>CM053600.1:14057243-14087417 GCA_028646575.1 Pseudocheirus occidentalis | reverse complement strand
TCTCATATCCTCCCACTTCACCCCCCCCCCAACTTTCTAATAGGGCAAGATGGATTTCTATACCCCAGTACCTGTATTTCTTATTTCCCACTTGCATATAAAAAAACAATTTTTAAACATTTGGTTTTAAAACTTTGAGTTCCAGATTCTTTTGCCCTCCTTACTCCTCACCCACCCCCGCTGGGAAATAAGCCATACAATATAGATTGAACATATGTAATATGTACCTGAATGATTTCCATAGTAATATTGTGAAAGACTTACTATATTTCCTTCCATCCCATCCCTTCCCCCACTTATTCTCTTTTCTCCTTTGACCCTATCCCTTTTCAAAAGTGTTTGCTTCTAACTACCCTCTCCCTCAATCTGCTCTCCCTTCTATTATCCTTCCTCTTATGCCCTACACCCTATTTTCCTGTAGGGTAAGACACCCAATTGAGTGTGTATGTTATTCCCTCCTTAGGCCAAATTCAATGATGATCATGGTGTCCTGTTCCCTTTCACCTTCTTTCTCTTCTCCTGCCTTGTAACGGTTATCTCTTTCATAAGTTTGCCTCTTTTATATGAGATAATTTATCTTAATCTTTCATTCCCTTTCTTTTTCTCCCAACAAATTCCTCTCTCTCCACTTAATTTTATATTTAGATCTCATCCCTTCATATTTAACTCATCCTGTTCTCTCAGTCTATGTATACATGAACATACAAATGCCCACACTCACATATATTTTATATGCACATATGTCCTCCTATACATATGTATATATGTATGTATACATAAGTACACATATATTTTCCCTTCAGCTATCCTCATCCTGAGAAAAATCATATGAGTTACAATTATTGTTTTTCCATGTAGGAACATAAAAAGTTTAACTTTAATAAGTTCCTTATGATTTCTTTCTTTTTCCTGTTTACCTTTTTGTGTTTCTTGGATTTGAAAGTCAAATTTTCTGTTCAGCTGGTTTTTTTTTCATCAAGAATGCTTGAAAGTCCTCTGTTTCATTGAATGACCATATTTTTTCCAGTAGCATGGTACTCAGTTTTGCTGGGTAGGTGATTCTTGATTTTAGTCCTAACTCCTTTGACCACCAGAATATCATATTCCAAGCCTTGTGATCCCTTAATTTAGAAGCTGCAAGGTCTTGTGTTATCGTGATTGTTTTTCCATAATATTCAAATTGCTTCTTCCTGACTTCTTGCAGTATTTTCTCCTTGACCTGGGAACTCTGGAATTTGGCTATGATATTCCTAGGAGTTTTTGGGTATCTTTTTCAAGAGGTGATTAGTGAATTCTTTCAATTTCTAATTTACACTCTGGTTCTAGAATATCAGGGTAATATTACTTGATAATTTCTTGAGAAATTATTTATAGACTCTTTTTTTGATCATGGTTTCCAGGTAGTCTAATAATTTTTAAATTATCTCTCCTGGATCTATTTTCCAGATCAATGTTTTTTCCAATGAGATATTTCACATTATCTCCTGTTTTTTTTCATTTGTTTGGATCTGTTTTATAGTTTCTTGATTTTTCATAAAGTCATTAACTTCCAGTTGCTCCAATCTAATTTTGAAGGAGTTATCTTTTCAGTGAGTTTTTGAATTTCTTTTTCCATATGGCAAATTTGACTTTTTAAAGCATTCTTCTCCTCATTGGCTTTTTGGGCCTCTTTTGCCATTTGTCTTTTTTGCCATCATTTTGACATTAGTCTATTTTTTAAGGTGTTATTTACTTCAATGTATTTTTGGGTCTCCTTTATCAGGCTATTGACTCACTTTTCATGATTTTCCTGCTTCATTCTCATTTCTCTTCCCAATTTTTTTCTCCACTTCTCTTACTTGATTTTCAAAATCCTTCTTGAGCTCCTCCATGGCCTGTAACCAATTCATATTTTTCTTAGAAGCTTTTGGTGCAGGAGTTCTTACTTCACTGTCTTCCTCATACTCCATGCCTTGATCCTTTTTGTCCCCCTGAAAGGATTTTATTGTCTGTTCTTCTTGTGCTTTCTCATATTGGAAGCCAATTACTAAACTTTTGATCTCTTTGCCATGGTAGAACTCTGCTTCCAGAATGGATAGAGCTATGTCCCAAATCACTGGGGGTTTTTGTAGCTGCCAGAGCTATTAGATGGGTGCCTCTCTACAATCCCTACACACTCTGGCTCACTGGTCTTACACCTCAGTAACACTGTCCCAAACTGCGATCTGAATCCAAGCAGGTCAAAGGAAAAGCAATTAACCTCTCAATGGTTGCTTGGACCCCCTATAGTCTGCAGACAGGGAGCTCTGAAGCAGCCACACAGCACAGCCACCATGCCTCCTGTGCCTCTGCTGCTTCTTGTTCTGGGGGTAGTAGCTGGACCATACTCTCCCTGTTCCAAAAACATTCCACACTAACCTTTCACTTTGTGTTTGGCATTTGTGGATTGAGAAGTCTGGAAACAGCTACAGCTGCTGGTGATTTATTCATATGAGGTCTGCTCCACCTGGGGCTGGTGGGGGGCAGCAATGGGGCTAAAACCATAGCTCAGGTAGGAGTGCCCTTGGCTCCTAGTGCACTCTGATGGACCCTTCCTGCCAGCCTGGTGGGCTTCCTTCAGCAGGAGATTTGTTTCTGTCACTTAGGTGATTCTGTAGCTCTAAAGTTTGTTTACGGTATTTTTTTTAACTTGTATTGGAAGCCAGAGATGTATGGAAGTCCTGTTTCTACTCCACCTTCTTGGCTCTGCCTCCCTCCCCCCACGATTTTAACAGTGGTTACCCTAGGGCAGGAATAGGGAACTGTAATGACAATGCGAATTTGAAGATATTCTCTACTCTTATTAGGTTAAATGTAATCACATGGAGCTTACTATGAGAGGAGTTTACTGAAAGGATGAAACAGGAAGTGTGGAGCAGGAAGGAACAGGGGAAAGCACTAACAGAACTGGGAGGTAGCAGCACCAAGGCAAAGCAGCTAGTGTGAGTGAGAGGGGCATTTTTTTTTGTAAGGAAGCCTGTTTTGTTTGGAAGGCCTGACAGAGGGAAGGCTTGGGGGTGTCATAACTTTTATTATGTGTACCAACTTCTTGGTTGCTATGATGGATTTGGCTTTTTCGTATTGAGATTTGGCTTTCTGTTATTTGAATACATGTTTTGGTTCTGATTTCCATGTGGAGAGTTATATTTTGTGATTCAGAACTACACCAGCATATTCATAGCCACTATGGGTGATATAAATATCACATTGGTGTTATAGGAATCTGTGGCCTCACAACCACACATGTCTCCTAGACCCTCAAGTGCAGCCCTTTGACTGGATCCAACTTCACAGAACAAATCCCCTTAATAAAAAGATTTGTTCAATAAAACTTGGACTTAGTCAAGAGGCTGCACCAAGGACCCAGAAGCCACATGTGGTTCCCATGTAGGTTTCTCACTCTTCCCCTGGGGTATGTCTATCCTAGGTTCAAAGTATTTTGCAGGACCATATTTTTTATCCAAGAAAAAAAACTCACAAGCTCCCAGAAATATGTTGATTTTTAATAATTGGCCAGACAGTTCAATTGATTCAAAGAAAAGTCATTTAATGATAAGGCATTGTCAAAACAATGACAACAAAACATTTCTCCAGTAAACCTGGGGCTCAGTTTCACAAAAATATACAAATCAATATACAAATACACAATAATCAGGGACATGTGTGACCAGGATACACATGCAAACAACACAAATGGCCAGTGTGCATTAACAGATTAGAGTTTATTTAAGGAATGTAGAGCATATGCATAGAGGGGCACACATGTAGAGAATATACTTGGCTAAGCCAAGAGGAAAAGAAAACCCATTAAATTCATGTTTATTTCCCCAGAGGGCATAACAAGAAGCAATAGGCATAAGGCATAGATAAGTATATTTTGGCACTATGGAAGGAAAGACTCCCTAAATTTTGGAGTTATGCTAAAAATCAAATGAGCTGATTCAGGAGGTAGTGAGTTTTCCATCACTTGGAAACTTCAAGAAGACTTTGGATGAACATTTAGACCAGATGAACAAACTGTTTTGTTCCTAGGTTTGTTTCTGTTTTGAATTTTACCATATTTTGGTTTTACACACACACACACACAAACATAATAATTATTATTATTACTAGTAGTAATAGTGATACTTATAACTATTAGTTATTTCTTTCTTCCTTATGGTATTATGGTATTGACTTCCCTATGGTATATGTCTAGTAGTTGGATTTCTAGAGCAAAGGCAATGGGTATTTTTTTTTCTTAACATCATTCAAAATTACTTTCAGAATAGTTGGAGCAATTCTCAGCTACACCAATAGTGTGTAATGTGACTGTCTTTTCACAGTCACTCTAGTGATGATTATTCTCATCTTTTGTCATTGTCAGTTTGCTGGATAAGAACTGAAATCTTGAGTTTTGTTACTTGCATTTCTCTTTTTATTTAAGGATTAGGAGTAGTCTTTCATTTAGTTATTAATATTTGTAATTCTTTTGAGAATTGTACTTTCAACTTCTTATCCATTGGAGAATGTCTTTTGTTTCTTATTTGAGGTAGTTCTCTACATATCTTGGATAACAGACTCTTATAAGATTTATTTGCCGCAAAGGTTTTTTCTCCAGTTGATAGCTTTATGTCCCACTTGAAATGGCTCCAATCTGAAGTGTCATCATTTGTATCCTATCTTGAAATGGATCTGATTCTCATATGAGTTTTTATGACGAGTTAGAAAAGAGATTTCTATGAAGATCTACTGATAATAGAAGGGCTACACCAAATTGAGAATAATTACAATTAAGAAGGTGAGAAAGTATAATATTTGATATAAAGGATTATTTTATCTTTTTCTTATGTATTACATATAAATAAGGTTTCCTTGAATGTTATAATATTTAACTGTTTTAACAAAACATTTTTAATTAAAACTGATAAATCTCAAAGATTCATGGCAGACCAAAGACTGCCATTTCTGGAATACTAGAATTCTAAGATAAAAATTTTAGTGGATTCTACTGTGCTATAAGAAATGAGGAACAGACAGACTTTATAATAACCTGAAGAGACTTATATAAACTGATGCTGAAGGAGAAATGTGTACACAATTACAGACACAATGTGTGTGTGATGACTAACTTTGATAGACTCAGCTACATAATGTTATAAGACAACTCCAAAAGACTCATGATGGAAAGAGATATCCACATCCAGAGAAAGAGTTAAAAAGTCTGAATGCAGATTGAAGCAAACTACTTGCTCTCTTTTTTTTTCTTGTTATGTTTCATTTCCTCTTTTGCATTGTTCATTCCATTGGTTATAATACTTCATTACAACATATTGTTTAATGTGAAGGTATTTGTAGATCCTATATTTGATTGCATGTCACCATGGGATGGGGGAGGAAAAGGAGGGGAAGAAAAATTGAAACTCAAAGGATTGTGGAACTGAATGTTGTAAACTAAAAGTAAATTAATTAATTAAAAACATTTAGTGGGGATTTATTCCTTTGAAAATTAAATATGCAAAACTTGCCTAGATGAATCTGGAATTCCATTGATATAATCTATTTCCTGTTACGGTAGATGCCCCTAAACCCAGCATCTTCTTAGCTAAGATTTTGTGTTAGGATGAAATGAGGAACTCACAAGTCACTGAACATTTAACAAAGGAGAAAGTTTATTTTGCCACAACCCAGCAAGAATGTAGAATAATGATATAGAGACACTTAGCTTCCCTAGATGTGAACCAATCTCCATATTGAAACATATCTGGTCAGTAAGTCTTCAAGTTATGAAAATTAACAAGGTCTTGGCACTGATTGGGTCTGAGATGTTGGCTGCTATGTTTTTATGCCTTTCAAAAAGGAAGCAGCATCAGGAAAGTTGGGGTCAATCAGCTTGTAGTGGGGTGAGGTTGGGAGGAAATGAAGTTTAAAGGGAAGCTAGGGCTAAGGGAAATAAAGAAAACTCTGGTCTTATCACACCTGTGTGAATCACAATCTTCCCATGCCTTCTCATCCTACTGAAGAGATGAACCCCCCAGAACTGCCAAACTAGACAAACAAAATCATAGCAACATGATGCTACAAAATAAAACCTTACAAAAATCTACCTTCTTTAAAATATACACCTGATTAATAGACAGATCCATGAATGACTGATCATTAGTTGAAGAAAGTTAATTGAGCCCTATTTTGTTACATGCCCAAACTTATCTGACTCACTGTCCTAAGAATGTAAGCCTTTTTAAGACAGTAGATTCCCTTTATCTAGAGCTTTATTTTCAATACTTCAAGGCTTTGTAATTTTGTCAAGGTGTCCTCTTGGGCAATTGTGAGGGTATCTGGAGCATCATCTGATCTGCTGGGGCCAGTCATGTTTAATCAAGCATTTGTTAAGCACCTGCCATATTCCAGGCACTAAGCTGGATGCTGAGAGACAAATGCAAAGAATGAAGCAATCTCTTCTTGCAATGAGTTTACATTCTAACACAGGAGGCAAGTACATATGCATACATAGGTATGTATGGAGAGAGAGGGAGACAGAGAGGGGGGGAGGGAGGGGATGGATGAAAGGAGAGATAGATAGATATGTATATATGTATATATACATGTATATGCACACATATACATGTACCAGAATAAATTTTTTTTTAAAAAACCTAATAAACATGGACACAAAAGCAAAGAACTGTATTAGAGAAAACCTTAGAATTTGAGGGGATAGTGAGAGAACTGAGTAACCAAAATCATTTAGAAAGCTATCTATGCAAGAGGTGATGGAGGCATGAACTAAGATAGTAGACATATAAAAAGATAGAGGCATCATTTGTAAGAGGTGTTGTAAGGGTAGGAGCACTAAGATATTCAACACATTGGGTATGTGGGCTGAGGGAAAGTGAAGATTCAAGGATAATGCTGAAAAGGGAAGATATGGAGGTAAGGAAAGGTTAGGGACTATGTTGCCTCAGAAAACACTTACAGGAAAGACCCAGGCAAGAAAACTACTCAAATAGGCTCAAACAGCCTTGTGAGCCTATCTTTCTGCTAAGATAGAAGGGGAAGAGTTGAAAATGTGTGATAGGGAAGTTTTATTGATTTTATATTTTTTATTAAAAAAAAACAAAAAATATCTAGAGAAAAGGTTCAATTAAAGTCAATTACCTAAGCAGATAAAGCCAAAAGAGAATATTTAAACCGGAAGAATTAATGAAACTTCAAAGAGAATAAAAAATCCTCTTAACAAATATTATAATATGAAGGAATAACCCACTTTAGGAAAGACTTACCAGAGGGCACAAAAAAATAAGTGACTTGAGAATCATTCAAAAGGGAAATACAATCCATTAAAGAAAAAAAAATCAAGAATTAATATAGATCAGATTTAAAGGTTTGAATCCAAAATGTAAAAAGCACATACTTATCAAAGAAGAATAAATTGAATCTATAAGGAAAAATCTCTGAAAAAGTGAGAATGAGATTATGATATGTGTAGTACAAAAATAAAGAAAGAAAAATGTAGCAGATGAAAAAGTAAAGAACAATTAAATAATATGTAAATAATATAAATCAAGTATTATCAATACTACATGAAGGAAAATGACTTACCCTGAGGATGTAATATAAAGACAGTAAGTTTCTTGTAAATATATATATATACATATATATATATATATATATATAAACACTGAATACCAAAATTCAAGGAAAATGCAAGAAAATTGCTCAGAACTTTTTAATTCTGAAAACCATGAATCAGTTGAGAAAAATCTATAGATCACTGCTATCTAGGACAAATAAAACAAAAGACAAAAACAAATTTGAGACTCCAAACTCTCAGACACAAAGTGTCTCTGAGTAAATTTAATCATTTCAATGACAAATGCCACATTATTTAATTGGTCAAAAGAAAGAAAAGATATGTGAAGAAAAGATAAAAATAATTCTGCTGCAGAAGGGAATAATACACCAATGATATATTTCATATGTACTGTAATTATTATACAATGATAACAGCATATTTAATAAAACAAAGGAACTCCTTACCACACAAAATAGACATACATTGCAACCCCAAGCCTAATATTATTAGCGAGAAAAGATGGAAATTATACAAATGATCCATTTTGAACATTGCTTTAAAAAAATAAAGCATCAGATGTAAGCAGATAATTAAAAAAAATCAGAACAACTAACAAGCTTTACTGAGGAAAGAATCAGTAATGAAAAAAATTTAGATGTTTGAGACAAGGGTGGGATGACAGGGGAGACAGACAGGCAGACATTCAAACAGACCTAGACTCAGAGAAAGAAAGAGAGGATTTGACATGTGGAGTTAAAAAAAGAAAGATGGACCATCAAAGTTTAAAAGAATGATATAAGAATGAAGTCTAAGAGGAAATTATATAATCAGGAGGGGGAAAGAAAGGTAGAAGGGACAAATTGAACATCCTCCTACATGCACCTGAAGTTCATCAGTGTTTAATTTTTTTAAAATTGATTTATTTACTTTTACTTTACAACATTCAGTTTCATAGTCCCTTGAGTTTCAATTTTTCTTCCCTTCTCTCTACTCTCCTCCCCCCCCCCATCAAGGCAGCATGCACTCAAATACAGGATCAACAAATATCTTCACATTAATCATTATTCAGGTTGTAAAAATGGATTGTAACTGATGGAATGATCCATGGAAAAGAGGAAACAAAACAAAGCAAGAAAAAGAAACAGAGCAAGTAGTTTGTTTCAATCTGCACTCAGACTCCACATCTCCTCTGGATGTGGATATCTCTCTCCTTCAATCATGAGTCTTTTGGAGTTGTCCTGTAACCTTGTATTGCTGAGAGGAGCCCAGTATTTTGAGGTTAGTCATCACACATACTTTGTGTCTGTGATTGTGTACAATTTTCTCCAGGTTTTGCTCTTCTCCCTCAGCATCAGTTTATATAAGCCTCTCCAGGTTATTATGAAGTCTGTCTGCTCCTCATTTTTTTATAGCACAGTAGTATTCCATTACATTCATATACCACGACTTGATGAGTCAGTTCCCAATTGATGGGCATCCACTTGATTTCCAGTTCTTTGCCACCACAAAAAGAGCTACTATAAATATTTTTGTAAGTATGGGTCCTCCTCCCATTTCTCTGATCTCTTTGGGATATAACCCTAGAAGTGGTACTGCTGGGTCAAAGTGTATGCACTTATTTATAGCCCTTTGGGCATAGTTCCAGATTCTTCTCCAGAATGGTTGGTTCAGTTCACAACTCTACCAACAATGCATTAGTGTTACAATTTTTCCACATCCTCTCCAGCATTGATCATTTTCCTGTTTTGCCATCTTAGCCAATATGACTGGTGAGATGTGGTACTTCATAGTTGTTTTGATTTGCATTTCTCTAATAAATAGTGATTTTGAACATTTTTTTCCATATGCTTATAGATATCTTTAATTTCATCTTCTGAGAAGTGCCTAATAATATCCTTTGATCATTTATCAATTGGGGAGTGGTTTGTATTCTTATAGATTTGACTCAGTATTTTGTATATTTTAGAAATGAGGCCTTTATCAGAAACACTGGTTGTAAAAGTTCTTTCCCAATTTTCCACTTCCCTCTTAATCTTTGTAACACCGGCTTTATTTGTACAAAAGCTTTTTAATTTAATGTAATCAAAATTATCAATTTTGCATTTTATGTTCTCCAAGTCTTGTTTTGTCATGAAGTCTTCCCCTCTCCATAGATCTGATAGGTAAACTTGCTCATCCAGATTGCTTACTTCCATTTTCATTATTTTACTTATGTATGCATTTAGGAATATAAAACTTTCCTTAAGAACTACTTTCACTTTTTCCATAAATTTCCGCATGTTGTCTCATTATTGTTATTCTATTGAATGAAGTTACTTATTGTTTCTATAATTTCTTGTTTGACCCATTCATCCTTTAGGATTAAGTCAGTTTCCAATTAGTTTTTAGTCTATCCTTCATGGCCCTTTATTATATATAATTTTTTATTGTATCATGATCTGAGAAGGATGCATTTAATATTTCTGCCTTACTGCACTGACTTGTGAGATTTTTATGCCCTAGTACTTGGTCAATTTTTGTGTATGTGCCAGTTACTGCTGAGAAGAAGGTATATTCCTTTTTATCCCCATTCAATTTTCTCCCAAGGTCTACCATATCTATCTTCCCTAAGATTCTATTTACCTCCTTAACTTCTTTCTTGTTTGTTTTGAAGTTAGATTTATCAAGTTCAGAGAGGGGAAGATTGATGTCCCCCACTAGTATAGCTTTGCTATCTGTTTCTTCCTCTAACTCCCTTAACTTATCCTTTAGGAATTTGGATCCTGTACCACTTGGTTCATAAATGTTTAGTAATGATACTGCTTCATTTTTGATGGTGCCTTTTAGCAAGATGTAGTTTCCTTCCTTATCCCTTTTAATTAGATCTATTTTTTGCTTTTGCTTCATCAGAGATAAGGATTGATACCCCTGATTTTTTTGCTTTAGCTGAGGCATAATATATTTACCTTTACCCTGTGTTTATCCCCCTCTTTCAAATGTGTTTCTTATGAACAGCATAATGTAGGATTATGATTTTTAATACATTCTGCTATCCGCCTCCATTTTATGGGAGAGTTCATCACATTCACATTTACAGCTATGATTACTATCCGTATCTTTCTCTCCATCCTATTCCCTCCCCTGTTTTTGCTTTTATTTTTACCCTTCTCCTCCTTAAGAGTTTTCCTTTTGGGGTGGCTAGGCAGCACAGTGAATTGAGCACCAGCTCGGGAATCAGGAGGACCTAAGTTCTAATATGGCCTCAGACTCTGAACCCAAAACTTCCATGTGACTTTGGGCAAGTCACTTAATGAGAACTGACCTACTTTCCCCTCTCCAAAAAGCCAAAAAAATGTTTTTCTTTTGACTGTTGACTCCTTCAGTATTCCCTCTTCATCAGTCCCCCTCCATTTCCCACCCTTTCTCCCTACTACTTCTTCCCTCCCTTCTATCCACCCTCCCCTTTCATTAGCTCTTCCCCTCTCCTACTGCCTATAGGGTATGATCTATTTTTATATTTAATGTAGTATGTTATTTCTTCCTTGAACCAAGATTGATGAGAATAGATCTCATGTGATGCTCCTCTCCCTCCCCTCTTTCACTCTATTATATGTTTTATGTCTCTTCTCCATAGAGTCCTATCCTTAACTGATCATGTTATTCCCTCCTTACACCAAAACCAATGAGGGTGAAGCTAATATAATGATCATCTACCTCCCTTCTTTCCCTCTACTACAATGTTTTATGCCTCTTTATCTGGCATAATTTACTCTTTTCTGCTTCATTGTTTCCTTTTCTCCCATTGCAGTCTCTTTGCAGCCCTTAGTAAGGTTTTTTTTTATCATAATTTTGTTTAATTTATACCCACACCCTCTACTTATTTATATCCCTTTTACATGTTTCCATGAGTATAGAATTTTCAATATTAACAGGTATCAACTTCCCATATAGGGATGTAAACAGTTTGCTCTTATTAAATAACAAGTTGTGTGTGTGCGTGTGTTTGTGTGTGTGTGTTTTCCTATTTTCCTTTCTATGTCTCTATTGAGTCTTATAAGTGGAGCTTGAATTTTACATTGAGCTCTGGCTTTTTCATTAGGAAGGTCTGGAAGTCTGCTATGTCATCAGATCTCCTTTTCTGGAAGATTATATTCAGTTTCACTGGATAGCTGATCCTTGGTTGTAACCCAAGCTCTTTTGACCTGAGAAATATCATATTCCAGTCACTCCAGTCTTTCAGTGTAGATGCTTGAAGATCCTGTGTGATCCTTACTGCAGTTCCATGGTATCTGAATTGTTTCTTTCTGGCTGCTTGCAGTATTTTCTCCTTTAACTAATAGTCCTGGAATTTGGCTACAACATTTCATGCAGTTTTCAATTTGGGATCCCTTTCAGGAGTTGTCCAGTGGATTCTCTCAATTTTTATTTTATCCTTTGGTTCTTAGGGAGTTTTCCTTGATGAGCTCTTGGAAGATATTTTCCAGGCTCTTTTTTCATCAAGATTTTCCTGTAGACCAATAATTCTTAGATTATCTCTCCTGGATCTATTTTTCAGGTTAGTTTTTTTTCCTTTGAGATATTTTACCTCTTTTTCTATTTTTTTCATTCTTAATATTTTGTTTGACTGATTCTTGGTGCCTCATAGAGTAATTAGCTTCAATTTTGTCTATTCTAATTTTTAGCAAATTATTTATCTCAGTTTTTAAAGCTCCTTTTCCATTGAACACATTTTTCTTTTTAAGGAGCTATTTTCTTCATTGTAATTTTTTTCTAATTTCACAATTTTGATTTTAAAAGAATTATTAATTTTATCTTCTACCTATCTAATTTTATTTTCAAAGTTCTTTTTGAGCTCATCTAAGAATGCTTTCTGTTCTTGATTCCAGTTCATATTCCCTGTTGAGGCTTCAGCTTGGGTATGGAGTCAATACTGTCTCCTTCTGAATTAGGTTCCTCCAGCTCACTATAATAGGATTCTAGAGTCTTTGTCTTTGCTCTATGTTTTTACCCATTTTGAGAAAGGGCCTTAGCCACACTCTTCCTCTAGGACTTCCAAGCCTTTACTGTTTAAAATTTTATTCTGGGGCAATAATTTCTGTATTTTTAGGGTTGGGGGGGACAGGGATTGGAACAGCCAGGGTACACTCTGCCATTCTGGTTCCTGGAAGTTCAGATAGATGCTTTCTAAATTTCCAGGCTGTGGGTTGGTTGTCCTAGGCATAGCTGCTGCCACTGTCATGGGCCCTGCATTTGTCTCTTACCTAGCTCTATCACATCCGAGCTCTGTGGTGAGAGGCTTAGGAATGGCTCATGTGGTTGGTGGATCAAATTGCTGCCACATTGACCAGGCCTCATCTGGGCCTCTGTGGGCCACTCCTGCATCATCTGGGACTCTGTGCCTTGTCAGTATTTTAGATTAAATTGGAATGGAGGAAGAGTTTGCATAGAGAAAAAAGGATAGGTAGAGGACAGAGTGGAATGGGTAATACACACCAGTATGTTCCTTATTGAATAGAAAAGGGATTATGATTTCTATTATCTCTAAGCAAGGTGGAATAGTGCTTCAGAAGAATGTGAAAGGTTCCTGAAAGGAAGGCTTGTCATCACCAAGTGGAGTCATTATTTTCCCCAGTAGAAAGAATGGGAAAAAAACAAAAACTTTACTGTCAACTTTAAATGTTCTTGGACAAAACAATTTGGAAAATGAAAAAGTGGCATAATAGATAAGTGGAAAATTAATTCAAGAAACAATATGAAAATAAAGACCCACATAGAATCAACATGTGAGTCTCAAAAAAATTTACTATGGAGCCTTCTTCTTTTGAAAACAAGAACAATATTTATGCTACTAGTAAAAGCAAAAAATTAAAACTCACAATATCAATAGAAATACACAAAGAAATTATACTTAAAGGAACAATGGTGAATGAACCAAGAGTGATGCCATACTCACACACGTATATGTATGTGTGTATACACTTATGAATCTATCTATCTTTCTATCTATCTATCTATCTATCTATCTATCTATCTATCTATCTATCTATTTATCATCTATCTACCTGCCTACCTATCTGTCTACCTGTTTGAAAATGACATAGAAACTCTTCTTAAGTAAAATAAATGTCAAAAAGATATAAATAATAACATAATAATGGTGGGAGGTATTGATGTTTCTATCTTATAACTAAGCATTATTTTTTGCTTTTTGGAGGGGTAAAGGTGGGGTTAAGTGACTTGCCAAAGGTTACATGGATCATAAATGTTACATGTCCATGGCCATATTTGAACTCAGGTCCTCCAGACTCCAGATCTGGTGTTTTATTCACTGTACCACCTAGCTGCCCTGATCTAAACAAATTTAAGGAAAAGCTAAAGAAATAGGACAATTAATTAAATGTTTAAAAAAAACAAAACTGTGAGAGAATTTAGGATTAGATCATATGTCTGGCACCAAAAGGGATTTTAGAAGTCATCTTGTCTAACGTCCCTCTATTAACAGATGAGAAAACTGAAGCTGAGGGGGTTTAAGTGGCTTTCACAAGGTCATACAAATTGGAATGAGAGAATTAGAATTATAACTCAGATCTTAGGACTCTCCACTTCTCTTTCTACTTAACTGTGCTGCCTCTTGAAAGACTTAGGAATTCTTCTGATGAGATAAATTAGATAATACACATATCTTTAAGCACTGTGTGGTACCCTTAAAAAGATTAACCATGTGTCAAGGCATTGAGAAATTTTAAACAATAACAATAAAAGCAGAAATAATCACTAAAATATCTCTTATAAATCACAATTCAATAAAAATAGTAATTAGCATGTAAAGCACACACAGAAGTTCCAGACCTAAATGGAGTTTTAATAATCATATATGAATAATAAGGCTAAAAGCACATATCACAAAAACACTAACTATGAGAAAGAGAATGAGATGATGATGTGATATACTTGGATTTCTGTGATACAACTACTGGAGCTTTCAAAGGACAAAATCTACCACTTAAGAATACACAGTTATGTGTAAGCCAGATACAAGTTAAAATACATTCCAGATTATCTGTAAAAATATAAAGCACCCAAACTAATGTATCAAAACAGTAAAAATCTCAAATAATTAAGTTGTAGAAAAGGTTATCTAATTTTAACAGACCAGTTATGAGTGTTGGACTTCTACATTTAATTGCTTATTTAACTCCTAGATGAGGAAAACTCCTTTTACTAATATAGGTCCTTGCATGCAATTTTGTTGTTTTATGACCTTAGAACAATATATTTCAGTAACTAGCCTAGGAATCAGTAAATGACACCAAAGGGCTTGATCTTGTATGATTTCTGAACTAAGAATGGCTTTTATATTTTTAAATACGCTAAAATTATCTTAAAATATACATACATATGTATGTATACATATATTTATGTATGTGTTGTATACACACACACACTTATGTATTTAGCTTACAGGCTGCAGAAAAAGAAGCCTTTGGAAGTATTTTACTGTACTATCCAAAAGTCACATAGGTAGTATGTGTCAGAGACAACACTTTAGCCCATGTCTTGCTGACCCCAAGACCAGCTCCCTATTCACTAGGTCCTCTGATAAATAGATTACCCAAAACATCTGATTTCTATGCATTTGTGGGCATTTCTATAAATATCCAAAGAAAAATTAATAACTATACTAAACAAATTAATCTTAAAATTTGAGGGGAAAACATTGGGATAAATATAATTCTAATATTCACAGGAAAGGTTGAAATAAAGAGAAATACAGATTAATATAATTTTATAGATTAAGAGAATTAAGAAATTTTAATTTTAACATTTTAAAATAAAATCTTATGGGTAACATGAGAACTATGACATGCAGAAAAAATTTCTTACATATTGGATCTATAAGAAAGAATTAAGGATACGTCAGTATTAGGAGAAGGGAAGGGAAAGGAAATTAAAATTAAATAACTAAAATTTAAAACCACATATCATATCAAGATAAATAAAAAGTCCTTAATGAAATATAGCATTCAGTTTTGCTAGAACTTTACAACTTATAGGGAGAAAAGGAACATTTTTGAAAGTAATCAAATTATATATCTAAAGTCAAAAGCTAGCATTAAATGCAATGAATCAACACTAGAAGTTTTCCAAGTAAATACAAGAATAAAACAAGGATGTATCCATACTGTTATTTGACATAATTCTAAAAGTTCTAGCAATATAAAAAGCAAATGAATGAAATTCAAATCAAAGAAATAAAACAAAATTATCACCATTTCCTAATTGTTTACTTAGAATATTACTAGAAAATTATTGAAGAAACTAATAAAACAATTCATTGTTTTATTAAAGTATCAGAATGCAAAATAAACCCATAAAAATCAATACCATTTCTATACAGGAATAACAAGATCCAGGAGGGAATACAAGAGAGGTGGGGCCCTTTGAAAATGACTATAAAATGCACTCAATTTCTAGATATCAATTTACAAACTCATACTCAAGACCCATATAGAAACACTGTTAATTGTGTTTTAAATAACTTGACTGGAGAACTCATTATAACTCACGGCAGGTCTGTGATAATATAATAAAAAACAGTGAAACTATATAAATTAAGTCAGATTTGGTGCTACAACATTCGATCTCCCAATGGCATACTTCATAAAGCAAGACAACATAACTTTTTTTAAGGAACATGTTATCTAAAATCTCAGGGGAAATAATGAAAATAAATTAGGAATGGGAAGGACAATAACATTGCCAGACACTCTAAAACAATAATCATTGTTTAGGGTTAAAATAAGAATATATGGTAAAGTATGAAAAGCAGCATAACTCACCGACTTTAGCAGTGAAAGGGAGATATATAGTGTTGTGGCATGGAAGAAACACAATGTAATAGAGATAGACAAAGTCATAAGATCATATCTTAGGTTGATAGCTAGAAGGAACCTCAGAGGCTTTTGAGTCAAATTGTCTCTTCTTATATATCAGGAAAATGAAGTTGAGAGAGACTTTGCCTAGGGTCAGTCACATAACTTGTAACTGTCTGAGGCAGGATTTGAACTCAGATCTTCTTTACTCTAAGCCTAGCTCCCTATTCACTATGCCACCTTGTCAATAAAAACAGTTTAAATTCTTCTTCTTCCACTTTTTAGCTTTATGGCCATGGTCTCTGAATCTCAGTCTCCTTATCTATACCTCAAGTGGCTACTTCATAAAGCTGTTGTGTGGCTCAAATGAGACAATGGATATAAAGTGTTTTAGCAAAGTTATTTTTCATTGCAGATATCAATGTTACTGTGATAACATAGGGAAGGTTTGTTTAACTGAAGAAGAGGGGGAGGGAGAATAATTGATTCAACTTGAAGAGAAGGAGTTGGCAGGGAATAAATGGGATCAAATGTACAAAGAGAGTCTGACTTTGATGAAGTTATCTTCCAAAAGTGAAGGCTGAGTTAGGAGATGTAACTCATGATGGAGAGAAAAGGTGAGGTGTAGGGCTGAAAAAGAATGCAAGTGGATTTGGGTACTTGAGAGATAAGAACTTTTGGAAGAGTTGCTTATGAGAATAAACATCCAGCAACATTCAGCATCTTTGAAGTAGAAACAGAGAATTGTAGGGGGGAATTTAAGATTGAAGTCTCAGAAGCCCAAGAGTTACCTCTAGTAGAAAGGGAAGGAACAGAGACATTCAAACAATTGAAGGAGGAAAGGAAAAGTAGAGAGGCACTGATGCTAAGACATAAACTACCTCATAGGAGTCAGTTATTCTAGGAAGTTGCTTAGTCATCTCCTCATTCCCAAACCCTCATAGGCCATAGGATGTTGGTGCCTCTTAAGGATTAGTCTTTGTCACAATACTCAATAGCAATATATTTATTCTTCATCATTTACAATTCAATAAAAGTGCAAAATTCAATTTTAAGGGGTCAAACTAAAGAAGATATATTTTAGATTAATTTATGATTTCTCACTGGGTTCACAAACTGACTTATGGGAATATGAAATTGAATCACAAAGGAAAATCAAATTAACCTTTGCTGTGTTAAGTTTAGCTTAACTGTATAAATAAAACAGTCTTTTAAAACAAGAAGAGAGATTATCTAATAGCAATTCTAAGACCTTTGTGTTTTTTCCCTGATTTTTTTTCTAAGTATCAGAATATCTCTTCAATCTAACAGTCAGTCAATAATCATTTTAGTTCCTACTAGGCATCAGGTGCTGTGGTGAGTACTGGTAATAGAAATACAAGCAGAAAGAACTACAGTTTCCCTCAAGGAGCTTATCTTCTAATGAACAGAGAAAATAGATAAAAGAATTGAAAAGCTATAGGAAGTTAGAGTGAGGGTGTCTAAATGGGTCATGGTGGCAAGCCAAGAAAATGAGAAATGGCTGGTCTGGGTCATTCCCCCAAATGGAATAAACTCAGAAAATAAAATTGTAATCAATAGAAATAATTACAAAAATGTATTCCTGTTCCCATTTTTCTTTTATTGTTAACCCACAACAACATCCCTCACAGGATTAAAATCATATCATTTGTCAATTAACCTGGGATTTTAGCAAGATTTCCTAAGGCACCATTTTTCTGAATGAAATGTAATTCCATAGTTATAGCCTATTCCTCTTCTTTGTTTCTAGAATAAAAGGACTTGCAGTTCTTATCACAGGTTCCTAGGAACTGGCAGGCATTTCTGGGTACTTTTATGAGCAACTAAAGACAAGTTTATTCATAACAGCAAAGAATTAGATTTTGTCAGACGTTTGGTTATGTGCTCTCATTTTTTAATGTTCTTAAGTTTCTGAAAACTTTCAGAGTGGTTATTATATTTTCAAATGTAGTTTGGGAGTTTTAATATATCTAATAACATCAGATCAATAGCGTCAGTGCCACACAATGTCTTCCAGCATGGAGAAATGCCCAGATTATAAAAGTAAGTGAATTTACTGGTATGTAAGCTCTAGATAGCTTGTCTATAATCAACCAGAAGGCTTTCAGGATAAGAAAATTAACGGACTGCATTTAAATGCTTGCATTTTTTTCTTTATGTGACTTAACATCTCCAATAAAAATTTCCAAACTGCATTTAGGGAGGATGAACACCTACTCATATATACAAATCTTAAATATACACAATTAAAAAATAAAAGCTATTATTTATCTATGGCATTAGTCTCAGTAAGACATTATGTAAAATGAATAGTGGAATCAAGGCTTATTTGGAATGGCATGATCAAATCTGTCATTGTATTTTTCATATATAAATATTTCTGGCAAAATAGTAAAGTTCTTGTTTCCTTTACATCAAGATGAAAGATGAGAAATTCTAAAAGGGGGAGGGGTGGTGTAAAACGTAGGCTTAGAAAGCTAGCTATATGGAACCTTACACTCTGTATAATCTTTCCATTCCTACCTTAAACTTTGTTCCTCTAGCACCCTGAAGGATCATGCTAAAAGTCATTTATATTTACCCCACTGACAACTAAGCACCAAGAAAAACCTTCAAAAAACTTCCTAAAGGAGGTGAATTTTTTCCTGTTTCTCTATAATGATGAACTACAGTGGAGAGTCACACCTTCTGAAGAAATTCCTATGTCTGGCAAAAAAAAGAGTTGTATGAAAACTTCAGACCATTTTTTCAGTGGGCTGGCATGATCTAAAGAACCCTAATCTATCCTGAAATAGTACGTGACATCTGTATCATTCTTCCTCCACCTCATTCCCCCACTTCACAAGTGTAGGGGCCAGTTTGGGATCCAAGTCACAGGGACAGACATTGAATGTTTCTAACAAGATCTAAGGCTAAAAGAGGTATATTATAGATTCTCTCCTGCTGTGTGTGGTTCTGATGGGTGCCATGTTAAGATTATAGGAACACTATGTCAAAAATAAAATAGACTTTCGGTTCTTGCAATTTTATGAGCTGATGAGAAAGCCATTCTAGTCTGGAGTCAATCCTGATTTGGGGAAAAAAAACTCTGATATATCTGAAAGTTTTCTTTTGGTTTTTTTGTTACAAAAATTCTGAGCCCCCATTATAGGCAAACAAGTTATCAACTAGCAATGCTTACTTTCAAAATAGAGAGCTAAAAGTTAGTGAGATCCAATATTTATTCTTATGAACCAGGAACACAGACAATTACAATTATACAGGTTGTTGTATGAGCCATGATAGCAATTCTGCTAACTCTCTTTGTGGTCAACACCACACTATAAGTTGTAGGTTGAGTCCCTTTGACAAACTCCAGCATAGATATGAGATCACAGGATTGGGGGATCATAGACCTAGGACTGAAGGGACCTCAGAAATCTTCTAGTCTTTCTCCTTCCCTTCCATTTTATACCTGAGTCAGCTTAAGCTCTTTGAATGGGGGAGAAAAATTGGTCAAGAGCAGTGACCTACCACTGCAACAAGTAAATTCAAGTCAACTGAACAATTTGACACGTATTTTTTTAAGCAATGACTAAAAAGCTGAGCAAAGTTCCTTTTTCATATTTGGTACTTTAATGATACCCAAGTAATGATAAGGTACTAGAATTAAGGAGAGGGATTGGATTGACGTTTGGGAGTCACTTGTATTCAAACAAAATAGCTGTCACCATCTTCCCTCAGATCTAAGTGGAGATAACCCAGATCCTGAATCAGAGAACCCCAGAAATAGCAGGGTCTCCCAGACCACCAATGGTCTCTGATTCCTGTCCTGATTCCTTGTAGCCGTCATCCAAAGGGAGCAAAACCTATGGAAAAGGGACACATAATCACAGCCTCCACTAACTCCACTGGCCACCACTGGGCAGGCAAGCCATCCTAGCTGAATCATCAAGGAATCCTGACGGAGAGTCAGGTAGGAAAAAACTGCTCCACCACCTTGACCACTAAACATGCTAAGACTTTCTGGTAACAATCCAAGATATAGCACCATTGTAATGCCAGCACTCCTTTCTCTCTGAAAACCACATTCCTACTTCCTCTTCCCCATGACATAATCTAGGGGAGCAACCTACGTGAAGATGTGACTTGACACCTGCCTCTATATGTGTTGCAGTCTTTGTCATCGACAGCCATGACTGACGATAATAATTGCTGGCATTTATAAAGCCCTTTAAAGTTTGCCAAGTACTTTAGAGATATTACCTCCTTTATTTCTCACAGTAACCCTGGGAGCTACATGCTATGATTACTTCGTATTTTACAGATGAGGCAACTGAGGCATAAAAAAGATTGTGATGTGAGTGCTAAGGGTCACACACCTAGATAAATATCTGAGTCAGGTTTAAAATCAGATCTTCATGATTCCAAATCTCACCTGGCTGCTTCTACTAAAGATGAAGAAAAGAAAGTTCTCACTGCCACAGTCTTTGGTGCTGTCAGATGATTCTGAATGGTGAAATGGATGATGGCAATGAGATTGACTAAGATGCATTACCATGTCTTGCTTCTGCATCATGAGGGCCTCTGGGACTTTCTGTTAGATTTTTAGATGAAATTTCCTATTTATCGTGTGTCTCAGTATTATACTGTAAGATCTTTGAGTGCAAGAATGGTCTCACTTTTTTATCTGCATTTATTTATTCAAGTGAAGTATTTTTCATTTAAGAAGAATTTAATAAATGTTTTCTCATTCATTCATAGGGGCAATAATCAAACCCATGACTGTTGAAGAGATCACTAAAAGAGCACACATAAAGAGGAAAGAAGAATGCCTAGGACAGAACCTTTGAGGACAGCCACAGTCAGTGAGCAAAACATAGATGATAACCTTACCAAAGGTTACCAAAAGTTACCAAAAGTTGTATTTACCAAACCCAGGAAGGACAAAGAAGACAAGAAGAGAAAGTGGTTCAACAAATTCAGTTTCGGGGTTGTGAAGGATGAGAGTTTACAAGACCATTTGATTAAAAAGCTAACCTACTGTTGGTTAACTTGGAGAAAATATTTTCAATGGAACAATGAGGGCAGAAGTCAAACCAAACTGAAATGGGTTAAGAAGTCAATGAGAAAAAAAAAAAGGAAAGAAAAAAAAAGAAAAAAAAAAGGAAAAAAAAAAAGAAAAAAAAGAGAAAAAAAAAAGAGAAAAAAAAGGGGCGGCTAGGTGGCGCAGTGAGTAGAGCACCGGCCCTGGAGTCAGGAGTACCTGAGTTCAAATCTGGCCTCAGACACTTAACACACACAAAAAAGCTAGCCGTGTGACCTTGGGCAAGTCACTTAACCCCAACTGCCCTACAAAAAACAAACAAAAAAAAAGAAGTAAATGAGAAGACAGGAAATGAAGGCAACAAGGGTATAAGCCTTTTGCTAGGAGTTAGGCTATGAAATGTTGGAGAGATACTGAAAAAGGGAAATGCTATGAACAATGACTGGTAAAACATTTAGGTTCATAGTCTCAAAGGGATGTGGTTGCATAGACAGGAGTATTATTAGAATGAACTTAATGGTTCTATTTCATAACTTCCTTATTTACAATTACATCCATCTTTTCATGCAGGCAAGGTAAAAGAAATATCTCATGCTGCTCATTCCTATTCATTTTGTAATGTGTTATGTTGGAAGACTTTGTCTTATACATCTCATGATATTCTAATATTAAAAAAGAGTGAGCATTTAAATATTGTCTCAAAACTATGGTTCCCATCTCTAAATTCTATATGTGTGTCTATTCAGGAGTATGATATGTAACAGAGGCATGACATTCAGGGATGGAGGACACATTTTTGAGAGCAATGATATAATAAAATTCTTTATACTCATGTAGTTTGGTATCTTCCCTGCAACTCAGAGTCTTACACAGTTGCAGAGGATGTTGAATGATTAAGCAACTCTACCAGGAATAGATAGTCAGTATGTACGGAGGGGGATCTGAACCCAGGTCTTTCTGTTCCAAGATTGGTTTTGTCCATTATGCTTTATTACTCCTCTCCTAGAAACAACACCATCCAGATGGGAAAGTGTCATCCAGTCTAAAACATATTAATAATAATAAGCTCTCTTTACCTATCCAGTCTGAAAACTTTAAAATCATCTACACTGCAAAGATGTTAAATTCACATCCTGACTGCATGTGGCTTGCAAAACCCCTCAGTGCCCAAACCAGATTAAAATGAGATTAAAATGTAATTGGGAAGAATTTAACAAAATAAATAAAAATACAATACAACATTGATAATGTTAATCTGTGGTTTTCTAAGTTAATATCTGCCCATTGGAATCCATTTCAATTTGAATTTGGTATTGTTGGTCTGCAGTTCCTTTGCCCTGTCACATTTTCTTTCTTTTTTTTCAGGTGTTGAAACTTTTTCTTGCAAGGCAAGCGTCAGACCCACCCAAGCCGTCACTGTTTATCATTGCCATTGATGGGGAGACCAGTGTGCTGGGGTGAGGCCAGGAAGGCCTTGAGCTTTGGCAGGGAGGAGAGCTGAGCTTCCTTGGCAGACAGTAAGGGGAAGGTGTCCAGACAGCCTGGAGCCAGTATCTGGTGAATCAACAGCATGTCCAGAAGGTTGTAATCCACAAAAGAGATATTGTCCCCCACAATAAAGACTTTGCCTCCCTAGTTTTGCTTCAGCAGTGTCTCAAAAGACTTCAGGTGGGTGGACAAGTCCTTGACATACTGGTCCTTGCCTTCTCATAATTCTGGTAGATGAGAAGAAGGTACTTGACCCTGAGGTCCTCCACTCCATCATTGACCACATCCAAGAGAGCAACTTCTTGATCATTCTTCACATAGAGACCCTATTTGCATCCCAGGAATCTCAGGATGGCATTGCTCTTGTACAAGATCAGGTCTCCATCTGTGAACTTGAAGAGCTGGCCACAGAGACAACTGGCCTTGAGGTCCACCTTTATCCACATATCCGTGGTCAGTATGTTTTCCTTTCAGTTCTGTCCCTGGTCAGCCAGGAGCATCCAGATGGCCTCACATAACCCTCATATGGGGAAGTAGGTGATGGTGTAGGGAGGCATCTCAGGAGATAGCAGCACATGAGTATAAGTGGAACAAGAAAATGGATCCCACAAGTTTTCATTTTTAATGCCTCTTCAATTTATCCTGTTTTCTCTCTTCCAATCCAATCTGATAAACATTTACTTGGCACCTACTGTGTGTCAGGCCCTGTGCCAAGTATTAAGGATACAGTTAAGAAAAAGAAAGCCAATCCCTGGCCTCAAAGAGTTTATAATCTAATGTAAGGAGAAAGCACACAAAAAGAATCAGGAAAAGGGGGAGAGACCAGGAACTATCTTGCTAGGTGGAGCTGAAACTCAGAAGAGTAGCAAATGAAGAGCGGAATGTGAAAAGTCCAGTTTCTGCTCTCTATAAAGGAAGCATTGTCGTTATTTAGTACTCCACCCTCCAGCCCTCCAGTCAGAGAGGAGAGAAAGCAGAGGGAGGTGATTTCATTTAAGGCTTGAGCTAGCAACATAATGGTAAACTTAATTCAGGAGGGCCATCTCACTGGGTAGAATTGAAATCAGTCTGAGGAGCAGATACAGAGTAGATTCTTATTTCATAATCTTGTTCATAGATTATGCTGATTATCTCCTAATTTTCCCCAGGCTCTCACGTCTTTCATCTGTTCAACATGTTGCTATGTAGAATTTTAATTCAAAACTTCAAAAGATCCATTACTTTATTGGAAGGAGTTGGTTTTCCTTCCAATTACAAATATTGCAACCCCCTTCACAGGCTTGGGTTTTTTGTTTGTTTTTGTTTGTTTTTTGGGGAGTTGCTCTGATCAAAAATTAAAAATAAAAAGTTATTTCCTGGTGATCAACATTTCGGTAACAAGACTCTCTGAATTCAGACTGATACTTGAATTGCATATTTATACTTTGTTAAAAGGACCACACTGAAGCTTTTACATTTGGAAGGGAATTGTACATCACTGGTATAGCTTTTGAGAATATAGGGTGAATTAATTGAACAGGACTTTAGTGGACGATGACAGATTAATCTTTCTAAATACTATTGTCACTCTGTGCATGAGAGTGTTACTATGTCACTCTCCTTTGTTGGGGTTTAAAATGAAATCTTATTTCATATTCTGTCAAATCTAAATTCTATATTGGGTTTTCTCAATTTTAATCTGCCCTCACGAAACCAACCTGCTTTTCAATACAATATCCTTAGTCAGTTTCACTAGTGACTTTATTGTCAATGATCATTATTGTCTTTTGATCTTTGTTCTAATGTTTTTCCTAAACTTATATCCATTTCTTTCTCCCACTACATTATTAGAACTCTTCTTTTCCTTCATAATTTGGTTCATGTTCAATATCCTCAACAATTGAGAACTGACAATGTATACAAAGTATTTGTATTTTTTAAACCTTGTTCTAAATTATATTTCAAAGATAGTACCTTAATGTTCATGATTAATTCTTTAATTTGTTTTATTTTCATAGGATTTAATTGCCATCATGTAAAATAATAATGTATACATTACTTTAAGGCTCACTAAGTGTTTCCCTCTAAAATAGTTCATATAAATATTGTTATCTCTGCTTTGCAAATGAGGAAAACAAGACTCAGAGAGATTTTTCTAAGGACGTAGAATTACAGTTCTCAGATTGGACTTTTACCATTTCAATTGAAAGTCTCATGGGTTTCATTTCATTTTTGTTTGTGTTTTTCCCAATTTTCTTTAACAAGCCTATGGAAACCAAACTATTCTTCCTGAGATATTTATATATTGCCTTTTGCCAGTTATTTCTTAACATAAGCAGCATCTCCTAGAAGAAATAGCCTCTGGTGTGTTAGCTTTGTAAATTTAGATATGTGACAGGAGACAGAACATTTTTCTCATTAATTTCCTCCAAAAGTTCAAAGTCTTCCCATGGTTAGCAAACTAGTTGACTCTACCATTCTCACTTTGGAAAAGAAACACTCTATCTCCTCACATTAATATAGAAGGTTACAATTGACAGATTTTTCTTATTATGCTTATGTGATGTAGGCAGTGCAAAGTATAGTTAGCATCATTTTACAAATGAGGAAACTAAGGATCACTCAATCAAATTCCTCTCATAACACAGATTTCAATGGTTTCAGTCATATCCAACTCTTCATGATTCCATTCAGAACTTTCTTGGCAAAGATTCTGGAATAATTTGCTACTTCCTTCTCCAGCTCATTTTACAGATGATGAAACTGAGGCATACAGGGTCGAGTGACTTGCCTAGGGTCACACAGCTAGTGGGTATCTGAGATCAGATTTGAACTCAGGTCTTTCTAACTCCAGAACTGGAGTTCTAGTCAATAAACCACCTACCTACCCCCTTACATATATAGTAAGCATTAAAGCCAAGAAATCAACCCAGATCTTCTACCTACATATGCAATACACACACACACACACACATATTTTAAGGAAAACAAGATCAAGAATATTTAGACCACAAATCACCCAATCTTGAGCTGTAACTATTGATTTTGGTCTACAACAATATTTCTCATAAGTGATTCTTCTTTTTAACTGTTTATTAATAATAAACCAAGTCAAGAATATTTTGAATTGTGACAGTTCCTCCTTCCAGGGGGAGTGGGACTGAGGAATGGTCTGTTGATGTGCTATTTTTTTTCTATCATATAGACCTGGTAAGAAGATTGTGGACAAATTTGGAACATTTTTTTTATCGCCTTGTACCTTGCTAAAATCAATCATCCTAATCCAGAAGAAATTTAGGCAGCTATCATAAGACCAGGGGATATTCCATATGGTTTAAGTCATTTTCTTCACTGTTTCACTCATATGCCATGCTCACCCCTGTCTACCTGCCTCTATTTATAATGGTTCCCCAACTCTAAATGTCTGACATCATGTTGTTCAGTTATTTCAGTTATGTTGAACTCTTCATAACCCTATTTGTAGTTTTCTTGCCAAGATACTGGAGTGGTTTTCCATTTCCTTTTCCTGCTCTTTTTTATAGATGAAGAAACCGAGGCAAACAGGGTTAAGTGATTTGCCCAGCCTCACACAGCTAGTAAGAGTCTAAGTTCAGATTTGAACTCATAAAAATGGGTCTTTGTGAGTCCAAGCTCAATGCGCTATCCACTTCACTACCTAGCTGCCCTATGTTTAATAAGGTACCTGATTATACCCACTCCTGTTTGTATAAGTTACTATCTCAAGCACTGGCTTTTAGGTCAGTCATTATTGAAGATTAGAATGTGAAACTTCCTTTGGTATCACTGAGTATCATACATACCTATCCAGGGCACAATATGGCTATCAGGAATTATTTTCTCTGAATTTGTTTTGCGTTTAAAATAGATACATTTTGATTACAATATTATTACTTTCCATCCAGTATATTTTCTATTTTTCGTTTTATGGCTTGTCACATAACCGCAATAACCTCTCTTCCACTGTGGTATACTCCCGGTAAACAGCTTTTGAGATTGATTAAATGCCTCAGCTGAGCTTCAATATTTAATCAAGCACAGCAGCCATTTATTACATTGTATATTTCAGCCTATAAGAGGTTATCTTAAATACATTGATTAACTGCTAAGCAATAAGTACTCATCAATGTTTCAAATTCATAGTTTACATATTTCAGAAAATATATCTGCTCAGTTACAACTGAGAATTTCACTAAGCAGAAAGAGAGAGTGAGGATATATCAGAGTGCTATCTGAAATTAAGCTAGCACACGCCTCACCAGCACACCATATCTTGCCATGTATGGAGCAATAAATATTAAGAGTCTGGAGGTGAGTTAGAAAAATAATAACTGAACTGAATAAAAGATTAATGATGGTAGGAGACAGAAAGTTCCATGGGCTTTTAGTAGCCAACACACTGGAATTTTTCTGACTCTTAAGTAATACTTACAGACAAAACATCTTTAAGGCAGAATAGGTGAAAGGTTTAAGAAGTACTTCTAAGTGCCTATGTAACTGAATGAGGAAGGGGAAAGGGGAGGGAATAAGCATTTAGAGAGGATTCACTATGATTCATACACTGTGCCAAGCACTTTATAGAAATATCACATCTAATGGCCAAAAAACCCACAATAGATGCTATAATTATCTCCATCATGCTGTTAAGAAAACTGAGGGAAGCAGAGGTTAAATGACTTGCCCAGGGTCATGCAGCTGAAATAACTTACTTTCACCTGTGAAAAAGTGTCTTGATCAATATTGTCCAGTGACCTGTATCCCACTCTTGGGATTTCAAATGTGTATGTGAATCAAAGTTACTTCTCAAAAAAGATGTACAATGGTTCCATGTTTAAAGGAAGTTAGATTTTTTTATACATAAAACAATTCTTTGATGATTTTTCATTACATTTTACCATGTCCTTTTTTAAAAATCAGAATGTGTCCCGAGTTTTCACCTAGAAAGTTTTGAGAGTACAGTAGGTGATAGAGGAAAGAGTGGCTTTACCTCTGAACCAGAGGTATTAATGACTAATGGATGCATATAATAATGCTGATATATGCTAATCCGTATAATGCAACAGAGAAATTTCTGGAAAGTTGGAAAATGTCATTTTTGCAGTGTTGAGAAGAGGGGAGATTTTGGGGACAACATAATCTCAAAATCTAATTTTCTATACAAAGAAGGGAAATTTCTTGGGCAGCACCAGCATCAGAGTTTGCCTTGACAGTAATTTCGAGTTTTAGAATGTAGAGACATAGCCTTCTATATAGAGAATGATATTTTTCTGGGCAAAGTGCTTCTTAAAGAGAGAAGATTGTGAACATGACAGGAGAATGGTTTAGAACTAAAGTCATGATATGGATAAGCAGTGTGGGACCTGGTCTTTTCACCGTGCTATGACTTTGGACATTTGGGAAGTATGTCTGGTAGGAATTGCTTATTTAGCAGTCTCTAGTGTGTTTCTATTCTGAGACAGTGTCAGTCTTTAGGGGAACTCAGGGTGAGAGAAGGACTCCAAAGAATGTGTCATGAATCTCTGGCAGCCTCAAGTGTATTTCCTTTAAGGGGAGGGGTGATGAATCCACAAGATGAACCACAAGCTTGAGGGTTACTGTGTAGGACCCCCAAGGAAAAGTGGAATCCACTGGAAAGGGAAGAAAAATCATAGAATTTTTTTTAGTCTTTTCATGTGTTTTCTGAATTTATTTATGGAGTTCTACAAACCCTTTACAACTACATTTTCTGTGTGGTTAAATAAATCTACACTGTACCCAATATAATGAATATCTTGAGTCCTTAAGGATATAGAATCTGGGGGACCATTTTTACCCACATCTATGAAGACCTTGACATGACCTCTATTCTAAAATTTCTATAGGAGAACTTGAATAGGAGCAATGCAAACCAAAGGGAGAGGGACATTGAGGGGTCAGTCTCCAAGATCCTACTCTGTGTGAGCCCAGGACATGAAGTGAAAAGCAATGGTGTGTGTGTGTGTGTGTGTGTGTGTGTGTGTGTGTGTGTGTAATACATACACACATATATAATCATCATGTATTTATATATTATATAAATATATATATATATATATATATATATATATATATATATTCCTTCTGGGTTTTTTAAGGTCAATGCTAATATCAGCCTGCTAATGAGAGTTCAAAGCTAAGTGAACAGTTAAAATGTCGTATTTCCACAGACCCCTAAACATGGGAAATTCTTTTGTTCAACATGTTTCCTTATTTCACCTCCCCCCTTCTCTCTACTCCCTCTCAGTATCAATCAGACTTCCCTAAACTCACTGCTTATTCAAGGTTGAGTAGAGCTGTGAGAAAATGCGAGCCAAATGAAGGATTTGCATGTGAAACCTAGTTAAGTGACTTCAAATCTGAAACAGGACAATTTTGGCAGTTTCAGTAGAACTTGGCTTGAGATTGGAACATTGTTGGAATTCAAAACTAAAACTGAAACCCAGGAGAATGTTAATCAGGATCCCCTAAAAATGTTCACACAAATCCCTTATGACCTTTAGAAGACTAAAGTTCTCACGACTTTAATTATATTCTCTTCCACTGCATGTCTTTTATTCAACCCCAAATTCAATAGCTATCCATGAGAGAATTTTAGTCTACTCTACAATGTATATGCAGGATATGTAGTCATTTGTTACAAATTCATGCCCTTGCATGTAGAAACACATATAAAATAAGAATCATATAGAACACCATGCCAGGAAAGGGAAAAATTAGGCAGATTAAAAAAGAATAATATTCTTCCTCAGAATTCTTAATAGTTGTTCTTATGCTGATTTCAACATCTTTGAATAAGTAGTATGATTCTCCTCTATTGCTTTTTTTCCCTATGTGTGAAATGGGTCTATTATTGAACCACTTCCTAAGGGATCAACAAAACACACACACACACGTATATATGTACTTATATGTATATATTCACATGTATTTACACACATATATACATACATACTTATTTGATCATATAAAGACTTTAAAAGAGCTTGATGTGGAGATGCCAATGTGTGTGTATATTTATCTTGATCTAGATCTCGATATATACTACATACACACACACACACACACACGGATGTGTGTCTGTCTCTATATCTCCCCAATTCCAAGTTCAGGGCTATACATGTGACATTTGATAAGGATGGGAAAAAGGGAAGGAAGGAAGGAAGGAAGGAAGGAAGGAAGGAAGGAAGAAAGGAAGGAAG
>CM053600.1:14036092-14056743 GCA_028646575.1 Pseudocheirus occidentalis | reverse complement strand
TTCGGGTTTTCCCAGCTGCCAGAACCATTAGGAGGCTGTTGCAGCACCCCCCCCCCCCCCAGCTTTGGCTTGCTGAAAGCTCTTCCCAGGACCATCACCCAAGACCATGTGGATCATGGATCATCCAGGCTGCTCAATGCAAGAGCACTTGGCCCTGATCAATCAACTCAGCCCCCCTTTTGGATCCGCAGGCCAGGGGCTCTTAAGCAGTTCCTTCCCTTCCCCCACTGCTTCCTTGCCCTGGGGGTAGATTGGCCACACTACTTTTCCTCCCCCAAATTTAGCTTGAAAGCTTCACTCACTTTCACTGACCTCTAATCCTGCCTTAGTAGATGTGAAGGTTGCTCCAGGTGCTTTAGATCTTCTCTGAAGTAGACTCACACTGTGGCTTGGGAGGCTTGGCTCCTCCTGGTCGCCCTGGAGCCTGGTTGCATGGCAGTTTCAGGCTGGGCTGGTCTCGGCCTCCAGCCTGCAGACCTGGGTGATAAGCCCCTCCTGCTGAGCTGCCTTTCTCTAAACCCTATTTTTCACACATTGGTAGGTGTGGAGTTGCTGGAGGCTGTAGATCTTTTCTCTTGTGGACTGGCTGGGGCGGCTTGGCTCGGCTCCTCCTGACTGCCGTGAGGCCTGGCCAAGTTTTGATTTCAGGCTGCCCAATGATCTCCTGCTGCTGAGGTGCCTTCTGCAAGAGATGTGTTTTCTGTATTTTTGTGAGTTTGAGAGTCCTAGAATTTGTCCAGAGTCATATTTTATGGGTGTTTAGGGTGGCTGGGTGGGAGTTGAGGGACCTTCTTGGTTCTATACCACAATCTTGGCTCCGCTCCCAAAATTAGAATTTTCAAAAATTACTTTTAAATTACTTTTTAAAAAATTACTTTGTGAAGCAACAATAGTTTTTGGCTTATGGTGCAATAGTATTTTGGAAAACTAGATTAATTCTACCCTCAAATTGAATGAATCATTAAAAAATAAGGAGATTTTGTATTAATTGTGTAACATGGTTTTGAAGGTGAGCATTTAAATACATCTTCATTTCAAACATAAACACTCACAGAGATAAGAAAACAGAGCTTATGGGGGAAACTAGCAGGTGTAACATAATTTGAAACTTTGTAAGAGCATAAACCAATCCGAATGGAGTCAAAATAGCAGAAAAGATTTGGGTGGAATATTTACAGTTCAAAAGTGAATCAAATGGATCAGCTTTGTTGTCTTGAAGTCAGTCTGTCAACATGCATTTATTAAGTGCTTCACGTATACCAAGAACTATTCTAAGCAGTGTGATATAAAACCAAAAGAACCATAGTTCCTGCTCTTCAAAAGTGTATAATCTATCATGATAGATGCCATGTGACATTTAGGTCCATAAAAGATAATTATAGAGTATATGATGGTAATAAGCAGAAGTCATTGGTGGATGGGAGAACCAGCTGATGGTAGAATTTGAAGAAAGTCAGGAAATGAAGTGGTAACTGAGGGGGCAGAATTCCTCAAGCATGTTGGACAGACTATGTAAAAGCATGTAGATGACATATGGGCGCCCATAAAATCTGCATATACATATGCATATACACATAGACATATATATTTGTGTATATAAATTATTTGTTTTGATCATGCCTCAGGAAACTCTATATACACAGAGGAAACATGCTTATGTACACACATTGTATTATATAAAGTTATATATCTATCTATATCTTATATATTTATATATCCATAGATTATATTCCAACATATCTATACTGATAGTTCTTTATCTATATTTATATGCATATCTTCATTGATCTATATATCTGTATTCACATCCATACCTACATCTATATCTATACAACTATGCTTCTATACCTTTATGTAGGTTATCCTTAATCATAAATATATATATATATATACACATATATTTACACACATATACATATGCATATATATACACACATACATATATACATACACACACATATATATTATCATATATACGCACATTTAATTTATCTGCATATTTTTCCATTTCTATATTCATATCAATACCCATATCCCTATATATAAAACTATATATCAGTGCATCTCTATAGATATATCTATATATATAAAGCTATATTTATATGTCCCTCTATATCCATATAGATATAGCCATATCTATATCTATATGGAGACCTAGATATAATCATCTTTATCTATATAATTTATATCTATATGTCTATCTATATCCATATCTCTATTTCTATAGCTAACATATATGTGTATATAGAGTTATGATCTAAATATATTATATTGATATAGAAGTCATATATCATATATCTGTATCTATGATATATATTTATTAGATAGCTCTAAGTTTAGGGACATATACACACACACAGAGATAGAAAGATATACATACAGGTACACATGTAGATAACTCATGCCTATCCCGATGATTATGAATGGTTCAACTATTGTTTCCTCTGAACAATGTATTCCTAGGTATTCACACAGAAGCTTCCCTAATACTATCAGCAAATACTATCTACTATGCTACCGTGCTATCACTCATTTCTTGATTCATGTTATTTAATCTCAGTGGGTGGACAGCAAGTACTAATAATAAAAACAAAAACAACTTTAGCTTTGTTTAAAAATATTGCTGTGTTTGACAAACATTATTAATTATCACTTCAACTTAATAGGTTTCTGCTGAACACTGTTAATATCAATCCTTTTTCTCATTCTTATAAACAAAAATAGTTAAGGCTGGTGAGGGGAGGGAAGAAGGAGAGAACATTTTTTGTAACAAAAATAAAAAAAATCATAATTAGAGAAATTACTGTTAACACAAGCAAAAACACTACAAGTATTCATCTTCAAAGAAAAGAACATTCACACCCTAACATGCTACAAAAGAAATGAAAATCCTAAATCCTCATGAACAATCTGATGACAGGGGCCACATTTTGATGAAATTCCAACTTTTATAGTAGTAGGTCTTTCAGAAAACATTACTTATAAAACAATAATTTCATGCATAAAAAAGTTGGCATCAACCCCTTCAGGGCCTCGAGGCTTAGAATTAGACTGTTTTTCCAATTGATTTGAGCTAAATGAATAATTTTATTGAATCTTATTGAATTGTCCGTATACCAGGAATGATTTGCAATAGAAATGTGATATTATATAACCCATTGCTGCTCTCTGATTTGAGGCATCAGAGATTATATTACCATTTTCCCCTATAAATATTTCCCTGATGGAAAAGTTTAACTATTTCTTTACCTTACTATTTTTTTTGTTAGTCTCAGTCTTATATTAAGGAAAATTGTAGTTTAGGCAGTACCTTCTTTTGATGTGACCTGGCCTTAACTAGTTCTTCTTTTTTGCAGATTAATTTATCATTTCATTGGAAAAAAGAAATGTCATCATTAATAGGAAAATTATCTGTATTTCTTGTCTTGCCAGAAGTAAAGATTGGTGATTCAGGTATAAAATGCAAATATAAGAAAAATAGTTGTTGTTGTTGTTGTTTACAAATAAAACTCAGTTATTTTGCTATATCCTTCACCAATTATTTTATGTTGACCCCTGTGTATTCTAATTGCTCTATTTCTGTCATATTGACATGACTGTAATATAGCACTGAAAATGCATTAAGAATAAATTAGAAACATGAGCTATTCTGCAGTATCATACTGTGTTGCTCACCACTGTCTCCCTCTCCTACCTTTCCCACTACCCATGCTTATATGCCTCTTTTTCCTTCTCTCATATGCCTCCTTATCTTTCTTTCTCCTGTCTTGTCTATTATTGAGTTCATTGGTGCATTCTCTTCTTGCCTTCTCTTCCCTAATCTTTTTCTGTTCTTTTTCCTCTTTTCTCTGTGTACCTCTTCACTTCTAGAGAAGAAGATACTCATGACAGGGACAAAAAAGCAGGTTGTGATAGGAAGAAGAGGAGGTTCTTCCATAGACAGACAGATAGGAAGGTAGATCATTTGATGATGAAGATAGATTGTGACAGTCATAGAGTCAAGATAAAGACAAATAGCTGAAGGTCATGTGCCATCTATAACAAAGACATCATGAGAATAAACCTTTTCTTTCAGGTTAAAGAAAACAGTGCATTAATTATCCTCATCTCTTCCTCTCCTTGATCAATACCAAGTCCACCAATATTCTTGCATTTTTCTTTCTCACCTATTAAACATCTGAAAGGGAATTAGACTATTGCTTATTGCCATACCCACCCACAACACATCATATAAGGCAATTCATGCAGAAAAATAATAACTGTCTTGATAAATTTGATATGAAGTATGCTCTTTCTGAGAACTCTTAACCAATGATCATAGGTCAGTCTGTGGGATATCTCTACTGGAAGTCTATAGAAGGCTGGATAACATTGTTTCCCATTATTTATCTTTAAAACTTACATTGAAAGTCTCTTTCTGTGGAATGCAGTTACTTTGCTGCTAAGAAAAGGGCTTTTAGAGTGTGGAGGAAACTCATCGTGCTGCTGTTGCCCTTCCAATCTGCTCAGCAAGTAGCATGTATAAAATAATCATGTCACTGAAAGAGATGTCATCCAGTTCAGATAGCAGATCTGTTTTAAGATCCCAATGGTAACCTGACTGAGGGATGGAAAGATTATTTAATTGGAAAGGCGGAGGGTGAAGTTAGTGGTGAGATCAATAACCTGGGCTCTACATTTCAGCCTAGTGTTAGGAGTGGGGGTAGGATTGGGAAGGGGAGTGGCTTCTTTCTCTTCTAATCACACAGACTGCAATTGCACCAATGGCTGCTATAACACCTAGAGAAAGTGTGAACAAAATCAGGGTTCCTGAAGGAACTTACTGATTAAAAAATATGGAACTCCTTTTCTTGGAGTCACTTATGAGCTTGAATTCATCATATTTATGAGAGAGAGAGTCTTCAAGTAACAGTCTGAGCTCAGGAGGCCAAACTGAGATTGTAGAGAAAAGGCAGTGACTTGCCTGAGTCTTCCCAAAATATCTCCAAACACCCTCATATAGTGCCATCAAACAATCCCTGGAGCAGCAGAAACCATACAAAGACTGAATGAAATAATTTTTCAGCCAAAGGCAACTTAGAAAGCCAGAAGGAAAGGTCTGTCAAACCAGGGTAGCAGTCCAGAGTAGACTGTGCCAGAAGATCCCCAATCCTACAAACCAGAAGCAGTCCTGGGGAACCACTGAATCAGCAGCAGGAGCAGCTTCTTCTGGAGCTTTCAGTCCAAACACAGTAAGGGGGTCAAACTCCTGGTCAGAGTTGGTCTTTTTTCTCTTAGCACTGGGGCAGGACCATATTATTACCATGTTCATGGTCATGGATGGCAGATCTAGGGTAGAAGTAGTACTAGCATAGTAGATCTTGTGACAGCAATGGAAGGGGGACCTTCTCAGTTCTAGGGCAGAAAAAAAGTGCTTGTGGTCACTCACAGATCAGAGTATATTCCAGGAAAGTCATAAACACACCTCTCCTTAGATAATACCACCTTAGAAAAACTGAAAATATACAGGCTCTTAGAAGCTGTACAAAACCCCTGAAGCTTGGGACAGTATGCTCTCCACTTTGGAAGCAGAAACACTGTTTAGCAAAGAGTTGAAAGTCAAGAAATTGTCTGGAAAATTGAGCAAACAACAGAAAATAATTCTGACCATAGAAAGTTACTGTGGTGACAAGGAAGATTAAAACACACTCAGAAGAAAACAAAATGAAAATTGCTGTATTCAAAGCCTTCAAAACAAATATGAATTCATCTTAGGCCACGGAAGAGCTCACAAAGGATTTCGAAAATGAAGTAAGAGAGGTAGAAGAACAATTGGGATGAGAAATGAGAGTGAAGGAAGAAAATAATGAAAAAAGAGTCAACAGATTGGTAAAGGAGACACAAAAAATACTGAAGAAAAGATACCTTAAAAACAGAGTAGACCAAATGGTAAAAGAGATATGAAAAGCCAATGAGGAGAAGAATGCCTTGAAAGTAAAATTTGCCAAATGGAAAAGGAAGTATAAAAGCTTACAGAAGAAAATAATTCCTTAAAAATAGAATTGAGGGGTGGAGTCAAGATGGTGGAATAAAAATAGGAACTCCATGTGGCTCTGGTTCCAACCATCTCCAATACCTGTAAAATATGACTCAAAACAAATTTTAGAGCTACAGAACCCACAAATTGATGAAGAGAAACAAATCTTCTGCTGAAGGCAGCCTGGCAGACCAACAGGTCTGAATGAAATAATTTTTCAGCCAAAGGCAACTTAGAAAGCCAGAAGGAAAGGTCTGTCAAACCGGGGTAGCAGTCCAGAGTAGACTGTGCCAGGAGATCCCCAATCCTACAAACCAGAAGCAGTCCTGGGGAACCACTGAATCAGCAGCAGGAGCAGCTTCTTCTGGAGCTTTCAGTCCAAACACAGTAAGCTCCTGCCTGGGAGCTGAGCACAGTCCCCCATGAACCATACAGTTCTGGCCCTGGGGGAACCCTGACCAGTGGCCAGGCCAGAGCAGATTTAACGAGAGTGAATTGCCAGCAGCTGTGGTGGTTTCCAGAAATATCAACCCATAAAAGGCCAAGAAAAAGTAAAAAGTCAGTGGGGAACTCTGTTGGAAGAGAAGGGCTGAAGAGCACAGTCCAGCCCCTGACCCTAGGGTGAAAGGCAGCAGCAGTACGGTGGCTGCAATTACTGCCATGTAGCTGCTTCCAGAGTTTTTGGCCTGCAGATCATAGGGGGACCAAGCTACCATTCAGAGGGTAAGCACTCTTGCTTTGACATGCTTGGATCTGGAACTTGGTCTTAGGTGTTGGTCCTGGGGTATGTGGTCAGTGTGCCAGAGCTTATGGGGGCTTCAGAGTAGGAGCCATCCTAATAGCTCTGGCAGCTGTGAAATCCCCACTACTTTGGAACAAAGCTTTTCCCATTCTAAAAGCAGAGTTCTGCTGTGGCAAAGAACTCAAAAGTCAAGTAATTGACTGCCAACATGAGCAAGCAGAGGAAATACAATCTGACCCTAGATCCCTTTTCTTGGGGGGACAAAAAGGATCAAAGTGTGGAATGGCAGGAAGACAATAAAGTCAGAACTACTGCATCAAAAGCTCCCAAGAAAACTGGTTACAGGCAATGGAGGAGCTCAACAAGGATTTTGAAAATCAAGTAAAAGAAGTGCAGGAAAAATTGGGAGGAGAAATGAGAATGATGCAAGAAAATTATGAAAAGTGAGTCAACAGCCTCATTGAAGAAAATATAACCTTTAAAAAATAGACTAATTCAAATGTCAAAAGAGGTCCAAAAAGCCAATGAAGAGAAGAATGCCTTAAAAAGTTGAATTTGCCAGATGGAAAAGGAATTTCAAAAACTCAGTGAAGAGAATTATTCCTTCGAAATTAGATTGCAGCAAATGGAAGCTAATGATTTTATGAGAAATCAAGATACTATAAAACAGATCCAAGCAAATGGAAAAATAAAAGGCAATGTAAAAAACTTTATTGGAAGAACCAATGACCTGGAAAATAGATCCAGGAGAAATAATTTAAAAATTGTTGGACTACCTGATAGCCAAGAGGAAAAAAAAGAGTCTATACACCATCTCTCAAGAAATTATCAAGCAAAATTGTCTTGATATTCTAGAACAAGAGGGCAAAATGTAAATTGAAAGAATTCATTGATTGCCTCTTGAAAAAGATGCCCAAAAGAAAACTCCTAGGAATTATATAGCCAAATTCCAAAGTTCCCAGGTCAAGGAGAAAATACTGCAAGTAGTCAGGAAGAAAGAATTTGAATATTGTGGAAACACAATCAGTATAACACAAGACCTAGCAGCTTCTACATTAAGGGATCAAAGAGCTTAAGATATTATATTCCAGAGGTCAAAGGAGCCAGGATTAAAACCAATCATTACTTACCCAGCAAATCTGAGTATAATGCTTCAGGGAAAAAAGTGGTCATTTAATGAAATAGATTATTTTCAAGCATTCTTGATGAAAAAAATCAGAGCTGAACAGAAAATTTGACTTTCAAATACAAGAAGCAAAAAAAGCATGAGAAGATAACGAGGAAAAAGAAATCATAGGAACTTATTAAAATTGAACTGTTTACATTGCTACATGGAAAACTATGATTGTAAGTCATATACATGTATAGAAAGGTATATATGTGTATATACACACACACACACACACACACACACATATATATATGAGTGTGTGCTTATGTATGTACGTGTATACATAGAAAGAGGGCAGAGGATCAGTTGAATAGGAAGGGATGATAGCTAAGAAATACAATTAAGAGTTGAGAGAGGAATAAAATGGGAGAAGGAGAAATGAAGAGGTAGAATAAGGTAAATTGTCTCACATAAAAGAGACAAGAGAAAACTTACATTGGAAAGGAAGAGCAGGAAAGTGAAAGGGAATAGGTCAACATGACTCATTGAGTTTGGCTTAAGGAGGGAATAAAATACACACACAATTAGGTATCTTACCCTACAGGAAAATAGGGGGTTGGGGATAATAGGGGAGATCTTAGAATGGAGGGCAGATTGAGGGAGAGGGTAGTTAGAAGCAAACACCTTTGAAAAGGCATAGGGTCAAAGGAGAAAATAGAATAAGTGGGGATGGGAGGGGATGGAGGGAATTAGAGTTAGTCTTTCACAATATAACTGCTATGGAAATGTTTTGTATAACTATACACATACAATTTTGTTTATCTTCTCAGTGGGGGTGGGTGAAGAAGGGAGAAGGAAAAAATATGGAACATAAAGTTTCAAAAACAAAATGTTTAAAAAAAATTTACATGCAACTGGGAAATAAGATATACAGGCACTGAGGTATAGAAATCCATCTTGCCTGACTGGAAATTTGGGAGTGGGGTGGGGGAGGATTTAAGAGAACAGATTAGGGGAAGAGGTATTGAGTAGGTTTGGTAGAGGAAAGGGGTATTGAGTAGGGGGTAGAGGAAAGATGTGGAGAAAACTATTTAACTAAAATCTTGTGGAAATAAATATTGCAAACTAAAAATACATAAGTAAGTCGGAAAAAAAGAATTGAGCAAGTAAAAGCTAATGACTTTATGAGAAATCAAGAAACAATAAAACAAAACTAAAAGAATGAAAAAAATAGAAGACAGCATGAACTCTCTCATTGGAAAAATAACTGGGAAACAGACCCAGGACAGATGATTTGAAAAATTTAAATTTAAGGAATTAAAAAAAAATATTCAGCTACCTGAAACCCATGATAAATTAGATACCATCTTTCAAGAAATTATCAAGGAATATTGCCTTTATACACTAGAGCCAGAGAACAAAATAGAAATTTAAAAAAATCCACTGATCATTTCCTGAAAGAGATCCAAAAATGAAAACTTTCAGAAATATTATAGACAAATTCCAGAGGTTCCAGGTCAAGAAGAAAATATTGCAAGCAGCCAGAAAGAAACAATTCAAGTATCATGGAGCAACAGTCAGGATAATACAAGATTTAGTAGCTTCTCCATTAAAGGATCTGAAGATTTGGCATATCATATTCTGGAGAGAAAGCAAACTAGGATTACAATCAAGAATCACCCCAGTAAAACTAAGTATGATCATTCAGGGGGGAAAATCGACATTCAATGAGATAAAAGACTTTCAGGCATTTATGATGAAAAGATCAGAGCTGAATAGAAAATCTGACTTTCAAATACAACGCTCAAGAAAAATATAAAAGGGTAAACAAGAAAGGGAAATTATAAATGGCTTAATAAGGTTAAATGCTTATATTCCTATGGAGTATGATGATACTTGTAAATCATGAGACCTTTCTCATTATTAGGACAATTAGAAAGAGTATATATATATATATATATATATATACATATATATATATATATATACATACACACAAAGGATACATGTGGGAGTTGAATAGGAAGGAATGAAATCTAAAAAACATAAAATTAAGGAGTAAGAGAGAGGAATTCACTGGGAGACAGGGGTAAATTATCTTACATAAAAGAGACAAGAAGAATCTTACAATGGAAGGGAAGATGAGGAAGGTGGGGGTGGGGAGTGAGTGATCCCTACTCTCATCATCATTGGCTCAAAAAGGGAATAATGCATTTTCATTTGGGTATAGAAATCTATCTTAACCTACAGGAATATAAGAGGAGAAGGACATAAAGAAGGAAATGAGAATGGAGGGCAGATTGGGAAAGGTGGTAATCAGAAGTAAAACACTTTTGAGGTGAGACAGAGTGAATGGAGAGAGAGATTAGAATAAATGGAAGGTTGGATAGGGGGAAATACAGCTAGAAATAGTAATTGTGAAAAAAATTGAAGCATCTTTCTTTGATAAAGACCTCATTTATCAAACACATAGAAAACTGAGTCAAATTTATAAAAAAAAAATGAGAGCCATTACCCAATTGATAAATGATCAAAAGATATGAAAATTTTCAGATGAAATAAACAAAGCTATCTATAGCTATATGAAAAATGCTCTCACTATTCATAGGAGAAATGCAAATTAAAACAATTCTGTGGCATTACCTCATACCTATCATATTGGCTAATAGGAGAGAAAAAGTAAATGACAAATGCTGGAGGGGATGTGGAAAAAATGAGTTTGGAACTGATTCAACCATTACATAGAGCAATTTGGAACTATGCTTAAAGGGCTATAAAAATATGCATACCCTTTGACCTAGTAATACTACTACTAGGTCTGTATCCAAAAAAAGATATAAAACAAAAAGGGAAATGACCTATATATCCAAAAATATTTATAGCAGCTCTTTTTTCGTGGCAAATAATTGGAAATTGAGAGCATTCTCATCAACTGGGGAATGGTTGAACAAAATGTAGTATGTGATTATAATGGAATACTATTGTGCTATAACAAATGATGACCAGGATGCTCTCAGAAAAACCCTGAAAGACTTACATGAGCTGATACAAAGTGAAATGTGCTGTGTACAAAGTAGCAACAATATTTTAGGATGATCAACTGTGAATGACTTAGCTATTCTCAGCAATATAATGACCCTTTAAGAGAATTCTGAAGGACTTATTATGAGAAATGCTATCCATTCCAAGAGAAATAACTAATGGTGTCTGAACACAGATTGAAACATACTTTTTTTTTACTTTATTTTTCTTGAAGTTTTTTTTAATGGAAGGGGACTATGTATTCTTTCACAATATTACTAATATGGAAATATATTTGCATGACTACACACGCATATCCTTTATCAAATAGCTTGCCTTCTCAATTAGGGGAATGGAGAGGAAGGAAAGGAACAAATTTGGAGCTCAAACTTTAAAAACAAATGTTAAAAATATTTATGTAATCAGGGGAAAATAAAATATTAAATTAAAAATAAATAAAAAGCATATACCCTACTTCCAGGTCTTGAGGAAAAAATAAAAAGAAGGAAATGAAGTTCCCAGCAAGTGGTAGTCAGTGATTCTAGGCCCAACCATCCAGGCAATCCAATGCAAGAAAGATTGGTGGCCAGTAGAGAATGAATCCCTCTGATTGGTGTTTATTGTAGAAAACATTAAACATCATTTAATTTAACTCTTTCATTTTATTCAACTGATTAAGTAGCTGTTTAAGTGAAAATAAATTTAGCAATTTAGAAAATTAGAAGAAATTTCTTTAGAAAAAACCCTGACAGATGATCACAGAAATATCAAGTGAAGATTTTAGTCTAAGACTTTGCTCTCTCTCTAGAAGAATGTATCCTTTTATTCTCGAGCACCTAGGTTGGGATGTGATGGCTGGATACAGCATCAAGGAACCTGAATTCACTCACTATAAAAACTGGGCGTGGAAAGATATTCCATTAAAAGTATAAGGAGATAGACAACATTCTAAAACATTTTCAAAAGCTTTAGACTGAGACTAGAAGGAAAGTGGAAGAGAAACAAACATTAAACAATCTTATTTCCTTCATCTTCATTAAACATTTTTGGGTAATTTTCAAGAATCAGCAACCTTGATTTCAGAATTCTTACCAACCAGCTCAATCGAGCCCATTTGTAGGCTGGAATTGATCAGCTTAGTAGTGTGTATTTAGCACAAACAAGGAGTTAAAATTGGGGTCATCATTTTATAGAGTTTTGGAAACCATAAAGTACTATAAAAATAAAACCTATCATCATCATCACCATCATCTTTGTCAGTTGATCCCATTTGGTTCAGTGAGTTTTGCAAAGAAAAGCACGGGATTGAATTATATTTTATTCAGAGCATGAGGGTAGAGAAAATGAAATTGGGAGCAAGACCAGATTTCATTCTTGAAATGACCTTGGAAAATTATCTCAAAGCGGCCGTTTTATCAATTCAGTATCTGTCTCCCATAATAACTTTATTTTGTATTCTAATCTCAAATCCAACTAACTACTTCATTGTTCAAGATTTTTAAAAACTTTCATCTAATGCCTGTCAGCTTTCCTCAACTTCCCTTGATTTTATATTTTAACAATTTTTTAAAATTTGCATTTATAGTAGGTTTTGGCAAATTTATAACTAATAAGATTTTTATATTGTTCAATCTTAAATTTCACTCTTGAATTTTCTTATGTTATAAAAATAAGGCAGCAAAAAAGGTTTGATATCATTTTCAATCTTAAACATGAAATTAATATGCCAAAAGCAACTTGAAAATGTAATAATGGAGCAATGATATATACTCATTTCTACTAAAATGTGTTACAAAATTTTAAAAGATATTTTAGCATAATTTAGTTTGTTATTGTTTTTCTTTCTTTTTTTATACAAACTATGAGGAAAGGACCTCAAAATGTTTGTGGTTAGGTCCCAGAGATTATTGCTCAGTCACTAACTTAGAGGTCATCTCCAGAGGCCTGAACAGGATGCTTGCCCACCGCTCTCCTGAGTGTAGCACAAACTAAATTAAAATGCAGTTGGGAGATATTTAATAAAAAAATTAAAATACAATAGAACATAGTTAATTTTTCTTTGTGGTTTTCTAAGTAAATGAATGAATGAATCACTGTATGAATGAATGAATGAATATATAAGTATGTATGTATGTATGTATGTATGTATGTATACACGTAGGGACTTCTATGTACTGGCTCCCATTTACACTGAAAGGAATTTGAGTTCGATGCCACTGTGACTGAGTCAAATATCTTCTCTCCTTAACCCCCAAATCCTAGAGGAGAACACCAGGGCCTGTAGAGAACTGACTTGCCTAAGGTTACAGAGCAAATTACAGAACTAGAAACTAAATCTCCTGAGCTTTCTTTTTGAATTTACAAAGTAAATTTTACTCATTCACTGCAAGTCTATTTACAAGTTTCTCTCCTGCCAATTTTGTTTAATTAATTAATTAATTATTTTTTTTTTGCTTTTTGGAGGGCAATTGGGGTTAAGTGACTTGCCCAAAGTCACATAATTAGTTTTTGTGTCAAGTGTCTGAGGCCAGATTCGAACTCAGGTCCTCCTGACTCCAGGGTCAGTGCTCTACTCACTGTGCCACCTAGCCTCCCCTTATTAATTTATTTTCAATGATAAAGCTTTTATTTCTCCTATTTTATTCCAACCTATCCTCCAGGAGAGTGGGATTGGGGGACAAAGAAAGAAACAGAGAGAAACATGAAACCCTTGAATCACAGAATCAGAGAAGCCTAGTTAAATAAAACAAATTTCCAATCATCCAGGTCCAAAATGTGTTTCTCATTTTGAATATTTGTTAACTTTCTATCACTGTAGTATGACATGAACAGCATTCTTTTCTATCCTCACATTGGTCATTGCATGTAGCAGCATTTTAAGTGTTCCTGAAATGTTCTTTTTTTAAACTGATTTTTAAATAAAACAAATTGTTTTCTGATTCTGCTCACTTTATTCTGCATCAGTTCATACAAATCTTAACAGGTTTCTCTGAAACCGTCTTTTTATTTCTAATAGCACAATAGTACATACTTTGTCCTGATTTATTTAAATGGGGTCTCAACATGTCACATGATATGATTTTCAGGAGTGATAGCATATATGAGTATCTTAAGTTGATTTTTTTGGTATGTTTTTTGGGGCCCCAACAAATCAAAGAACAATAAGCAAAGAGTCAGTCATTTTTTATCATTTTGGTGATTAAAAAATTCCCAATGAATGACTAGGGGACACAGAATCAACCAAATCTGAATGTTACAGTGAAAAGAAAGCAAAATCTGTCCTTAATAAATGGGGTTTGAATCCTTTCTCATAGACATGCTCTGTGCTCATTGAGTTTGTTATTAGAGTGGACCCAAAGTTCTCCATTTTATTCTTCTTTCCCTCTCCTTGCCACAATAGTACTGTACTATTTCTGATGGATTGAATTTCATTTCAGGAGGTCTGTGAGGACAGGGAAGGTCTCTTATCTAAACTTATATTCCAATCAGTTAATCAATATATATCAGCCCTTACTATGTGCCAGAAACAGTGCTAAGCAAGATAATCCTTGCCTTCAGGTAGCCTACAATTTAACAGAGATGATCAAGAGCATAGAAAAGTGACATATATGGTAAAGTTTACAGGTTCAGTCTATTATCATGCAACAATTGTCTGAGAAAAGTTGTTTGGCCCATGTAGAGACATAACCAACTGTAGTGACTAACTACATCCAACTGAAAGTGAGACTTAGCTTTATTTTTTTTCTCTCTATGGTCTCATGGTCTTCTTCCAATGTACCATTATTTATTTGTTTGTTTTTTGAGCATCATACTAAGACACTACCTGTGGTAGTTCTGCATCTTATCAAAGTTAGCTACCTATGGGGAGAAGAAGGGGGAGTAGCTCCTCCTATAAAAATTGAGAATTCAGAAATCAAACATATTTGCCCTCTAGTCAAAATGACCTGGGAAACTTGATAGTTTTTAGCTTACCTCAAACATTTTATCCCCTTTCCCTTTTTTCCTTTTGAGTTCAAACTAAATATTTATGGTTATTCAGTTGATGGCCAATAAATAGCAGTGTGTTTGGGGGAAATCTCTGGTTTGGGAGAACTGAGGGGAGAGAGGAGGGAGAGAGAGAAAGAGTGAGAGTGATAGTGAGAGAGAGAGAGAGACAGACAGACAGAGAGAGACAGAGAGAGAGAGAATGAGAGAGAGAAAGAGAAAGTGAGAGAGAATGAGAGAAAGAGAGAGAGAATGAGAGAGAGAAAGAGAGATGGAGAGACAGAGAGGGAGAGAGAAAGATGGAGAGAGACAAGAGAGAGAGGGAGAGAGAGAGAGAGAGAGAGAGAGAGAGAGAGAGAGAGAGAGAGAGAGAACGAGCATAATCTGTACACCATCTGTTGCCGAGTGCAATTCACAGTGACGCAGGGCTTTTTGACATTTTATACTCTGAATGCAAGCACATAGATCATTTCTACCTTGTACTTTTCCCGTCTCATTATCGGAATTTATTTCCTCGCTTTGTTGTCGGTGGAGTCCCTGTTCTAATTGTTTCTTACATGTGCTGTAAATCTGTCCACCAATCAGTAAAACTGTGGAACATGAAACTGAGACCCAGTAATTTCCTTTGCTTACCACTGCATCTGCTGGAGTGGAGTGTTGAAATAAAATGAAACATGTTTGCACTCTTTTCCTATCATACTGTAATTCTCCTTTCATTTCGCTCAAGGAATTTTTAATATTCAGGCCATACCCTGCACATGAAGTCATTTCCCCTCAATATAATTGTAATGGTAATATGTGAGGCCTAACTGGCAGTGGCACGGCTGGCTTTTTGCCACAGCTGAGCCTCTGACTCTAAGGCTTTAATTCTGTCATGGCTCATCTGGTTTTATGTACTCTTTTGTAGTGAGTTCACAAATTTATTCTAAGGTTTCCATTGAGATGGTCAGGCCATTGACTTGCCTCAAAAGATATCATTCCAAATGAACAGAGGCCACCAAAGTTAACTCAGTCGTAACCTATTGCACGCATTGATTCCAAAGGCACTCTCTGAGCAAATGTATGTAGCTAGCCAGTCCTGCCCCTCTTCCCAGAATCCATCAGAAGATGAGATTGTTGTTATTTGCTCATTAAAGAGCCTCACAATTAAAATCAACAACTGGAAACTGTTTAGGGGAGCATATACCATATGGTAGGTTCCTTATCCTGACTTTTAGTGATGTAGCAATTTTATAAATAAAAAATATATTATTACTATGATACCGTGAGATTTTTTAAACTCTCTGTCTAGATCATTGGGCTGTCATTATGCAACCCCCAAAAGCACTAGTTGGATTCATTTAGGCATCAATCAATCAACAAATAAACATTTAGTAAGTACCTACTATGTGCTGAGTTTTGGTGATATGAAAAGAAGCAAATGATTGTCCCATCCATAAAGGAGTTTGCACTAATAGAGGAGACAAAAAGCAAACAAACCACATATAGGATAAGTAGAACATCATTAACAGAGGGATAGTACTAGAATTAAAAGGGGCTATGAAAGGTTTCTTGTAAAACATGAGATGTTAGCCTAAACATAAAGGAACTCTGGGAAGTCAGTTGGAGGATTTGAGAAGGACAAGCCTTCAATCATGAGGGACAACCAGAGAAAATGCCAGGAGTTGAAAGATGTAGGGACTTGTTCATTGAGCCTCCAGGAAGTCATTGTTTCTGGGTGGAAGAGTAAATGTCCACGTCTTAGAATAAGGCATCAGAAGACTGGAAAAATAGGAGGGAAATACCTGGACTGTTAAACTGAGGACTTTTCATTTGATCCTGCAGGTAATAAAGAGGCACTAGCTGTCTAGCCATGGACATTAGTGTATTCAGTGCCCATACACACACAAAGGATGAGAAAATATGTCTAAGCCACTCATCACTCTGTATCTAGCAGTTTTGTCTTTTCCCTGCATGCATTCCATTGGCCCTCAACAAAATCTTTATCAATGTATAATGGACTCCTCACTGAGAAAACAGTTTGGTGCTGTGGTAAGAGCAATAATCATAACATAGTCACTTCCTGTATGTCTTTGGGCATGTCACTTAACTTTTTCAATGCTTCAGTTTCCACATCTGTAGCTGAACAAAGCAAGGCACATTAATATAATGGAACATTATTGTGCTATAAGAAATTATGAAAAGAATGGCTAAAGAGAATCCTGGAAAGACTTGTATAAACTGATGCAGAACGTGGAGAAAAATTTATACTAGAAAATCATCATTGCAAAAATGAACTGAAGATTAAAGAACTCTGATCACTGCAACAACCAATTGTAGTTCTAGAAGAGCAAAGAATTCCAGTCACTGACTAAAAGAGAGATGATGGGCCAGATATGTACCATATAACATGCATTTTTGGACATGGATAATTTGGGAATTGGTTTTCCTTGATTATACATATATATTACAAAGGATTTTTTTCTTTTTTTCCTCAATGGCAAAAGGAAAGAGAAAATAAATGCTTGTTAATTAGAAGATTTTTTTAAAAAAATAAAATGAGCATATAGATTTCAAGCTGTAAGGAACCTTATGGATTATTGAATTTAATTTTACAGATGAGGAAAATGAGGACAAGAGAAGTTAATGAATTGCCTAGAGTCACACAGATGGTAAATATCTGAGACAATATTTGAAGCTTCCTGATATCAAACTCAATCACCTAGCCACTATGCAATGCTACATCCCTTAGGGAATGAACTAAATCACCTCTAAAGTCACTTCTAGCTCTAAGTCTATGGTACTACATGAACAAGCAGATAAAAATCAGTCACCACATCCACATGCTGCCAACATTCCTAAGACCGAATAGAAGGAAGATTCTATGCTCTCAGACTCTATTTTACCTTAGTTGTTTTCCTCAAGGGTAGAAGAAGCATGAAATCTGTATGTTCACCAATGCTTTCCAGACACACAATGGTAGAATATTTCAGAGTGTAGATCAGTGGGTCTAGAATCAGGAAGACCTAAGTTCAAGTCCAACTTCAGACACTCACTGTGACTCCAGGCAAATCATCTAACCCCTATTTGCATCTGCAAAATGGATATAATAATACTACTTCCCAGGGTTGTTTTGAGAATTTAATAAGATGCTATTCATAAAGCATTTAGCACTTGCACATGACATGTAGTAAGCACCATATAAATATTAACTATTGCTATTTATTATTATCATTCTTAGAGGAAAACTGGCTCATCTTTTGTGCTCAGTCTTCGTTTACCCCTAATGGCTGTGGGAACTATTTGCTACTTTGTGTCCTTTTAGTAGTTATCTGGGTATGCATAATACTAGGACCATTCTTCCCACCCAGGGGAAAGTGCTAAATAGTCAATATTCTGAAACCCAGAGACAGTTCTTGGAGAAAATGTCTTGGCGGAGAAGGGTACAAACATCACCAGTGCCGAGACCCCTACTTGCCACATTTTAGGATTTGTTTTATGCTTACTCCCTGACCTGTTTCTTCTTCTTTGTCAGTCTGAAAACAATAAAATGGGCCTCTGTGTTTACTTAGGGATTCCTTACCCATTTTAAAAAATAGTATGTCATGTATATGATTCTCATAGTTTCCTGTGCAGGGAGAAAGTAAGCCTGAAGGCAAATCCTGTAGCTTCCCAGACTGTAAAGACAGAATGATGACAAATTGTATAAATATGTGCAAATTGTCCAAATGATGTCATAAGCCCAAACTCACAAATCCCAGGAAGAATATTTCAGTGGAAGGTCAGACCAGACCATTCGTTGCTCTAAATTAAATTGAGGCAATTATATTTAATTTGCTTAAAAGAATCACAAAGGAAGAAATGTATTGGTTGATCATAATCGTATTAACAACTTTGTTTTCCAACTCTATGGGATCCTATTGTATCACAGCCACAGAGTCCTCTAAGAAACATATGGGAAAAGTAAGCCTGGTGCTAGAGGGAATATTTCAATACTCAGGCTGCCTATATAAAAAGAACTGATAAAGGAGTATGGGGTACCTGGTAAAGTGTCTAAGTTAACTTTATGTAAAATGAAGAGTAAATTATAGATCATCATATTCTACATATCTTACTTAAGTGCTTCATGTTTTGGCAGTGATGTCCTGGGGCCAGAACTGTCCCACCTCTAGCACCAAGCAGTAGGTATTAAGTAAACCCCAAATTGCAATTTATTATAAGCAATGGGTGTGGCCTCATAATTGTAGCAATGAACTAGAAGTGAAAGTTGATAGGGTTGATACCCGACTTTGAAGAGATATTTAGTACTGTGGCTATTCCTTTTCCATTCCGAAGTCCTATATCATTGCCTACTGGGGGTAGAAATTACCTTACATTCTTTAGTTATGTCAGAAAGGCACCAACTTAGCTGAGTCCTCTCAAGCTAGAATGGCTTTGAATAGCAGGTCATTGATGCACTGCTTCTCTATCATCCAAGGACCTGGCTTAGAAGAGATTCATTCCCATGCTGGTCACAGAAGGATGAATATTTTTGGTCACCCAAAGTAAGACCTTCCAATTCAATGGGTTTTCTATCTGTGTCAAGGAAGGCAATATCTAAACTGGCAAGTTCATGGGTCTTTTAAGCTTTCAACACAATACTACTATCATGAAACATTTAGCCAATACAAAAAGGGTACAAGGATGCTCTGTCTTTTACTTGCAAGCAATGCTACCAAAAAGGCTTTGAAAAAGGAGTCCATAACATGAGACTAATGAACTTGTTTAAAAAGGAAATATTGGCTACATAGAAATATTGTTATGAAAAATTAATAACGACATTTCTATATAAGTGATTTATTTTATAAACCCATGTATGTTATTTGATGCATTTTGAAATATGATACTGAGAAGACATCCATTGGTTTCACCAGAGTATCAACAGGGTCCATTAAAAAACAGTCAAAGACACATTTTGATTTCCAGTTCTGCTATATTTATCCCAAGAAGGTTCAATTGCAACTCTGCCACTTGCTACCTGTGTGACTTTGAACAAAACACCTCTCCTCTCTCAGACCTTCATCTATGAAAAAGAGAGCCAGATTATGTCTCTTCCACCACTGAGAGTCCTGTGGTTCCCAAGGACTTATCACAGTGCCTGGAACAAAGGAAGTACTTAAATATTTTTTGATTGACTGACTGACTCTAGTGTGAAGTCATTGACAAATTAGCTTAATGGCTTTCAGTAACAACATGCATTGATACAACACTTTACCTTTTACTATGTTCTTTTCTTATAACTCAGCAAGGTAAGTCATAGAAGAGTCAGAATTTCTCTCTTTGGTTTTAGTCATTTGGACCAGTGATCTAGAGATGGAAAGGACCTTAGAAGTTATATACTGTAACTCCTTCATTTTACATGTGAGGAATCAAAGTCTCAGAAGGTTGAAATAACTGTATCAAGGTCACAAAGCTGAGATTCAGATACTATGACTCTTAAGTCATCTAATTTCTCTAAGCTTCCATTTCCCTAACTGTAAAATGGCAGAGATGGACTAAATAATTTCCAAGGCCCCTCATGATTTAAGAAATAATTTGATGATTCTATAACTTACTGCACATGGGTATGAACTTTCAATTATGTTTACCTTTATGGTGCTGACTGAACCACCATTATACTCTCACTCTGTTCTTACCCCTAGGGCAGAGATAGTCAGACTGATGGAGTGAAAGACCCCTTCCTAAAGGCCCTGTACTTCCTCCAGCTCAGATACCATTAGAGTAAATTTTTTGTGTGTATATTTTTGGTAGCTAGCTAG
>CM053600.1:14013051-14035592 GCA_028646575.1 Pseudocheirus occidentalis | reverse complement strand
AAATATTTGGGAATCTACCTGTCAAAACAAACCCAGTACCTTTATGAACACAACTACAAGACACTTTTCACACAAATAAAAGCAGATCTCACTAATAGGAAAAACATCAATTGCTCATGGCTGGGTAGAGCTAATATAATAAAAATGACAATTTTACCTAAATTAAATTATATATTTAGTGCCATACCAATCAATCTACCAAAAAATTACTTTATAGGACTAGAAAAAAATAGTGACAAAATTCATTTGGAAGAACAAAAAGTCCAGAATATCAAGGCAATTAATGAAAAGAAATGTTAGGGAAGGTGGCCTAGCCATACCAGATTTTAATCTCTATTACAAAGCAGCAGTCCTGAAAACTGCCTGGTACTGGCTAAGGAATAGAGACGTGTATCAATGGAATAGATTGGGTACAAAAGACTCAGTAGTCAATGACTATAGTAATTTACTGTTTGATAAGCCCAAAGACCCCATTATCTGGGTTAAGAATTCACTACTTGACAAAAACTGCTGGGAAAACTGAAATATAGTGTCGCAGAAACTGGACATTGACCATTGTCTAACGCCATACACCAAAGTCAAGTCTAAATGGATGCACTATCTAGATATAAAGGCTGATACTGTAAATAATCTGGAGAAGCAAGGAATAGTTTACCTGTTAGATTTATGGAGCAAGGAAGACTTTATGACCAAAGAAGAGTTGGAGAGCATTATAAAATGCAAAATAGATAATCTTGATTACATCAAATTGAAAAGTTTCTGTACAAAGCCAATGTAATGCAGATTAAGAGGGAAGTGGGAAATTGGGAAAGAATATTTATAACCAGTTTCTCTGATAAAGGGCTCATTTCTAAAATATACAGGGAATTAAATAAAATTTTCAAGAATGCCAGTCATTCCCCAATTGATAAGTGGTCAAAGGATATGAACAGACAATTTACAGAGGTAGAAATTAAAGATATCTTTAAGCATATGGAAAAATGCTCTAAATCACTATTGATTCATGAAATGCAAATCAAAACAACTTTGAGGTACCACATCTCACCAGTCAATTTGGCTAAGATGACAAAACAGGAAAATGACAAGTGCTGGAGAGGATGTGGAAAAATTGGAACTCTAATGCATTGTTGGTGGAGCTGTGAACTGATACAACCATTCTGGAGGAACTATGCCCAAAAGGATATAAATAATTGCATACCCTTTGATCCAGTAATACCACTTTTGGGGTTGTATCCTAAAGAGATTATAGAAGTGGGAAAAGGTCCCATATGTACAAACATATTTATTACAGCTCTCTTTGTGGTGGCAAAAAATAGGAAATTTAAGGGATGCCCATCAATTGGGGAATTGCTGAACAAGTTATGGTATATGAATGTGATGGAATATTATTATGTGATACGAAATGGGAAGGAGATGGACTTCATATTTACCTGGGGAGACCTATACGAATTGATGCTAAATGAGAAGAGCAGAACCAGGAAAAATTTGTACGCAGTCATACATATATCATATTTGTGATGACCAACTTTGAAAAACTGAACTCCTCTCAGCAACACACAGTTAAAAGACAACTCTTCAAGTCTCAGGATGGAAGGAGATGTCTAGATTCAGAGAAAGATCCAGAAAGAGCAGAGTTTAAATGGATACTGAAGCAATTCATGCTATCATTCTTTTCTATATTTGGTTTTTGTTTATCTTTTCTCATTGTTTACTCCATTGACTGTAACACTGATATAACCAGACTATTGTACAGTGTGAGTTTGCAGATCCTGTTGCAGATTGTATGCCACCATGGAGGGGGGGGAGGTGGGGAGGAAGGGGAGAAAAATCTGAAACTCAAGTGATTCTGGAACTGAATCTTGTAAACTAAAAGTAAACAAACAAGTCAATAAAAAATTTTAAAAAATTTTTGCTTATGTGTAATTGTCATTGATGTTAGGAAGGAAACAAGAGTTTATTAAACATCCATTATGATTCAGGCATTGTTCTGAGCCCTTAACAAATATCATCTCATTTTATTCTCACAGTAACCATGGGAAATTGATGCTCTTATCTTTCTCATTTTAAAGTTGAGAAAATTGAGTCCAACAGAGATAGTATGACTTTTCTAAGGTCACACAACTAGTAAGTATATGAGGCTAGATTTGAATCCAAGTTTTCCTGACAGAAGGCCTAGCAATATATATATTATACCATCAGTTGCTTTCATTATATTTATTTCATTTTTGCCAGATTCCTTGTATTTCATATCTCTGATTATATCCTTATCTGGAATATATGGTAAAGACAGAAAGAAGTATACTCTCTCAGGGGTTTAGAAAGGCAATTTTAAAACTCTGAGAATCTTTAATGTCATTTTGGTGTGGTCCCACTGAGGGCAAAATTTCTCTTTTAATCAGAAATTTGAGAATAGTAGTATCAAGACAAGCATAATTTGTCAGTTTGCTAATATGAATGAATAATTAGCCAGTCAAGAAATTCAGTTAAGTCAGTTATGGTTTTTAAATGGAAATAGTTTGTTCTTTACAGTAAGAAAATGTTGTTCACTTGTTTTCAGCTATGTCTGACTGTGACCCCATTTAGGGTTTTCTTGGCAAAAATAATGGAGTGGTTTGCCATTTCCACTTCCAGCTTATTTTACAGATGAGGAAACTGAGGCAAACGGGATTAAATGATTTGTTCAGGGTAACACAGTATTGTCTGAGACCAGATTTGAAATTAGGAAGATGAGTCTTCCTGACTCCAAATCTGTCTCTCCATCTACTGAACCACCCGGCAGCCCCAAGAAATCATTCTTATGATGAATTTTCAAGTTTGACACTAAATGGTATCTAAAACTGGACTTTAGCTGATATCACTCGGCTCACATAGATTATGTTATCTAGCATTTGGAACAAATTAATTTCATAACTAATATAAAAAAACATGTAGCATGGGTCACCCTTCAAATGAGAAGTCTTAAAACTATGCCATTTTCAAGGCATGCTTTAGGTCAATATTTATTCAAAATCACACCTTATGAATTAATCTTTCCACCCATGTTTCATTTTTACCAGGGCTGTCAGAGAACCCTTTGGTTCAAATCAATGTCATCTAACATAAAGAGAAATTAAAAATTTTCCATAAATACAGGGGTATATTCTTCCCCATCTTACCAACTGATCCCCACATTACCAGAGAGAGAGAGAGAACATGTGAGAATGGACATAAATATAGGAAATATGAACAGCCAGGGAAATTCTCTCCTAAGGCTGGAGGAACAGGGTGAAACATCCCTCAATCTCTCCCTACTCTTGCATAGTGTTACTGTTTTACAACCTTATTGTAGCACTGACCTTAGTTCCTGTAAGAGCAATTTTTCATGGAGATGATTTTGATACTTCATTGACTATATCTTTTTGAATGAATTCCAAGTAGCATCTTATTTCTAAGGAATTTTGCTCTATTATAGTGAAGTTCTTGTGAATTTGATACACTATGTTATCTTCAGATAGTATTATATTTGAAAGAATGTCAAATGAAGATGGTAGAAAACAATGTACTTTTAATTGACAAAAATATATTTTAATGTGAATGTTATAAGGTACAACAGTGTAAAAGGAGTTTAAAAAGCTTTAGACTTGGAGTTAGCAGGTATGGTTTTGAATCCAGGTATCAGCACTTGGCAGCTATATTACCTGGGGATATTATTTAACTTCTCTGATCACTAATTTCATGATATTTAAAATTGGAATAACATGCTATCTGTCTTTAAAGGTCATGAGGAAAATGCTTTGTAAAGTGCTAAAATAAATCCAAACAAGTTAGCATGTGGGTAATGAGAAGTTGCCCATGAACCACTAGAACAGGAAAAAAGGGGAAAAAAACCCCGAGTCTTTTGTCTTTCATTTGCCTTCAGACAAGAATGTACCTTACATCACATCTAGATGAGAATCCATTCTCTCTTAAAATACTATTAGAAGAAATTCCATGACATTTGCAATGTAATTTAAAATTTTCAATATCATTTTTTCCAACACAGTAAACTAACTCTGTGTTACATTTAATACAGTTTCTTATTTTTCATTCTAAGTGAAAGAAGAATGCTACTTGATACAATTATCTATTTAGTATTAAAAATAAAATAAACACTCCCACAAACCACAATCACAATCAATACCTGTTAGCACAATCAATACCTGACATGCATTAAGGTACTTAAAAATGCTTGCAATTTCACCTGTTTACCTATTAATTTTATTTTACCTTTTTTTTAAATATGTGTTACTTTATGTGACTCAATTTGGCTCTCTGGGTTTGAGATTCCTCATATGGAAAATGGGGAGTTCATTGATATTATTTGTAAGGGCCATGTTAGTTCTCCTTCAGTGAATCATATTTTCCTATGTAATATGAAAACATTTTAAACATGCTTTCTTAGAAAGCAGAAAAATCTCAAATGTTGCTTCTGTGTTCTTTAAAAGTACAGTTCTAATTTCCATACAATCAGGTAACTACCCTATAAAACATTAAACATGCAAAATGTCAGACTTGATTTTACAAGTGTAGTGATAACTCAGTCAAGTCTTGATTAGGAGTAAAAAGGACTTTTTTCTTATATTAATTTTGGATGCATCTGAGAAAATTTCATTAAAAAATCCCAATAATCTCTAGAAAACTTCTTATGGATTAGTGAAAATCTGTGGGAAGATGTGGTTAGGTTTATGTGTGATTGTCCAAAACTGTGCAGACAGCAGGAATGAGTCAAGATTCATTTATTTCTCTCTATATGTGTAATACATGAAAAAAGTCAGAAAAATATCAATAATAACTCACATTTGCATAGTTCTTATGTTCTACTATTTGTCATCCTTCTTTGACTTATTTTCTTATGAATTCTATTCAATCTGACTTGTATCATATTTATTTATCTCTTGTTTGCTACTAAACTATTGACTTTTGTATTATTTGGTGTTGTATTTCTGACTCTGTTAGCATAGTAAAATAAGTATAGTTTAGTGATAAGTTGCTAGTAAATATTTATTGATTGATTTTTAATCCTACATTTCTTCTTCCTTTTTTTTTTTTTACCTTTACTAGCGATCAAGTTTATATTAACGTGGCATTTACTAGTCGCTTTATACATCCTGCTGAATCTATACTGATGCTAATTTCTAAAACGAAGAGTGGCAGCAGAGGTACTACAATGGTTTTTGCTCTGAAAGCTGAAGTCACTCATTTTAAAGCCATAGTAAGTAGATTTTTTTATCTGTTGTTCATTATGATTATCTCATGTAAGGTTGTATCGATGTCTTTACTAACAGCCCATAAACATTGAAAGTAAATATTTATTTACTCTTTTATTTCCACAGTAGGTGTTATATATGTACACATACATATATATGTATATATGTGTATCTATATATTATGTATATAATGTGTAAAAAGTATTCCTTTTGTTGCAATCTCTTGCCTTTCTTCCTCTGTTCTTCTCACATTGCTCTCCCTCATCATAGGAATGAATCTCCAAACATATAATGCAAGTCCAGGAAAAAAGATCCATTATAGAAATTTTCCTTTACAGACAACTTTAAAAAACTTACATTTATCCAAGTATCTGATTCACCAAAGAACAAAAATATCAGTTCTACATATTATGCAATCACAGTGTAAATAGCTACTTATTGCTATTATCATAGGTGCTGGTTTTAGCCAATTTCCCTTTAATTGTTTTCATTTTGCATACAGAATAATTTTATGTACGTATTTCTTATGTTATGGTCTTGTACTAATATTTATAATGTGAGACAGGTATTTTTTGAGAAGAAGATGAGCAGCTGTGGAGGGATGAGAAAACTTTAGAATGCAAGACTCAGGAGAAGAAAGGATGTTTCAAATTAGTCAGCTAGACCTGAACTTAGAAAGGGCATTGCTTAAGCTACCAATGAATCTCTGACTTATGATTTCTATTTCCTCTTGGGCAATTTTATATTTTTATTTGTCCCAAGTTTGTATTGTTCTGAAATGCCTCTCTTACCCGTGTAAATCTGAGAAAGTAAGATTTCTTATCAGAGTAAGATATAGAGATAATATGATTAATCTCAAAGTTTAGAAATCCTTTGTGAAGCTTTGTGCCTACAGATAATGCTAAAGTGAATATTAACCTAATTTTATATCTGTCTTTATTAGAGAACAAAAATCACAAAATCACAAAATTTTAAAGTGCATGAGAGCTCATAAACCATCTACTCCAAAACATGTGAAAAGAAATAATCACTGCAATATACGTATAAGTAGTCCTATGGGGTCTTAGCACGAAGACTTCTAACAATGTGAAGTCTACTAGGTTTCCAGGATATTCATTATACTTTTGACCAACCCTAAGTTTTCCTCCCATCAGTCTTAAACTCATCACTTTCTATTTTTAAAATATAGGAAGTTCAATTACTTTTCCATATGATAGTTATTGAAGTAACTGAAAAAAAATTATCATTCTTCTCCATTCCCCCTCCCCTCATCATTGAGTATTCTCTTACCCTGTCTGTTTATCCAGTTCTTACATGATTTTGACTCAGGATCCTTCACCATCTTTGGTTGCTCTCCTTTTGAAACACTTCAGTTTTCCAACTACCTTCCTAAACTGTTACTCAGTATTGAACTTAATTATCCATATGTAGTCTGACTCCAGGACAAAGCACAGAAAACTAATGTTCTTATGTCTGGAACTATTCGTGCAGTCTTAGATTACTTTAGCTCCTTGAGGCTGAAATATCTCACTACTTATATAAGTAGTCCACTAAGATTCCCCAGATATTTTTTTCATGAAACAGTTGTATAACCATACCTTCCTCATGCTGTACTCATGAAGTTGAATTTTTGTACCCACTTGTAAAACTTTGCATTTATTCTTATTGAACTCCATCTTATTAGATTAAGGAACCTGGAAAACAGTATTCACAATGACTATAATAGCTAGTAATCATCTAATGCTCTAAAGGTTTACTAAACATTGTGTGTTAACCCTTTTAATTCTCACAACAACCTGTGAAATTGATACTGTCATTATCCCCATTTTACAGGATAGGAAACTGAGGTTGAGAGAAATTAAGAGATTTCCCTCAGGCCACACAGTTATTAAGTATCTGAGTCTGCCCTTTTTAAAGAGCATATATCCACTGTTACCTACAATAATGTAAATGAAAGAACAATAGAAAGAAAAGAATAAAAATTGGATGTCATAACATAATAATACAGTCCCAGCAAAGACACATGAGAAGGCATCTCTTTACCTTCTTTGTGGAGGTGAGGGATTTTGAGTGTGGAACACTGTATACATAATGTGAAATGTTTTCAGTGTGCTGGTTAGTTTTGCTAAGCTGCCATCCTCTTTCCCCCTCCATTGTCCTATCCCTATTTCCAACTTTTCCCCTCTACCCTTTTTCTCTTTTAATAAGAGATGGATTTCTGGGAAAAGGAAAGGAAGGAATATAATGGGAAATATATCTGGAACTATGCCCAAAGGGCTATAAATAATTGCATGCCTTTTGACCCAGTAATACCACTTCTAGAGTTGTATCCCAAAGAGATCACAGAAGTGGGAGGAAGACCCATATGTACAAAAATCTTTATTGCAGCTCTCTTTGTGGTGGCAAAAAATTGGAAATTTAGGGAATGCCCATCAATTAGGCAATGGCTAAACAAGCTGTGGTATATGAATGTAATGGAATACAACTGTGCTATAAGAAATGAGGAGTCAGACTTCATATTTACCTGGAGAAACTTATACAAACTGATGCTGAGTGAGAAGAGCGAAACCAGGAGAAATTTGTACACAATTGCAGACCAACTTTGATAGATTGGATTCTTCTCAGCAATGCAAGGTTATAAGACAACTCCAAAAGACCCATGCTGGAAAGAGACATCTACATTCAGAGAAAGAGCTAGAAAGAACAGATTTTGAATGCATATTGAAACAAACTACCTGCTCTCTTTCTTTTTCTTGTTTGGTTTTGTTTCCTCTTTTCCATTCTTTATTCCAGGGGTTACAACCCTTCTTTACAGTCTGACTAATGTCTAATGTGAAAGTATTTGCAGATTCTATACTTGATTGAATGCTGCTATGGTGGGGGGGAGGGGGTTGGAGGGGAGAAAATTTGAAACCCAAGGGATTGTGGAACTGAATCTTGTAAACTAAAAGTAAACAAACTAATCAACAATAAAAAAGTTAAAAAAAGAAAAAATCCACTCTCAAATTCATTTAATTGTCAAAGAATCTATTGATGAACAATAGTTTTTAAAGTATGAAATAAAAGCTGTCAAATAGGTCAAGAAAATAGGTACATTAATAATGTACCGTTCATAGAGCTGGGAACTGGTATAGATGGATATTCTGGAAACCAGTTTACAGTTGCACTCCCTAAGATATTAATTGTTCATACCCTTTCCCTCAGTGATACTGATGGCAAGTCTATACCCCAGAAGATCAAAGACAGAGCAAAAGAACACATATAGTGTGTCAAAGTAGTGACAAATAATTGGAGATTAAGGGGTTGCTCATCTATTATCATGGGTGAAAAAAATTATTACATGTTGACATAATGGAATATTATTGTACAATTAAAATGACAAAAAAGATGGATTTAGAAAACCTGGGAAGACTTGCAACAACTGAAGCAGAGTGAAATAAATGGAAACAAGATAATAAGGACAATCAACTTTGAAAGTTTGAAACTGATTAATTCAAGAACTATCCATGTCTCTAGAGGACATGATGAAAAATGCTATCTAGCTATTGGCAGACTTGGTGCACATTTGAAATAGATTTTTGGACATGAGCAATATGGGAATTTGTTTTGCTTGACTTTACATACTTTATAAAGAGGTTTGTTTTATTTTGTTTTCCTTTTATTCCATGGGGACTGGGGAATGGAATATAGATAGAAGGGAGAAAAAAAACAATGCTTATAATTCAACAATTACAAATTCATAAATTATTTTGAAAATTTTGTTTGATATATGTGGCATTTCTATCAATATATTTCAAAAGGAACACATTTTTGCTTTCTTTATTTAAAACTCAATATTTCCTTTTTACATCATCTTCATTTATAAATACATACCTTTCTTGCCTTCACAGGACCATCTCATATAACAAAGAAAAAAAAAGAGACATGGAAAAACAAATAACACTTCAGCATATACATATCAACCATGTCTGACATTAGATTAAATGTTTTACATCCATTATGCTCCACCTCTGATTCCATTTTTGGAATCAGTGCTGATCATTGTGGTTGTAATAGTGTTTCCTTTCATACTTTTTTAATCTTTGCATTTACATTGTTGCAATTCTGTATATTGTTTATATGTTATTGTTTCACTTTGAATCATTTCTTATGTCTTCCTATGATTCTCTATATTCTTCATGTTAATTTTTGGTATACTATAGTAACATTCATTAAATACATGTAAAATTTGTTGGTCCCTTTCCTGTTTACTTTTCTAGTTCTTTTCTGTTGTAAAAGGTGCTGTTATAAATGTTTTGGACTACTTTTTCATTGATCTCTTTGGAGTAAATTCCTAAGAGAGGGAGCTTCTGAGTCAATGAGTATGGACAGTTTAGTAATTTTATTTACATAATTCCAAATTACTTTCCAGAATACTGGAGCAATGTGTAGCTGAACCATCATTATTAGTATGCCCGTATTTCCAAATCTTCAATATTGACTATTTCCATATTTTGTTATTTTTTCCAGTTTGCTAGGTGTAAGGTGAAATCTCAAGAGTTGATTGATTTTCATTTTGTTTATTTTTATTGATTGCAAGCAATCCTTCATTTTGTTTGTGATAGTTTGCCACGCTTCTTGAGAACTATATCTATGTCTTTGATTTTTTTTCTATTAGGGAATAACTAATTATTATTTACTAATAATTTCCATTAACATTGAATATCATACATTATGTATTCTACTTAGCATTTACATCTCTTCATCTACTTGTGATACAAAATGGAAAAAATATTCTCAATAGATTGATAGTAAAGGTTTTTAGATAGATGGGGAATTTTTCTTCCCTCTTTATTATCTATAAGTGGAACCATTAGAGCTTTTATGCATACGATTCTCCAAATATTATTTTTACCACATAAACATCTCTAAGGAGCAATAATGTTTCTTCTATGAAATCAAGCTTTTTATACTTAATACTTATATAAATACTACACACCCAATGATTATGATATCCCAAATGTATTTTTTTAAAGTTTATTTTTGCTCATTAAAAATGTTTCTCCGTGAAACAATTCTTTTGCCTTGACAACATATTCTTCACATATACTTTCAATGTGGTTTCAATTTTCAGTGGTTTCAGTTTCAGTTTATTATATTTCAGGGCATCAGCTACTGAAGTTGTGTACAAACCAAAATGGAGGGCTCTTATATCCCTCCTAAACAACATTTTATTCCTAATGATAAATATATTGGGTAATGAGAATGCGGATTTGAAGACCTTCCCTGCCTGGGTGGAGTTTGAAGACCTCCCCTGCTTTGAAAGTAAACTCTGCCCCCTAATAGGCTGAATGTAATCACATGGAGCCTGTCATGGAGGGAATTTAATGAAGGGTGGAGCAGAGCCCAAAGGAAGTAACTCTATCCTCTCATAGGCTAAATATAGTCACCTGGAGCCTGTGGTAGGAGGAGTTTGCTGAAGGGAAGCAGAGTCCAGAGGAAACTAGTCAGAGCTAGTGAGACAGTGGGAGAGAGAGGATGCTCATTAAGGAGATAGAGAGGTTTGTGGGTAAATATTGATCTTGTATTGGTTTGTGGGAGGGCTGTAGGATGCTGTGGCTCTCAGTGTTATGGCTTCTGGTCATCTCTGGTGCTATGATGGAATCAGCTTACTGATTTTGAGGCTAGATTTTCTGGTGTCTAAACAAATGCTTCAGTTCTATCCTCTATATGGAGAGTTGGTATATTTTGTGATCTAACATCATGTAATACTTATAGTCATGGTCTTTATTGTGATCATTGCATTGGTGCTACAGTAATATGTTCTTGGATTTTTATTTTGTCTTTTAAACAATTCTGCTACTTGCCTTTGTTAGACAGCTTGATAGTGTCAGCTGCTTTTGTGAATTTTCTTTCCAAAGGATTAATCAAAGAGGGAAATAATTTCCCTTAAAAAGTAGAGGTAATAAAAATTTGACAATTAGGTTTCAATTTATTAAAAATTTCAATTATTTATAATCATTCTTATTGTAGAAAGTTGTAGTTTTGATATGTGTGTGTCTCTCTATATAGCAGATGTAATAACACATTAAATTTCTACCCAGGTATTTTTTAAACTTTAAATTTATACACATCATGTTCAAATACAGCAAGTAGGTAATTGTTTCAACTTATCTGTGTCCTTATCTTCCATTTACTACTGGGGATGTTAGGAGATTTTTCCAAAGTTTTCAAGGCATCAACTAAAATTCTACCTTATTTGCCCATACTGTATTAGATTATTTTCATGTTTCATTTACTATATATTGTGGCAAAATAGAGATATTAGTCTTACTTGTATTACTTTGAGTTTAAATCTTGTTTTTATTGAAAAAAACAGGAAACCAACAAATAAAACAAAAAAAAGAAAAAAGAGGATATGTTTCATTGGGAAAAAGAGGTATATTTGAAAATATAAAGTTATTTTGTTCATTTCTTTATGTATTTCCTCCTCTTTCAAAAGGAGCAGGCCTCACATTTTGGAAAATTTTATTGTATGTATATTGAGGCATGAGTTTTTTCATCCCCTTTACCCATTTTGACAGTAAAATTTCTATTGAAAAAGAGAATGGTGAAAATACATGGGACTTTTAAATGATTTCTTATATGTTTATTAAGATGGCTTTTTATTCTTGCCTTAGGTCAGATTCTGTAATTCATAATTATAATTCAGAGCATTATTTTTGGTTTTATTTATAACTGTGATTTTACCTTTTATTTTGCTTCAGGAAACTGTAAAGTGCAAAACTCCATGTTATAAATGGAAAGAAATTACTGTGCATGTTAAGAATCCTTTCCAAACTGATGGAGAATTCAGGTAAATGATATTCCTATTTTGGGGTTAATAGTTTCAACGAATGTTTGGATTTCAATTCTTTATGAAATTAAGTTATTTTATTTACCTGTTTAAAATTACAGAATGAGGTTAAATCAAATGTTTGCATTTTAAATTTGTAACGACTTGTATATAAGCTGTGAATTATTAGAGTAAATAAAGATAAATAAGGTTTACTTGAAATTTATAACAATAAAATTACACCTTTGATCAAACTGAGTATACAAAACCTGCTTTTTTATTTGATCCAGCACACTTCCAAAGAGAAACAAAGCCATGTTAATTATTAGACTTTCCCCTTTAAATCTGAATATCACTGCTAATATTACAAAACTGAAATATTTATACAAAGTACAAAATAGACTTTTGCCATAGGCTTATATTTCTCTCAATTACTGTATGCCCCACTTTCACTGTATCTCTTCCTCTCCTTAGACAAGATTAATTTAGGGGAATTAGAGATGAAAGAATAGACCTTAACTGGCTTAAATATGACTTTTTAGGACATTATAAAAAAGAAAAATATTTCTTTAATATTTAAAAAATTATCATCTGGAAATGTAGTGTTAAATATTTGAGAATGAATGAATACTTCACCTTGAATCTAAAATTTTTGCTTAATTCATATTCTCTTAGATTTAGGAATGTTCCTTATAAAAATATATGAAATGAAACCAAACTTGTTATTTTAATATTTGATAGCTTCCCTTTCTATCATTCTCTGATGTTCTAATCCTTTGTCAGTTCCAAGAGCTTCACAGAAGTAAAATTATCGGGTATATGAATCATTCCTGATAACTTTAAAATAATTTACACTTGTAGTGAAAACATTGCCTGAAATTTTTTTCTTCCAATTCTCATGGGCCAGAAGAATTATTATACTTTTCAATCTATGTAATTGAGTGTAGAAACCAAAGAACACTCTGAAATAGGTAGATCTATAAACATCTAGAGAAAACAAATTATTTCAGACAGCCCAAATGGCGAGCTCTAGCTCCTAGTAAGTAAGAAAACACAATGAATAATGTAAAATCTTTCTTTCCCTTATGTAATATCTTACAGGGAGTCTTTGAGTAAGTTATTGGAGGGAATTACACTTTTATGTATTTTTAAAATCTTAGGAAGGTTTTTTATCATGTTTGTAACTCTAGAATAGAAAACTTTTAAAGAGAAAGTACAGAAATTTAAAACCCAAATAATGGTATTTACATTTAGATCAGTTGTGATTTGAATTTAAGAGCATCTAGGTCACACAGTGGATAAAGTGCCAGACCTGGAATCAGGAAAACTCATTTTTCTCAGTTCGTATCTAGTCTCAGCTACTTATTAGCTGTGTGACCCTGGGCAAGTTACTTCACCCTGTATGCCTCAGTTTCTTCATCTAAATTGAGGTGGAGGAGGAAATGGCAAACCACTACAGTAACTTTGCCAGGAAAACCCCAAATGAGGTCACAAAGAGTCAGACATAATGAAAAAAATGTTGAACACAATTTGAAGTTTATGTATATAAATAAAACAAGTTACTACTATGAACAAGACTAGTGTAGTAGTTCTTGTGAAGTGTGAAAGAATTATACTTGTTCAGACCTGATGAAGTTATAGGTCTGGACCAGGAGGGGCAAACCTGAGACCTCAAGGCCACATGTGTCCTTGTAGATCCTTAAGTGCTGCCTTTTGATTGAATCCGAGTTTTATATAACAAATCCTTTAATTGAGGGGATGTGTTCTATGAAGTTTGGATTCAGTCAAAGGACCATACCTGAGGACCTAGAGGGCCATATGTGGCCTCAAGACTGCAGGCTTACCACCCCAGGGACTGTACAATAAAACAGATAAATCTGAACATCTAACTCACAAGGTTGTTGCACATCTTAAAATGCTTTGTAAATGTGAGTTATTATTTTTAGATATATATAATAGTAATAATAATGAGGAATTGCACTTTTAAAGTGCCTGGCACATAATAGGCATTTAATAAATGTTGATTGACTTATTGGCACTTGATGCTGCTCTTTACATTGAGGGGGAAGCTTGGGGAGCTTGTTTCCTTGTTGTGAGTAATGGTGATGTTTAAACAAAATGCCTTGATGAGTCTCTGTAGCACATTTAAACCTTTTGTAACTGATTCTGGTGGTCTGCTAATATGCACATGGCAGCAACCTCTTTTCTTGGATGCATTTTTGGAGAATAAACTGGGAGAAACATCAAAAAGCTATAATTGGCTTCACCCTCTTCTCTCTTGGTGCTTTTTGCTCTTGGTCTTATGCCTTACTTATAGCATCCCATTAGAGACAATGTTGAGGTCTTGAGCCCCCTCTTTCTGAGGCCAACTAAGACCTTCTAAAGTTGTTTCATTTTGGATTTTACAAATGCATACCAGAACAAGTTACAGAATGGCTACACATGCTCCAAAGTATCTTCAAGGGACTTCCATTGGACATCACTTAGAAGTAGCCTCCAATAACTATCAATTAATAAGTATTCATTAGGCACCTACTATGTGCCAAGCACGGCTAAGTGCAAAATCCCATTACACCTCTATTACATATTTCTAAGAAAAATTCACATTTACACAGGACTTTAAGGTTGGCAACAAATTTAGGAGATACATGGTTCTGATTTGTCTTTATTTTATTGTCTAGACTTGTGATTTCATTATTGTAGTGAACTCTCAGTGTGGAAAAAATATTATAGTGTTAGATAGTTGCTCTGGGGACCGAAAGCTTAAGTGTTTTGCTCGTGGTTATATAGCCACTGGTAAAAGTCTAAACCAGGATTGGAATCTCAGGCTCCTGCCATAGCACTTTCCAGTGTGCTCTTCTCAAAAAGTTCTCCTCTATGCCACCTCATGTAAAAGGAGACATTAAGTTAATAACAGAATAAATTCTAGACTTCAGATTTCTTGCCTAGAAAATATAGAATTCTTTTCATTAAATTATATTGACTTGTCAAACTCAGGAAAAATATTTTAGAAGTCAATTTAGAGTTTAATTTTATTTTTGTTATGCAAGTGTTCTCTGTACTTGTGCCTTTTATATTCTCTACATTGCATAAAATTATGCATAAAATCAAATACTGGAAAAATGTTAAGGGTCAGAAAGAACCTTCAATGTCACTTAGCCTAACTTCTACTGGAAACTTCTCGTCTCATATTCACAACATTCCTGAGGCTGTTAATGATGTTGAACATCTGTCCTCAGCTTCCTGCGCTGAGGAAGGAAGGCCTCCTTATACATTAGGAAATATATTATGGAAAGCAGCATATTTCAGTTCAGAAGCTCTAATTTGTTAAAAAAAAGTTCTTTCTTATTTCAAGTTCAAATCTTTCTTCTAACACACACACACACACACACATTCAAGCACACATATTGATCCTACTTCTATCCTTTGTGAAAGGCACAAAAAGTCAAAGGACTTTTCATTGCCATTTGAATTGGAATGATTGATTTGGAGCAGGAAGGTATCTTAGAAGTTAGCCAGTTCAACTCCCTCATTTTCTCTCTCCATTAGGACTTCCCTGTAGTACTTCAGTTAATGCTTTAGTTAATCCTTCCCGGGCTTTTGTCACATCTGTCCCACTGCCCCTCAGTGTCCTTTGCTTATTCTGCATCCCTGTCATGCTCTCTAGCTGGGTCTCAGGACCTTGTATCTTCTTCCTCTTTACTCCTTTGCTTAGTTACTTCATTAGCTCCTATGGGCTCAGTTTAGACAATTATTGGCACAAGCTTTCTCTAGCCCTATATTCTTCCCCAAGTTATAGTCACATATCTCCAACGACCCCTGGGATGTTTCAAACTGGGTATCCAGTGGCATCTCAAACTAAACATATCCTGGGACAGGAAGACCTAGAACAATTTACAATCTTTGCCTCGCAAACTCCCCTCTCTTCCAAACTTCCTTCTCTCAGCTGAGTGAATCACTGTCCTCATAGTCACCCAGACTTGCGAGTCTCATCTTTAACTCCTCCTTCTTGTTCAAGCCAGACCCTTGTCAAATCTTGTCATTTCTAATTTAATAACATGTCTCAACATGTCTCTTATAGAGGTCCATTTCTGCCTTATACAGCATCTTTTTTTCTCCAATTATATAACCACAACCTTAGTTCAAGCCCTCATCAACTCTCCTAGAAGTAGACTTCTGTTTCTTTATTTCAAGTTTCTCTGCACTACAATCCAATTTGTGTTTGTCTATTTTTTTGAGGGTGGGAAGGTAGGGAAATTGGGGTTGACTTGCCCAAGGTCGCATGACTAGTAAGTGTTAAGTGTCTGAGTTTGGATTCAAACTCAGGGTTGGTGCTCTATTCGTTGTACCAGCCAGCTACCCCTTTTACTTATCTTTTAAGGTGATTTTTCTAAAACATAGATCTGACTCTGTCACTCTCCCTACTCTTTTGGCTCCTTATTGCCTCCAGGATCAAATGTAAATGCCTTTCTTTAGCATTTAAAACTGACCCTTTCCTGCCTTGCCAGTATTCTTATTTATTGTACTCCCCTCCACACATTTTAGTGATCCAGGTATAGCCACCTTCTTGAAATTTTTTGAAACATGATGTTCTATTTCCAGACCCCATCTATTTACTCTGGATGTCTCCACCCCCCCCACCTTGACCCATGGCTGGAAATCTCTGCTTTTCATTCTTATCTCTTAGTTTTCTTGACTTCTTTCAGGATTCACAGCCCAACTTCTGCAAGAGGCCTTTTTCCAGTCTTCCCAGTTGCAAATGTCTTCTCCTTTCAGATTAGTTTGATCTGTTCTTTCTATATCTTGTAGGTATCTAGTTATCAACAAGCTTTTTCCCCTATTAGAATGTAAGCTCTCATGCCACATTTAAAAAAATCATAAAGAGAATTGAACAGATTTACTAAAAGCAGATGACTAATTAAAATAGAAATAATCACTGATCACCTCCTGAAAGATGTCCCAAACTGAAAATGACAGGAAGATTTTAGTCAAAATTCAAAACTTCCAAGTGAAAGGAAAAAAGAGGCAAGTAGCCTTTTCTTTCTGACTATTTGCTTTACTAAAGGACCAAATCAAATGCAAAATATCAGGTCAGTTTCAGGCAAGTCTTAGCAGCTATTAATGAAAAGCAGAAAGTGGGAATAAAGTGGCTTGGTTTTCAGAAAGAATAGTGGAAAGGGACAAGGAAAGCAAAGATACACAACAGCATAAAGTTGGACTGTTTAATGATAGGGCCAAGATTTAGAAGACAGAATTGAGTTCACAGAAAACGTGATAGGCTGGGACAAGAGGGAAGGATGGAGTGCCTAGAGATTACAGTGAGGACTGACAATTTAGGAAGATGGAAGTGCAGGTATGTTTAAAGTATGGGTATAAAGTACCTAATTAATATGATTCATCTCTTAGAGTAGACTGTCTTTACATTGGCTCCCTTACTGTCTGCTTTTGGATAGGCTGCTAATTTGAGTATTAACAGTCAACTTGAAGATTAAAATTGTCTTTAAAACTGTGATTCTTAGTGCCTTTTTCTGTTACTTGGACATTGTCATGCAGATGTAGGGACAGGGGTAGGGTTATATATTTTTGTTTGTTTCATGGGTTACCATGGCCAAAAAAAATGTCCCCAGGAGGCCAGCCTGATGGTAATATAAGCCTTACTATACTTAGCTAGCCTGGTCTGCTGAAAGCCAACACAATATGTTGCTGTCAGCACTCTCCTCTACAAAGTCATAGGCATCAATGTGGCATGAAGGTGCCTTTGGTCCTTGAAGACTCTGTTAGTGGAATGTAAGCTCTGACAGGTTCTATGATGATGAACAGAGTTTAAGTGCAGCCCTGGCAGCACAATATACATGACCTTTAGAAAGCAACACCAGAGACTTTATTTTTCCTCAGAACTTTATGAACTTTGCATAACAAGTCAATTCTTTCCATCTACATCGCCAGTGGGGACTAGCTGTGTTACTTTTCTTTACCTGCCTCATTAATAGGCTAATACTTAATGTCTGATTGTATCACAAATACCATTTACTATGTTTCATTGTATTATTTATTTTGATTTTTAACATATGCCAAAAATTTCACTTCTATAATAGTGTTAGTTATTTTATAATAGTATTAAGCTTCCCACAAAATATCTAGACGTTTTAGTTGGTTTTTAATGGATATTCATGACTTTCTGGGTCTGGGGCAATAGCTGATACAGGCACATTAGAATAGAAGTGATTAGAGCTTTCTGCTCCCTAGGATGGGCAGCTGGGTGGACAGAGCTTTCCCACTTCCTTCTCTATGGGGTCAGGAAGACCTAAGTTCAAATCTGGCCTCAGACATTTACTAACTGTGTGCCCCTGGGCAAGTCAAATAGCCTCTGTTTGCTTCAGGTTCTTCATCTGTAAAGTGAGCTGGAGAAGGAAATGCCAAACCAATCTAGTGTCTTTGCCAAGAAACTCCAATTGGGGTCACAAAGGGTTGGACGTAACTAAAAAATGACTCACCAGCAACAAGCTCATTAGGATATAATAAATAGTAAATTCTTCATAAGTAGGTATTTTGGCTTTTTAAAATAGCAGATGAATATGTTATTATTGTTTTTTGTGATACTATGGAAGTTATTAAGACTCCCCCCCATCCCTTTTAGTTTCACTGATTAACAAACTCTAAGTTGGTTCAGAGCTGGAAAGAAACTTAGTCATCCAGTCCAGGAATTAAAATTTGTCGTGAGCACCGAATATTCATGCCAGCTATTTTTGCAAGAGGAAGCTTTTTACATTTTTAAATAAATTGTAGTCTAAAGCTCCTCATTTTTATGGCTAAGGAAATTGTTATTCAGAAAGCTAAAATAATTTGCCACTCATACAGACAGCACCTGATTTGAACACAGCTCTGCTGACTGTGCTTCCAACATACTTTGCCTGGCACCAGCTTTATCTTCTCTTTCCCCTTCTCCCCCCATTACAGTGTAATGATCCCTGCTGAATGAAATATTTCTCCCCCTTGTACAGATGTCATTGAAAGAATGATAACTGATCAACTCCAATAACAAATAAAGACCAAAATATTAGGATTTTTCTCCTCCTCTGACTAGGAAATAGAATGAGCAAATTTTTATTCTGCATTCTTGATAAATTTGCAAGGGAAACAGGAATACTTAGACACTGAAACAATGTTTTGAATTCATATTGTGGGTAGAACATGAAGAATTTCTAACTTTTTTTGGGGGTAAAGTATTATCTTATAATTACAATTATTTTTAGAAGAGTAACAAAATGAAATATTACTTTTTATCTGTACTTTTGATAGTTTCAAGTCTAACACATTTTAAAGTATAATATAAATTTCCAAATTCTTGCTACATTTATTTCAGTGTTAATTTGGTGGAGTCCTCAACTTTTGTACATCAGACAAAACAATTAAATGAAATAAATCAATCAATAAAGGATGAAAACTCACGGTAAATATTTGTTGTTTTCTTATTTGTTCATTGAATGATTAAGGTTATAGTCTATGTAATTTAGAATCTAACAATTATCTCAATTTTAAATTATCCCAATTTTAGAAATTTGAAATTTATTTACATATCCTCATATGTTGACTCTGTTATTCATCATAGCTGACTAACATTCTGTCTCTCCAGCATTTGAATCTTCACTGAAGGAATCTTCCTGTTTAATGTTTAACACCGCCCCAACCCCCCCACTTTCTTACCACCTTCCTGTTCTTCTAATACTTTTTATCTTGAATTTTCACAACTAATGCAAACCCCTTCTCACTGCTACTTCTCCACTACTACCTTGTACTGTACTATACTCTTTCTTCACCCTCATCAATATTTCTACTAACTTCTTCTATGTCTCTTACCCTTTTGTAAATAATCTCCCTTTCATCTCTTTCTCTTAAATGCTTTTTACCCGTATTCTCATGAATTGAACCTGGTTTTGCCTTGATATCATGACCTTTCTGTTAATCTTTTTCAATAATGGCTGTCCTTTTTCCTATTCCCTCTAACTTATTGGATCAGGAGGAGGAATTAGCATACTCCATGCTTCCCAATCTCACTTCCAGGCCATTCCTTTACCAACATCACTCAATAACCTTTTCTTTTTTGAAATTTGTGTCATTCCTTTTTGCCAGTCCTAGTTACTCTCTTGAGCTTCACTCATACCAGCAACTGCCTTTTGGATATTACAAAATTTTCAGGAATGTTGCAAAGAGAGTTATTATTCAGGAATAGATTTGAATTAGATGTCCTCTGAAATCTCTTTCAAATTTGAGATTCTTTGACTTTGTAAATTTTATGTGCTATATATATGTATATATTATATATATACATGTACTTATTTATAATATATTTACATTTCTTTTAACTCAAATGTAGACAGCACATGGATTAATTTAGTTGGCTGATATAATACAGAATTCAGATTTTTTGTGTATCGTCAGCTATCAATTTTATCCCCTAGTAGAACCCTGGGAAAGAAAGTATAATTGAAATACACAGATAATCCTTAAACCTCAGTTAGTCAATGCCAACTGTCTCTATCCCCTCAAGCCTTCTGTCATTTAAAAAGTGGTGAGAGAAGAAGAGAGACTCACAATGGAACCAGACTAAAAGTCCATTATCAAACCTGCATTCAAAGTGGAATGTTTCCATTTATTTTCTGCATACTTGTGCCCTCTTTATCCTCTTATGGTCAGCATGTCCTTTAAGAACACCTCCTAATTTCCTATTCCTTTTATTCCAGACAAACTAGTCTTGACAAAAGGGTGGCTCTGCTACTACCTCTCCTGTCCTTCTCATCCTTATTCATCCCATTTCTTCTTTCCTTCATTTCCTTGTCTATTTTATCATACCCCTTTCATTAAGAAATTCCAATACATTCTTTTCCACTAATTTCATCTCCTTCTATTAACTGAAATCTGCCTTTACACTGAGTTTTCTGTATATCTGGCTAATATTGATAACCACTTCCCTTGTCATACAGGATCTTAAGTCAGTTTTCTCTACTGCTCTTGTCACCACCATTCAACAATGTCTTTTGAAGGCTGCATACCATGGTCTTTTTAGCACTTCATCCCTCTCATCTAGTGGGATATTCATTCTCCCAACAAGAAGAAAATCATTCCAGAGGGAAAGTATGATGTAGTAGACAGAATGATGGATTTAATAGCAGAAGACCCAAGTTCTTATACTTTCTTGCTATTTATTACTTATATAAGAGTCACTTCCAATTTTTGGGTCTTAGCTTCTTCAGCTGTAAGACAGTGGAGATAATATTTAAAGTTCCTTCTAGGAAAAAAATCACATTATCCATAATTTTGGAGTATGACTCATAATTTTCTTCTCTCTTCTTATCCCAATCATTCTCAGAGATAACAGCATTCACATTTCATCAGTCCTTCCATATATTGTGCTAACAATTCCTTAAAATCATCAGAGCTTATGATGTCCACTTCAGTGCTGCCATCCATTAGGTGATCAGAACCTAGACCTCACCATTACTCAAAACTGTATTATAATCAAAATCCTAAATTCTAAAATTGAACTTCCATGGTGACAATTTCCTATCATTTCTTGTATCTACTTCTACAGTTTCTGTCTTCCATCTTCAATATTTTTGTTCTTTGGTATTCTCTATTCTCCAGTCTGTGAACCCTATTCTTACCAGATTTCCTTTCTTATTTAGACTGGTTTCCTTAGGTGATTCAATTACTCATTCAACTCCATTCTTTTTTTAATTTATTTTTTATTTGTTTTCTTGTTTACATTATTCATTTTCATTACATTTTTGAATTACACATTTTCTCCCCGTCTTGCCCCTGTCCCAACCTTAAAACCGCAATTCCATGGTAAATCCTCTCCCCTGCTCTGCTCTCTTATTTTCTGGTAGGGCAGGGAGGGTCTCCTTATCCCAGACCCTGTATATCTTAATTCCTAGTTGCAGATATTGGAGAACTTTGAATTCTAGATTCTTTTGATACTTCCCTTGTCACCCACCCCTACTAGAAGGACACTCAGTTCAGTACAAGCTATGGATGTGTGATTATACAGGACATCTTCATAGTGGACATATTGTGACAATGATTGTCTTTCTCTCCTTCCTATCCCTCCCCTCCTTATTCTGTTCCTACCCTGTCCCTGTCTGTTTACTGAGGTGTGTGCTTCCAGCATCCCTCCCCTAGACCCTGCCCTCCCCTTCGTCCTCCCCCCTTTCATCCCCATGCCCCCTACTCTTCTGTGTGGCATGATGCCCAGTTTAGAGTTTATGACATTTCTTCCCTAAGCCAATTTCAATGAGAGTAATTGAAAGTAAAATTGTAATTGTTATCCCTTGCTTCTTCTCTATGGGATGATTAATCCCATTTTGTCTCTCCCTGTCTCCTCTCATTCTAGTCCTCTCCCACCTCAGAATTTTGCCTTTTGAAGTATCATCCCTTCACATTTAATTCATCCTATACCCTCTATATACCCATATACACACATGCACAGATATGAATTCATATGC
>CM053600.1:13993444-14012551 GCA_028646575.1 Pseudocheirus occidentalis | reverse complement strand
GTATCTGACATTGAGATATGCAAGTGAATTAAAGAGAAAAGTGACCTCTAGATGTGGTTAGCACAGTCTGGGCCTAGCTACCAGCTGAGTGAAATAAAGGGACAGAGAGAGAGCTTCTAGCTGAATAAGAAAGAGGGAGAGAGATGGGGATGTATTCCATAGTCTGTTTATTGCAGATCCATTTCATACAGAGCCCTCAACTGCTTCAATCTTAAAGAAATCAGGTAAGGGGTGACTCATTGTGAAATGAGGAGGACCTGCCAGTCCAGAATGTAGTACGGCAGAGACACAGCATCGACCCTAGCTATAAACACATGGGCAGCCTTTATATTTAAGAAGCGAAGGAAGGTACCAGATGTGGGTCTATTTCTGTCATGCTTTCACATATGGATAATCTCATCATCTTCAAATAGGAATCATAGCATACAACTTTGAAGGCTAAAAAAAAATTCTCTCTATAAGGTGGGGCCCCTCAAAATTTACAGAGTTATGTGAAATATGTAGCCAATCTCCACACTGTACCTCACTTAGGGGTAGAAAGGAGATTTTCATTGAGAGAAATGAAAATCAACATTTTTCATGGTGATGAAGTGAATAGAGTTCCAGGCCTGGAGTTAGAGAGACCTAAGTTCAAATCCAGTCTCAGACACTTACTGGCTCTATGACCCTTGGCAAGTGACTTAACCTGTCTTTGCCTCAGTTTCTTTCATTTGCAAAATGGTGAAAATAATAGCACCTACCTCCAAGAGTTCTTATGAGGATCAGATATCTGTATAGAACGTAATACAGTGCCTGCCCTAGAGTCGGTACTATATAAAATGTTAGCTCTTATTATAACAGAATAGCATTAAGTTAGGAGCAGAGTATTACTGGAAGAAGAAGAGAAAGGAAATGTCTCCCTCAATAAACTTATGGAGATAAATGACCTTAGCTTCTTGCATGCCAGTGATCCTACTGGGACATTAATAACAGCTCTGACCAGGTGCTGTAAACTTTCATAAATATATATTTTAATGACTCAATCCAGAGAGAGGGGGGTGAAGGAAGAAGGTGCATGGCATGTACCTAAAAAAGCTCTACAGATATCCCACTTTCTCATCTATATGTCTACTTCTTCCTTCTCCCTTAGCATTATAAGTAGATGTCATGTTTATTGAGATGACCAGATTTTATTGCTAGATTCTAAATATGTTACATAAAACATGTGTTCTGCTTTTTTTAGTTGATCATGCCATACCAGAGGGGAGGAAATGCAATTAAAATAAAAACTACACACTAACTGGTATTTCTGAAGGCAGTTTTTGGAATTTAAATTGTGACCTCAGTGTAGACCATAAATATAAAATTCATATGTGCTCGGCTTCCTGCATATAATTACCTATCAAAAGGTTCATAGTTCAAACGAAATTCTTTATGAAGCAAAAAATGGTATAATAGCACTGGTTTAGTGCCCTACAGGATACATCAAGCAAAGATACATTTCCTAATTTTCAAGAGAAATGAAAGTATGTGGAACATGTGCTCGTTTGATGCTATAATCCCATCACAAAATGTTTGTTTTTATTAATTTTCCTCATTGAATATTTCCTTCTGTCCATATATCCAAGCAGAGGTGTTCACACTCAGGGGAGCCTTGGGGGTAGAGAAATCCAAAGAGTCTTTTCAGATTCCTATTTTCCATCTCCTTCATTTCAGATCTAAGATGTTATGTTGAATTATGTCACCCAAAGGGGACAGAAGGTCACAGATCAACACCAATAGTTATCAATGTGTATATACATTCATACATACATCTGTACATATACCATGCTCGTATTTCTATTTCTTAGTAACAAAAGTACTATGAGAAATAAATATACTTCGTTTTTCCTTATACTCTAATCTTTTCCAGAAAGCCTTTAATCACAAATGGGCCAATGCCAAAAAATGTCTGTATCTATTCTAGTAACGGGAAAAGATTATTGTTTTTACATTATATTATTTCCTCTTGGTGGATTTGCTCTTGTTCTCAAATTTCATCTTCTATTCTTGGGTCTAGGCTTTACATGCTTTATTAATACGTTCGATGGGTAGATTTGACTAACTTGGGAAGTTACACATGTGTGTCTGTATTTTGAGACCAGGAGACTTGATTTGCGAATTTAGGAGAATAGTCATCACAATTGGGTAAATGCTGGAGGACTGATCAACAAGTCAATTCAATGAGAATGGATGTTTCAACTTAGTGTTCAAACAAGGGTCAAGCTTCAGGCTCCCAGATTTTTCTTTTTCTGTTTGAGTGTGTATGTGTGTGTGTATGTGTGTGTGTATGTGTGTGTGTGTGCGTGTGTGTGTGCCTGCATACTTTTTAAAAACTACAGTATTCTAGCTTTAACTGTCAAAACTGAGTTAAATTATACTAATAATTTTAGTTATTCACTACAAATTCATAGTAAATCTTAAACTATTCACAAGCATTAAGAGGAAGATTATAACACATCTGGTCCTTATTTGCAGCAAACTCTTGGAAAGATGGCTGCTCTCTCGGGTAGCTCTGCTGCCAAAGTTATCTTGTGACCATTCTGTAGATTAAGCTATCATTGTGTTAGAGAAGGGAAAGAAAAGTAAATTGGGAAAAGACTTTATGCAGGCAGAATGCATTTTAATGGGTGGGAATGAAGTGTTTGGGGTTAGCACATAGGACCTTGAGTCACATGCTGGGGGTTCAATTCCCAGATTGCTCATTGCCTTAGTGTGTGGCCCTGGGCAAATCAATTCTCCTCTTTGCTTCAGATTTCCCTGATCTACAAAAGATAATGTGTACCCTTATATCACCAAGATATCATAAGAGATCATGAATACACTAAGATCCACACATGCGAAATCCAATCAAAGAGTCAAGGATTTTAAAAGCCTTTTAAATTGATAATCAGATGTACATGAATAAATGGAAAAATTCCTTTGGGGTCATTTCATCTCTCCACTCTAATAGAGAATTGTTTCCCAGATCATATTTTCCAGTGCTTTGTCCAGTCCAGATGTAAATTACTGAAGCTATGGTGTTTCCACCACTTCATTCTATAAACTTTTTTTTTAACTATAGCCTATATATCTCACCATCAAGAAATTTTCCTTGATAACTCATCCAATACATTCTCTTATTTAATTTTATTTGGGCTCTCTTATTCACACCCCAACATGTTACATATGTGATATACATTTTGGCAGATTTGAAGTCCAATTTTGGGGTTATTACTCTAGCCTGGACATAGTATATAGATGATTTATCCCAGACATTCACATTTAGTGAAAACAGGAAAAGTAGAATAGCTTAATTGACCAAAAAATCTATTCAAACTTCACATATTTGAGTTCAAGGCCTGACTCTGCTATCTTCTACCCCTGTAGTGTTAGGAAAGCCACGATCTCTCTGAGCCTCAACTTTTTTATCAGCAAAATAAGGAAATTGGGCTACATTGTTTATTAAGTTTTTACCAGCTGTAAAAATTCTATTATTCTATCTCCTCTGACTTCTCATATAGGAAGTTCCTCCTAACACTGGGTGTAAATTGAAACATCTATAGATTTTTGCTTACTCATTAGCAGCACAAGCTGGGATGCCTTGATTGTGTTGACAGGCCATTTGCTGCTTGCCCACTAAGAAATTGATTGATCAGCTCACAGTGGTCTAAATAGGACATTTTAATGAATTAAAAACTACACTGTGTCTTGTCTTTTTGGTCATCTTGCTGGATGAATTGGATCAGCCATTTGGGATGCAACTAATTTCTTGATGATTGATCACAACCACCACTGAAAGAACCTCTTTAATCCCTTCTGGCCCGAGCAGCAGCACCATAAAGATGGAGCCTCAGTTATGATCTACATCCCTTAATTCAACAGATATTTGAGTGTCTAATCTGCTCAAGGAGATGTCTTCAAAAATGGGGTGGGGGAGGGGTCATTTGCAAATTAACAATCTTCCAGAATTAGATGGTTTCACTTTGGGTGCTAGGCTATGATAGTATTGGTGAAGTCAAGGGTAGGGAAACCTGTGGCCTTGAGGCCACATGTGGCACTCTGTGTGTCCAAGTGCGACCCTTTAACTGAATCCAAACTTCATAGAACTAAGGGGATTTATTTCGTGAAATTTGGGCCCTCCCCTGAAACCTTTCAATATTTCAGAATCAGGGTGATTCTGAATAAAATTCATATTTTATACCATTCTCTCTCTATCTATGACTTATCTTTTAAAGACCTGGCCTTAGGCAAATACACAAAGGACACCTTGCACTTCTTGTTTTCTTTCCTCAGTCTTTCGGAAAATATTATCTGAGGCTTTCACTTTACTGGGGCTTACTTCTGTTGAACCCTGCTCATCTTCCTTTTAAAGGAGAGGAAACCCGAAGGCATTTACATGGAAATACAATCTACTTGTCAACAGGAGCTGTATGTTAATGTGCTTGATATCATAGCTCTTCCTTTTCAGCCACATGCCAACAGCATACCAATACTCTGCTCCTTTTTACTTAGCATTTAGATGATTAAAATCATGCCAGACTGATAGGTAGCAGAATCATGTCAATGCAATATCTTGTAAGCTACTCAGTTAATTGGCTAAGTAATCTGCTTTTTTCATCAGAGCTGTATCTAGACACACATCCCTTTTGATTGATATGGTCAACTTAGCAGAATGCATTCAGCCTAACAATTTGATTTAAGAATTTGATGGGAACTCTAAATAACTCCTCTAAATACCTCCTCCTGATCACTGGACTTCATCATCTGAAGTTCCACTCTTGGTAATTCATTCCCCTTGGGTTCCTCACCCTGTGATCTTCTTTTAAAATACAGATATGCCTGGGATGGGCAATACCCTCAATTTAAAAAGACTATTTACCATGCACTTAGCATTACTCTAAGTATAATTTCCCAAAGTAGGTGATATCTCCCACTGAGAGGCTCTGGAAGAATGAGGAGGGGCAGTGATAGCCTCAGGTGAATCAAATTTAAAAAACAAAACATTAAAGAGTTAAAGAGAGCAGGTTGGGGGGGGGGGGTCACTGAGTAATTTTTTTTAAAGGGGGAGGTGGGCCAAATAAGTTTGGGAAACTCTGCCTAGTGCTTTGTGAGGGGCAAGTTGGGGATACACAAGCAGTGAGTTTCAAAAACTTTATTGCTCAATTTACCATACTTCATATATAACTCCAGTTCATGAAAATAGAAATATTAAATATGATTGAGACCTTGACCTCAAGGTCCTTTCAGTTTAATTAGGGGATGAAACATATTTACAAATAACTTTGTTAAGAAAATCAAATAAAATAATGAGTAAAGAACTGTGCAAACCTTAACACACTACAGAAATGCAAGATATCATCATGACCACCACCACCATCATCATCATTGCTGCAATTACAGTTATTTTTTTAATTGACTTTGGTTTTTATTTTTAGTTTATATCATTCATTTCCACAAGATTTTGAGTTACAAATTTTCTCCCCATCTTTCCCCTACCCACCACCCCAAAATAGCGATCCCACTGAATATCCTCTCCCCCAATCTGCTCTCTCCTATATCCTCCCCCATACCCCCTTTCACTTTCTGGTAGGACAAGATGGATCTCCCTATACCAGTGCCTGTATATCTTATTTCTCAGTTGCATGTAAATAATAATATTTTTTTAAACATTTGATTTTAAAACTTTAAATTCCAGATTCTTTCACTTCTTCCCTTGTCTCCCACTCTTACTGGGAAGATAAACAATTCAATATAGGTTGTACATGTGTAGCTACACAAAACCTTTCCATAGTGAATATATTGTGAAAGACTGATAATATTTCCCTCCCTTCTATCCCGCTCCCCCACCTGTTCTTTTCTCTAACTACTCTCCCTCACCCAAACTGCCCTCCCTTCCATCATCCCCCCTCTAATCCCCTTCCCCCAACTCTCCTGTACGACAGGATACCCAATAAAGAGTGTATGTCATTCACTTCCCCAGCCAAATTCAATGAGAATAAGGGTGACCCATTCCCTTTTGCCTTCCTGTTCTTTCCCTGCATTGAAACAGTTATCCCTTGCCTCTTCTATATGAGATAATTGACCCCATTATGTCTCTCCCCATCTCCTTTCATTATATTCCTCTTGCACCTTTCAATTTCACCTTCTAAATTTCATCCCTTCTAATTCAATTTATCCTGTGCCCTCTGTCTATGTATAACTGTACACATAAATACACACACTCAAATATGCATTCATACACATATATACTCTCCTATATAGACACATATGTATGTATACATAAATACATACATACATATGTATAATATATATATATATATATTTATATTCCCTTCAACTATCCTCATACTAAGAAAAGTTTCATAGGTTACAATTATCATTTTTCCATGTAGGCATGTAAATAGTTCAACTTTCATAAATTCCTTATGATTTCTTTTCCCTATTTACCTTCTCGTACTTCTTTTGCTTCTTGTATTTGAAAGTCAAATATTTTATCCAGCCCTGTTTTTTCCTCAAGAATGCTTGAAAGTCCTCCACCTCATATTTTCTCCTGAAACATTATACTCAGTTTTGCTGGGTAGGTGATTCTTGGTTTTAATCCCAGCTCCTTTGATCTCTGGAATATCATATTCCAAGCCCTTCAATCCTTTAATGTAGAAGCTGCAAGATGTTGTGTTATCCTGATTGTGTTTCCACAATATTCAAGTTGTTTCTTCTTGGCAGCTTGTAGTATTTCCTCCTTGATCTGGGGACTCTGGAATCTGCCTATAATATTCCTACGAATTTTCTTTTTGGGATCTTGTTCAAGAGGTGATTGGTAAATTCTTTCAATTTCCATTTTGCCCTATGGTTCTAAAATATCAGTGCAATTGGCCTTGAGAATTTCTTGAAGGATGATTTCTAGTTTCTTTTTTTGATCATAACTTTCAGGTAGTCCAATAATTTTTAAATTGTCTCTCCTGCATCTGTTATCCAGGTTAGTGGTTTTTTCAATGAGATATTTCACATTACCTTCTAGTTTTTCATTTGTTTGGATCTGTTTAATAGTATCTTGATTTCTCATAAAGTCATTAGCTTTCATTTGCTCCAATCTAATTCTGAAGGAACTATTCTCTTCAGTAAGCTTTTGAGATTCTTTTTCTATCTGGAAAATTTGACTTTCTAAGGCATTCTTCTCATTGGCTTTTTGGGCCTCTTTTGCCATTTGAGTTAGTCTATTTTTTAAGGTGTTATTTTCTTCAGTCAAGTTGTTGACTCTTGCATCATTCTCATTTCTCTTCCTAATTTTTTCTCCATTTCTCTTACTCGATTTTCAAAATCCTTCTTGAATTCCTCCATGGTCTGTAACCAGTTAATATTTTTCCTGGAAGTTTTTGGTGCAGGAGTTCTGACTGTGCTGTCTTCCCCCCATTCCATGCTTTGATTCTTTTTGAAAGAAAAGGAATCTAAAGTTGGATGGCTATGCTTGCTTTGCTTCCTTTGCTTGCTCGTGTTGCCAGTCAATTATTTGACTTTTGAGCTCTTTGCCACAGTAGAACTCTGCTTCCAGAGGGGAGAGCTTTGTCCCAAATCCCTGGGGTTTTCTCAGCAAATGGAGCTATTAGGAGGGTGCTGTCTCTATAGCCCCCACCAGCTTTGATTCACTGTTCACACACCTCAGGACCACCACCCAAGGCCAAGGTCCAGATTAAGCCAGGTTAAGGCAAGAGTGCTTAGCCTCTGAATGATCACTTGTCCCTCCCCCCTGCAGTCTGCATGCCGGGAGCTCTGAAGCAGCCCTGTGGAGGCAGCTGCAGGACCACTGTTTTTGTCTCTTCTTGCTCCAGGAGTAGAGGTCAGTCCGCACTCCATCCCTCCCAGATCCAGGAGAGTTCCCCTGACCTTTAACTTTGTCATTTATGGATCGATAATTCTGGAAACCACCATAGCTAATGATCCACTCTCCTGAATGCTCCAGCTGAGGCTGGTCTGGGCCACCCTGGGGCTAAAACTGTGGACTCTCTTTGAGCTGGGCTTGGCTCCCAGCTCACTGTGATGAGCCCTTCCTCTCTTCCTACCAGGTTTCCATCAGAGGGAGCTTTGTTTCTCTGCATCACTTTATGGGTTCTGTAGCTCTAAAATTTGTTTAGAGTCATATTTTGTAGGTACTTGAGGTGCTTATGGGGGGAACCATGGAGTTTTCCTGCTTCTACATGCTATTACAATTATTAATGTGACAAATGGAAGAAGAATTCCAGACAAAGTACTATGAGGAACCAGAGAAGGGAGAGATTAATTTCAGCTGGGGATGTAGAGCAGGGAGTGGAGATCAAGAAAAAACTTTGTAAGTGTACCCTCAAGTATGAGACACAGTCCCTGTCTTCAAGGAATTTACAGTCTCTTTGGGAAGAAGTGTCTATCATACTTGAAACAACAGAAAATAATTTTTAACAAGATGGAGAATAGGGTATGATGTGATTCCTTTCCTGCTTTGAACCATAGTGTCTCAGTATTTGGGCTTTTGGGGAATGACCAATATATAATTTCAAACTCAGTTGTGTGGAACAGACTTTTAGTGCTGTATGAATTCTGAGAAAGATACTGAAAAGACAGGAGTATCACAAATAATATTTTATGGAATACTCAAGTTGGAAGAAAACTTAGAAATCATAGAGTCCAAATCAATTGTTTTAATAACTGAGAATAAAGAATGCTTTGTGGAGAAGATGTCAAGTAAACTAGGTATTTGAGGATTGGGCAGGATTATAGTATGCCTGGGAAGGGAGAAAAAATCAACAAAGAGATGGGGTAGATGAAAGCAGAAAAAGGGTAAAATGACCAGATGAGAGGTCAGAGAGACAGCTGACTTCCAGACTAGAACTCAAAGCTGTAGAATTTAGGAGCTCAAAGGGAACCGAGATGTGATGTAAGTCCTCTCACTTTACAAATATAGAAACAGAGGGCCAGAGAGGGAAATTATTTTCTCAGGGTTATTTAGGTAATAAGTGGCTGAGCTGAAACTTGAACCCAGTGCTCACTAAACCACACCATGCTGAGGGTGTAGAAAGTAGTAAGTGGCAAGATTCAATAGCTAAGAATCCTGAGAAAAAGGAGACAGGGAGGGCTTTGCTGAACAGATTATCAAGGACTGCTTAGCATTTCAGTCTAAAACTGGCTTTTATAGGAGAAAACAGGTTGTTTGGGGGCTATGGTCATTAATATTCCTTTAGAAAATTGTATTATTTATCTCCTCTTTTTGTTTTTAGCCTAGCCCTACAACAACACAACATATTTTGCAATTTCCTACAGTCATAGCTGTATAGTGTCAGATGTAGCACCTGCTAACATTGCATATTCAAATATTCAAATATATCTGTGAGCTCATCTGTGTAAATATTCCTTGCACTGATGCTAATTGTAACTTATGTGCAATCCTTATGTGTCCTCTAAGTTCACCCACCAAGGAAGAATACACTTAATATTCTCAGAGCTTTTCCTCACTTTCTCCTGATATTGTAAGGATCAAGTTAGCTACTTTAGTCACACGACTAGCCCTTCTTCTATCACACATGTACTTGTTGCCAATGAGGAGAGAGTGAGACTGGTGACTGCACAGCCTTCCCTCACTTAAATCCAAATCACTTATATGCCCGTGGTATCACCTCCCTTATGTCATGGTCCACTTTGACAAATGGCAACCTCTGTAAGTAAAAAAGGAGTTGCCCATGGGGGACCAAATTGGCCAGTTGGCAACTTATCTATTTTCCTTCCTTCCTTCCTTCTTTCTTTCCTTCCTTCCTTTCTTCCTTCCTTCCTTCCTTCCTTTCATTTTTTCTTCTTTTCTTTCTTCTTTTCTTTCTTTCTTACTTTCTTTCTTTCTTTGTTTCTTTCTTTCTTTCTTTCTTTGTTTCTTTCTTTGTTTTCTGGTTTTGGTCAAAAACCATGAAGGCTTCACATCCCCTCCCCCAGATAATTTTTTTTTCCTTGGAAGAGGTAAAGAAACCATTTTCTGCCTCATTTCTTATTGAGTTTCATCACTGAATGGGCTTTGTCTCAGTAAAACTGGGACCTGTTAAAGTCCTTAGCTTAAAAAGAACAAGGTCCTCCAATGTATCCTTGGCCATCTCCAGTTGTCCTGATCTACAGCTGGTGACTGGAATCAGATGGCTCTGGGTGATTGAGACTTTTTAAATTCAATTCAACTTGCATGTCATGGCTTTATCTACCTGATGTCATGATCTTCTTCGAGAAAGAAGGACAAACAGCAGCAGCCAATAAAATACTCTGGCTACAAGATTGGAATCAAAAGTTTCCTAGGAAGAGCCCAGTTGCCCATAACCTTCAAAGCCCAACTCAGTAACTTAGGTCTAAACTCCCATACTATTATTTTGTAGCATCTGAGGAGCTCCATTTGGCCTATTCAATGGGTCTGAGAACCCCACTCCTACACCCATACCTTGATCCTTATCAGCTGATTTGAGAAATCTTATGAGGGAGAAATAGCCAGGACTTTTTTGCTGCCTGGAGAGATCCCTTCCATCCAAGTGTCTGCACACAAAAAGCCCAAGCCTCTGCTCCACACCATCCACCTTAGGGCAGATCTCCACTGACTGCCACCAGGTGTCTGAGGGGTCCTGTTTGGCTATGGCCTAATTTTTTTCCTTTCACAGTAGACCCTTTGTTACAAACCACATGTGCTTTCTAGGTCATGAAACCTGGAGAGTCAGAAATGTTGGGTCAATCCTAGCTTTAACCCAGCAGCACCAAAATTAAGACTGCCCTCTATCAAGAAACTCATTTTTTTTTTCTTGAAAGGTTCACATGTGTGAACCTTAGGCCTTCTATCTTCCCAGTTTCCTGTTGAGAGAAAGCCTGGAATACTCATGCTTCAGAAAATATTTATGTAAGAAAAGAAATCTAAATAAATAAGTGAAATGAAATGAATAAAATAAAATGTATGTAATACTCATACTTCATAAAATAAGATGATCACAATTGATTAAAAAATAGTACAAATGACATTTTGAAACTGTTTGGTTCATAGGGAAGTTAGTGACATCCAATGGTAAGATTCTTTATAGAAGCTTAGATTTAGGGACCTTAAGGAACCATAGGAGGCATCCTTCATTTTATTGAAAGGGAAGTGACTTGTCCACAGTCATCTAACTGGTTGTAGTCATTTGTCCTTCAGTTTTGAAGAGGACTATTGACATCTCAGGTGATGTCTTAACGTATGTGTAAATTGGGTTTAAGTGAGAATGAGGTGTACAAAGCAGTCAGCTTCACTCTCTCTTCCACAGTCATTCAAGTTCAGTGTCAAGACAAAAGTCAGTATAATTAGCAATGGCCCAGGGGAAGTAAATGACCTTGGCATCTTCCATGTCTGACCAAATTCTAAGCACCTTTGTGGCCATTGGGACAAATTTTTGTCATCAGTCCATGCCACATAGGGAAGTCTTCAGATGGTTGGGTAGATATTTCCCCAACTCAAGGATGGGTTTTGGGTTGTCAGTTACCCTCAACCTAGTTTTTAGCCCATCTGCTGAGATAGTTTTCCTGGAGTCTGGCTGCTGCACAGGTGTGTGAGTCACAGGTGAGAGCTGAGGGAAAGATGGACACCAAAGGTGGATGAGCAGTCCTGAAAAGGGCTCAGCAAGCCCTCACACCAGAGTATTTGCCCTCCCTGAATGTCCTGCATCCCCTTAGCCCCAGTAAGTAAATATCTGAGCAAAGATGTGAAGGAACATATTCCAGGTTTCAAATCTCCAACACTCCATGCTATGTCTCTTAAAGGGGAGACCTTGGTGGTCATGTAGCCCTAAACCTCTATTTTACAGGTGAGGATATTGAGGCCAAGAGTAAATACATGACTTGCCCACACCCAGGTTCTCTGACTCCAGATTCAGTGTTTTCTGCTATTCCAGGAAACTTAAAAGGAGATTTACTCCCAAAACTCCTGCTTGGGATCTGAAATTATCTAAAAGGGAAATGAACCTCCTACTAAATGCGCTTACTTTTAGTCCAGGCAGAAGTGGGGATTAATAACTTGGTTCAGCTTGACACAGTGAGACACATTAAACTCTTTTGGAAGCAAAATTATAACATGTTAGTGATAATATTTCTAAGGGTCTACCTAGGAGACACAAGCTTTTTAAAGGGATGTTTCTCTTATTAGGCAGAAGGTAAACTATGTTCCGAATTTGCCACCTCCTTTTAAATCTCCCTTGGTCCCTGTATACTTGGCCAGATTTGAAGAAAATCTCAATTCAGTCACAGTTTTCCTAATGCCTAGTTTTAATTTTATGAGACCACCTATTGTATGTCTGTGTGACCTTGTTAACAACACTGTCACTGCCCTACATCACACCCCCAGCCATAAAAACCAGCCTCCCATTAATTCTGAAGTTCAAAGGCCGCTTTTGCAGTGGACCCAAAGAATCTATTTTTTTTCCTAAATAGAGAAACTCTCCACTCAGATGACAGATAACTAGAGGTTTGTGCTTCTTACTAATGTATTAATAGTAAAGAAGAAAAAACTGCTTAGTACAGTCTCATACAATTCATTATGCAGATTGGCAAAGATGACAAAGACTGACAAAGGCAAGAGTAATAAGCAACATTATATGCATATATAGACACACGTATGTCTATATGTATATATGCATGTATGTGTGTATATGTATATCTCTCATTTCTACATTGAAATGGACTCATGGACCTTATTCAACATGTTTAATGTGAAAAGAAAAATGTTAAATATTTTTCTCACTTTTTTGTTGTTATTTGACTTTGGTATTCACAATTATAATTTTATTATGTGTATGTATGTATGTATGTATGTATGTATGTATGTATATAAGATGGGCACTTGGTGGAGTATAGAGTGCCAAGACTGGAGTCAGGAAGACTCATTTCCTGAGTTCAAATCTGGTCTCAGAGTCTTATTAGCTATGTGACCCTGGACAAGTCACTTAACTGTTTGCCTCAGTTTCTTCATCTGTAAAATGAGCTGGAGAAGGACATGGCAAACCACTCCAGTATCTTTGCCAAGAAAACTTCAGACTGGGTCATGAATAGCTGTAAAGCAAATGAACAATACAACAACATGTATTATATATTATGTGTATATTGTGTTTGTGTGTATACAATTATATTTTTTATACTAGACTTAACGATTCCATTAATAAAAGAAATTCCTAGTGAAATAATTTTCTCTAGCCACATAGACTGGTTTCAAATCTGTAACTTAGGGTTGGAGATAGTTGCCTCTGACACTACAAATTTGAATGACGTGACCTCTCTTGACCTCTTTCTTCCACAGTCGTTCAAGTTCAGTGTCGAGACAAAAGTCAGTATAATTAGCACACAATCAATTTGTGTCAGAAGCAGAGCACGAATCCAGCTATTCCTTATTTAAAGACAGCTTTCTAGCCACGATGTCATGGTACTTCTCCTTATCATATGACATTTCGCTATGGTAATATTACATATTAAATTCTAGCTTAGTTTCTTACATAGTATTAATGCATCACATTATGTAAGGTCATTTTATATCATATTATGTCACTCTATTGTCTAATTATTATAACATATGTCATGTCATATTACATATCATGGCATGTCACAGATCATGCTATATTATAGTATATTGTGTTTGCCATGTAATGTCATAATATGATATAATATATTTCATTAAATTGTGTCATAACATATGATATCTATTGTATGTTGTATTATATGATATTCTGTCCCATTCTATCATTACAAATCATTTCATGTTGTACTATATGACATTTATAATATAATAAATCACCAAGCTCTTTGAAGTCTGCATTCCAAATAGTTCTTGTTTCTGTCTCTAACACATCTCATTCCCTGGTTTGTTAAAAAAAAATCTTCTAAATGGACTTCCTTTTCTTTAATTATTATAATTCATGTATGAAGTGGTAATGAGAAAGAAAAAAAGAGAAAGACAAAAGACATATCAAAGGCAGGCCGTATAGAAATCGTTGACTGATAATATATGTAGGATACTTATGGGAGAAGACATCCATCCGACTGTTCAGAGTCTCTGAAGTACATCAGCTACACAGATTGTGATGAAGTTTGATCTAGGGGCCAGGGATAATGGCAATGAAGCGGGAAACATTACACAAAGAAAAAAAAAACAAGATGATGTCCTCACAATTACAATCTTGAGTTATGGGTCACCGAAAAACAAAGAGCTTTGTAACCAAGAAAGAATGCAGGATAATAAGATAAATGCAAAATAAGGACAGGCAAAAGACATGGTATCCCAGAGACTGTTGCCAAAACAATCTTCCTGATCATTCCTAACAAGTATGGAAGACAGAGATGGAGATGAGTGTGAGAAGGAGAATTAAGTATTGATCTTTTTTCTGGCAAGTATGTCTGAACCATGCCATTGCTCTTTTCCAGGCAACAAGGTAGGGTGTACAGTGCATCCATTGTTCTAGGGCTGGAGTAGGAAAGACAGGAATTCAAATTCAAACTTAGACACTTACTGGCTTTGTGATACTGAGCCCACTTAACCTCTGTTTGCCCCAGTTTCTTTAACTGGAAAATAGGGAAAACAAAAGCATTTACCTCAAAGCTTTGATTTGTAAAGTACTTAGCTCATTGCCTGTCCTATCATAAGCACTATGTCAATGCATATTCCCTTCTGCTTTTTTCCTTCTGATACTAGTATAGGTGGGGTGCACAGGATGTTCAGAGAGGACTAGCCTCTCTGGTGTGAGGGCACACAGAGCCCTTTTTGGGGCTACTCATCCACCTTTGGTGTCCACCCTTCACCCAGCTCTCAGCTGTGGCTCCATCAAGCTGTAGTGTGCTCAGCAGCCACAGCCCAGTGAAATTATCTATTCCAGTGGTTCTCAACCTTCCTAATGCCGCAACCCTTTAATACAGTTCCTCAGTGGGATGGGCTCCAGTGACCAAGAAGGTGCCTAAAAGCAGGCACTGTGGATGACAGAAAGCTTGGTCAGACATCAAAAACACAAAATGCATCCACCAAATGCATCCCAGGCCATCTTGACTTTTCTTGCCACTGGACTTGGATGAGAGGATGGAAGAGCCAATGAGGCTGATGACCTTGTGCAACCAGTCATCCTGTCATATCACTAATCATCTAGAAAACAAAGAATGAACAACTATTACAAGTAGTAAGCCAGCTGTCTTTAAAAACAGGTTTTCCCCACAAAAGAATTTTTAATGGCATTCAAAAACAGGAAATAATGCAAAAATTAAAAAAAATAAACAGTAGAAATGGTTAGCCTATAAGATAGGAAGAAAAGATGAAAAAAGGACAATAAAATTAATGATTATTTAAATACACTATGCATGCATTAGAAAGCAATGGGGTGGGGCATCTAGGTGTCACAGTGAATAGAGAGCACTGGCCCTGGAGTCGAGGACCTGAGTTCAAATCCGGCCTCAGACACTTGACACAAAAACTAGCTGTGTGACTTTGGGCAAGTCACTTAACCCCAACTGCCCTGCAAAAAGCCAAAAAAAAAAAAGCAATGAGTTTAGAGTCAGAAGAAGACATGAGTTTAAATCTTGGACTACTTTTTTACTACCTCTGTGGTCTTGGGCAAGTTTAGTTACAAATCTAGAATCTCAATGTCCTGTGATCTCTCCGGGAAATCTGACATATGGAAGTAACATGATTGTTAATAAGATCTCAAGACCAGACCATAGATGCCTTCATATAACTAAACTTAACACTTAGAAGATTGTAGGTGAGTTGATCGTTTTCAAAATTTCCAATTATAAGTAGACCAAAGTTATGATGAAAAGCTCATTGCAATTGGAATCAGAGGACCTGAGTTCCTATCCTATTTCTGTCACTGACTGTGCAACCTTGGACAAATATCTTACATTTTTATGGGTCTCAGTTTCTTCACATGTAAAATGAAGGATTTGAATAATATCACCTCTAAAATCTTATATAGTTATAAATTTTATTATCTTTATAGTCTCTATGCTTGCTTCTATTTATAAATCTAATATTCTTATTCCCTGTGTGACCCTAGAAAAGTAACTGAATTTTGTTCCTCAACTTCCTCATCTTTACAATGAGCAGTTTGGACCAGTTATTTTCTAAGTTTTTGTTCTGGTTTGTGTTTTCCCCAAACCAAAATCATCTCATCCTAGAAAGAGTATGAATCTACTCACAATTAAGATTAACCAAAAACAGGGGGATGTCAAATAATGACCTCACCAAGAAAAAAAAGCCAGCATTGATTCTTTTTTTTAATCACAAAGAACAGAATATTGAAATTCACCTGCAAATCTATACACTATCAGTCGTTTCCTTCAATCTCTACAGTGAACTGACAGGAAAGTATTTGTTCTCTCTTTATCTCTCCTTCTCTCCATTCGATCATGCAGTTTGGCTTTTGTTGACCATATTGATCCCTTTGCTTTGAGTTGTAGGAAAAGGACATGACATCAGCACTAACTTACTTGACCCACAGCAAATAAAGCATTTGATAGTGAGATGCTCTCTAACTTCAGATGGCCGGCCATGTTGGGAGCTGATTTCTTTGTCCTCCATCTCTACTCACTCTTTGACAGAAATTTTATACATAAAATGCAAATGATGAGCCAGAGGTTCTGCCTGTAGACTCCTTCTCCTTAGTGTTGAAGCTCTTGCAAATTTTCTGTGCCAATCAATTCCTAGAATGGTCTCTGAAAATCCAGAGTATTTGCATTTGCTGATGTTTTCCTCTTTATTAAATGGAAGTTGCCACTCTGGCAGGTAAAAATTCAAGGTTACAATTTAACGGATAATGTTCTATCATGCTCTTACTTTTATACACGGATGATTTTGGTTCTTCAAGTGTTGTTGCTTTTGCCACGTCTCCTGTATTCAATTGGCTAGAAATAGGGACCAGACTTATGATTTCATTAGTCTAAAGCAATGTTTCTCAAATTATAATATATGAATGTCTGGAAATCCCAAAACCTTTTCAAGGGATATGTGAGGGCAAAACTATTTTCAAAATAGTACTAAAATACTATTTACCTACTTAAAAACTCCTCCCTTTTACAGTTATATATGTGTGTAAATACAAATTTTCTTTATATACTTTAATCAAAACAACATATCTCAAGTAGATATGTTTGATATATAACTTCCTGCAGATGTTTGATTTGTTTGAACAGTCTCATGCAGAAGTAGACAAGAGAATTCCAAGTGTCTTTTATTAAGTTAAACATAAAGAGATTTGCATATATATGTAAAACAATGTCACTCTTCCCAGTTTTTTGCTTTTGTTTAGAGAAATAGTTATTTTTCATTAAACATTATAGTTGGCTTATCATTATTTTAAAGTGAATTAATAAACAGGTATCTTAATTTTTATTAAATGTTTTATACATTTTATTTTATTGTATGTTTAATATATTAATAAATACATGTCTTTCAAATTATTAATTATAATTTAATACAATAAATATCAATATCTGTAACCCATATAGAAAAGTTCTTAAACATCTTCACTAATTTTTTTAGGATTAACTTTTTAATTGATAAATTTTATTTTTACACAGCACACAAACCCCTCAAAACTTAAGACACAAACCATCTGCACAGTACATTTGTTGAAAACAGTACATATAATCTTGTGCTTTGGTAGTTTACTAATTATTAAAAGAAAGAAAGAATATTTGCTTTAACTTTAAGGAGTTAGTAGTAATGTGCAACATATTTAACCTGAGATGAGTTTGGGATTTTGTTTGGGTTTTTTTCTTTTTTTTTATTTATTTTTTAATTTGTTTTCTTATTTACACCATTCATTTCCATGAGATTTTTGACTTACAAATTTTCTCCCCATCTGTCCCAGCCCCCAACCCCAGACCAGCGATCCCAGTCGCTGCTCTCTTTTGTGCCTTCCTCCAACACCCCTCTACCTTTCTGGTAGGGCAGGGAGGGTCTCCCTACCCAGGTCCCTGTATATCTTAATTCCTAGTTGCAGGTATTGCAGATTTTTAAATTCTAGATTCTTTCGGTTCCTCCCTTGTCACCCACCCCACTGGAAGGACAAGCAAATCAATACAGGCTGTGCATGTGTAATTACACAGGACATCTTCACAGTGGACATATTGTGACAGTTTAATCATATGGCCCTCCTTCCTATTGCACCCCGCCTTGTTCTGTTCTCTACCCTGCCACTTTCCTTTTACTAGATTGTGTGCTTCCAGCATTCCTCCCCCATACCCTGCCCTCCCCTCTGTCATCCCACCTCTCATCCCCATGCCCCTGTGTGGCATGATACCCAGTTTAGAGTTTATGTCATTCCTTCCCTAAGCCAAAATCAATGAGAGTAAATGAAAGTAAAGTTGTAACTGTTATCCCTTGACTCTTCTATATGGGATAATTAACCCCATTTTTGTCTCTCCCTGTCTCCTCTCATTCTAGCCCTCTCCCACCTCAGAATTTCACCTTTTAAAGTATCATCCCTTGGTATTCAATTGATCCTATACCCTCTATATACACATATACACACATCCTTAGATATGTATTCATACGCATATATAGCCTCCATATATACACACACATTTGTATTCCCTTCACCTATCCTCATAGTAAGAAAAGGTTCATAAGTTACTATTATCGTTTTTCCATATTGGCATATAAGTAGTTCAAATTCGACAAGTTCCTTATGATTTCTTTCCCATGTTTACCTTCTCATGCTTCTTTTGTTTGATTGTCAAATTTTCTGTTCAGTTCTGGTTTTTTCAGCAAGAATGCTTGAAAGTCTTCCACCATTGAATGACCATATTTTCCCCTGGAACATTATACTCAATTTTGCTGGGTAGTTGATTCTTGGTTTTAATCCCAGCTCCCTTGATCTTTGAAATGTCATATTCCAGGCCCTTTGATTCCTCAGTATAGAAGCTGCCAGATCCTGGGTTATCTCAATTGTGTTTCCACAGTATTCAAATGGTTTTCTCTTGGCAGCCTGTAATATTTTCTCCTTTAGTTGAGGATTCTGGAACCTGGCAATAACATTTATAGGAGTTTTCTTTTGGGGATTTTTTGGAAGAGGTGAGTGGTGAATTCTTTCAAGTTCTATTTTGCCCTCTGAATCTAAAACATCG
>CM053600.1:13968417-13993344 GCA_028646575.1 Pseudocheirus occidentalis | reverse complement strand
TCTTGAGAATGCTTTTGAGATTCTTTTTCCATCTGGCAAATTTGACTTTTAAAGGCATTCTTCTCCTCATTGGCTTTCTGGGCGTCTTTTGCCATTTGAGCAAATCTATTTTTTAAAACATTGTTTTCTTCAGTCTGGTTGTCGACTCTTTTTTCATGATTTCCTTGCATCATTCTCATTTCTCTTCCCAAATTTTCCTCCACTTCTCTCATTTGTTTTTCAAAGTCCTTTTTCAGTTGATCTATAGCTTGTATGCATTCTTCAAGTGTCCTGGAAGCATTTAGTGTGGGAGTTCTGACTGTGTTGTCTTCCTTCCATTCCATGCTTTGATCCTTTTTGTTCACAGAAAAGGATTCTAGAGTTTTATTGCTGTTCTTATTTTGCTTCGTTTTCCTCATGTTGGCCAGTCAATTAATTGGTTGGGGTTTTTTTTAAGCTTTGTGGAACTCTGCTTCCAGGGGGGAAAGCTCTGTTCTGAATCGCTGGGGTTTTCACAGATGCCAGAGCTATTAGGGGGATGCTGCAGCCTCCACCAGCTTTGGCTTGCTGAAAGTGCACTCCAGGACCACCACCCAAGACCACTATTCAGATTCAGGCCGCTCAATGCAAGAGCCCTTGGCACAGATCAATTATCTTAGCCCCCTGCAGGGTCCGCAAGCCAGGAGCTCTGCCCAGTGGTAGCAGGTGCTGCTTTCAGCCATTCCTGCTGCCACAGCCACCTCCCTGCTGCTTCCTTGCTTGGGGGCAGATTGGCCAAACTGGTTTTCCTCTCCTAAATTTAGCTTGAAAGCTTAACTTTCAGTGACCTTTCTATAATCCTTATCTGATATTCCTCCAGGTGCTGCAGATCTTCTCTTCTGTAGACTCACTCTGCAGCTTGACTCCTCTCAACGACCTCGGAGCCTGGCCATGGTTTTAGTTTGGGGATGGGATGGCCTTAGCTCCCAGCCTGCTGTGATGAGCCCCTTCTGCCGAGCTGCCTTCAGCAAGAAATGTGTTTCTGTATTTTTATGAGTTTGGGAGCCCTAAAATTTGTTTAGAGTCATATTTTATGTTTGTTTAGGGTGGCTGTGTGGGAGCTGCAGAGCTTTGCTGCTTCTATGCTGCCATCTTGGCTCCACCCCCAGAACTCCCATCCTCACTAATTTTTAAGAGTGCCTTTATCATGTTCGTGTTGTTATGGTTAAGAGTGTGGTGTCCCGGCAATTTGGAAAGTCCACATAAAATTTTTTGGCCATCCTTTTGTACCAGTGAAGAAGTCTTCCAGCTTTGCAAATTTCCTTCTCTTTTTTCTTAATTTAATTTACTTCCACATGATTTTCAGTTCCAATTTTTGCCACATCTGTCCCCTCCCTGCACCCCAGGAAGGTGTGAAAATTGATATAGGCTCAACATGAACTTTCATATCAAACCTATTGCCTAATTTTTTTTTGTGCAGAAGAATTAGAACCAATGAGAGAAACCACAAGAAGGAAGAAAGAGAGAGAGAGAGAAACAGAGAGAGAGAGAGAGAGAGAGAGAGAGAGAGAGAATAGTATACTTCAATCTAGATTCAGATTCCTAGTTCTTTTTCTGGATATGGACAGCATTTTCCAACATGATTTTTTGGAATTGTCTTAGATCCTTGCATTTCTAAGAAGAAATGTCTATCAAAGTTATCATATAATGTGACTTTTGCTATGGACAATGTTCTCTTGGTTCTGATCATTTCCTTCAACATCAATTCATGAAAGTCTTTCCAGGTTTTTTGAAGTCTCCCTGCTCATCATTTCTTATTGCACAATAGTATTCCATTACATTTATATACCACAACTTGTTTAGCCATTCCTGAATTGATGGGCATTCCCTCAATTTCCAATTCTTTGCCACCACAAAAAGAACTGCTATAAATATTTTTGTACATGTGGGTCCTTTTCCCATTTCTTTTAGCCAATTTCCCATTGTTGGGGCAAGGGCACAGTTTTATATCCCCTTTGTGCATAGTTCCAAATTACTCTCTAGAATGGTTGAATCAGTTCACTCTCCACCAAAAGTGCTTTAGTGTTCTAATTTTCCCACATCTTCTCCAGCATTTATCATTTTCCTGCTTTGTCATGATAGTCAATCTGATAGGTGTGGTGTGATACCTAAAACTTGTTTTGATTTGCATTTCTCTAATCACTACTGATTTAGAGCCCTTTTTCACATGACTACATGACTATCAATAGCTTTATTTTCTTCATCTGAAAATTTCCTGTTCATATCCTTTGACCATTTATCAATTGGAGAATGACTTGTATTCTTGCAAATATGACTCAATTGGACAAGACTGAAAAATAACCGAACAATGAAAAAATTATGTATTACGATCATAATATAAAATTTGTATTTATCTGCTTACATGTTGTATCTTATTTTATAATATAAACTCCTTAGGACCCAGAATTGTTTTCTTCTTTTCATTGCAAGCCCAGTACATAGAATATATCATACAGTTTATTATACGCTTGCTAAATTCAAATCTCTCTGAACATTAGCTCCTCATTTGTAAAAAGGGATACCTGACAGCCCTGTTGTAAAGGTCAAATGAAATAATGCACATGAAATCTGCTTGAAAATTATCAAATATGCCATAAAATGCTAGTAGTAGTAATGTTGGTATTGCTAATTAATAACAGTAATAATAATTGTATCTTTATTGTACTTTGAAGTTCACAAAACATTCCACTTAAACCTCACAACAATCCAGTTAATTTTGTATCACAGGTATTATTGTACACATTTTATTTTTTGCTTTTTGGAAGAGGGAAGGCAGGGCAATTGGGGGTAAGTGACTTGCCCAAGGTCACATGGCTAGTCAGTTTAAGTGTCTGAATCCAGATTTGAACTCAGGTCCTCCTGATTCCAGGGCTGTTGCTCTATTCACTGGGCCACCTAGCCACCCTTATTTTACACATTTTGAAGAAAAAGAAACCAAAAGTCAAGACATTAAGTTACTTCCCTAAGTCAGTTTCATGCTCCCTTCCCCCTTTTTCTTTTATTCCCTGAAAAGCTAAATAACACAGAGTAGGCTATTTAATACTGGTCTTGGAAAAACTAAACTCTTCAGGCTGTAGGAAGATAAAAACATAAATACAATGAGAGTCATGAATGGGTCTAACCAATGTTGAAAAAAAATGGAATTATATAAGAAAATGACTTAATTGTTCATGTCCTTTAACTCCATGATTGCGCTACTGGGTATATACCCAAATAGGTCAGACAGAGAAAGAAAGTCTCCATGTATACAAAAATATCCATAGTTACATTTTCTCATGATAACATAAAAGTGTAAATGAAATGGGTATCATCCGAAGAGCAGTGTGATGGTTGTGTGAATTGTTGCATGTGAATGTAAGGAAATACAATTAATTGTACTGTAAGAAATGCTGAATATGAGAAATTCAAAGTTATCAGGAATGAATTGATAACTGAATGAATTGATGTGGAATGAAGTAAGTAAAACCCAGCAAACAATATCCGTCACCACAATAATGTGAATGAAAAAGGAATACAAAAGTGAAATTGAGTTCTATACAATTTTAAAACAAACTAGCTGTAAAGAAAAGAAAGCTCACATCTTTCTTTTTCTTAAATAGGTGGAGAACTTTGGGTCTGGAATGCTGCATATGCTTCCAGCAATACTCTCATAGTGCATGCCAATTGACTCTGCTTAAGGTTTTTCCTTGTTTATAAAGAGGGCCTTAGTGGGTGGGTAAAGAGAACTGGACATGACTATGAAATGAAGACAAAAGGTATAAATTAACTTTGAAAGGAAAAAAAAATGTAAGAGAGACAGAGAGAGACAGGGAGACAGACAGAGGCAGAGAGACAGAGAGACAGATATGGAGAAAATATATCCCCTGATATTGAGAAACTTATTGGCAGCATGGTTCAGATAATGAAAACTTATTTGGATGTAGTCAGACCCAGATTATTCAGTTTGATGGCTCTGGTGAGAGCCCAAGTTTCACATTCTCTTATTGTATAAAAGTATTGGCTCCTTAATTAAAGGATTCAAATCTGCCAGCTGAACTTTATCTGAGGATGTCTCAAAATTTCCAAACATAGGAGAGTGATCCCAGACTTCCTAGGCATGTAGGCATTAGAGTGGATAATAAATGAGGCTGGACTCTAAAAGGCAGGTTTGGTTAACCTTCAGTTTCAATTTTGTCAATAATTTCCTGAAATGTCCCAGCTCTTTCCTGACTGGTCATGCACAAGCTAGGCAATGGACTAGGAATGTTCGACTCCTGCTCTTCGATAAATAGGGATTTTATCTCCCCGAGGCATCCTACACACTTATATTTTGAAAAGAATGAGTTTCCTGTGCCAGACCTCCAACCTGCCAATAGATAATGCTTCTACTCCTCTTAGAACAACCCAAATCAGAAATGAGTGCCCCCTTCTCTATTTTCACCTTTGTGGAATTTGGAAGAAGGAGGAATTTAAAAGAAGTGAAAATAATGGACAGACTCATAGTATCCTTACACAGATGATTTAATAACAAAGTAGTATTTAGCAATATTGCTACAAAAGTCCCCCAAGTAAAATATTTGCGTTTCTATCCCTGTCAGCTCCTCAGTTCTACTTCCTTCTGTGAATCCTAATTGCCTTTTACTTTTCCCATAGTAGTTCTCCTTCTCAATTTTTACCAGTTAGTAAAAAATAAAAAAATAAAAAGCACAGTTCAAATCACTGGAGAACTAAATCAATCTAATGGGAAATATCAGCATCATTCATTTTGTAACCAGAAAAATCCCTGGAGAGATTTGCAAAAAATCAAAGAAAGAATTGGTAAAGTTGAATAGGAGGTAAAAGAAATCTCCCTCTCTTTGCTTGCCACTATGAAATGTATGGATACAAAAGAACTAAACTAACTTCTTTTGTCCATCTCCCTTCCTTCTGGAAATACGATGGATAAAACATATCTGTCATATTTTTTAAAGCCCTCAGAGAGGGAGTTCCCCAAATTTCCCTTAAAAACAGATTACTATGCTTAAAATTCCCTCAAAAGTTTTCTTTATCTCTACTAAAAATTCCACTTAGACTGAAGCTGGTATAATTTTATTCTTTCCTCTGTGGAGATGCAATGCAGAGAAGATGGCACCATCTTCTGTGCAAGGCTTTTTTGGGAAACATTTAGGGACTGTATGTATATCTCTCTGCCCTTGTCCTTAATCTAGGTGACTCCTGTTCTTAAGTCCAGCTCCTGACACATTTGCATTTTTTCCTTTATGTCTTTTGCAAGTTGGATTACATTTCTTGCTTTAATCTTTTCTGATGTTAATTGGGGCAGCCAGGTGGCTCTGGGCAGAGTAACCCACTTGGAGCCAGGAAGACTTGAGTTTGAATCCTGCCACAGACACTTACTATCTGTGTGACCCTGAGCAAGTCCCATTAACTTCCCTCAGCCTGTTTCCCCATCTATGAAATGGGATGATAATGATGCCTACCTCACAGGATTGTTGTGAGAATAAAATGAAATAACATGTAAAGGAAAAAGAAAGGGAACATTCTTTTCTTAAGTGCATCCTATGAGCCATTCATTGGGCTAAGCCCCTTACAAATACAATTTCGTTTGATCTCCCTGGCTTCCCTGCCCAGCACTCTGTTCACTGTGCCACCTAGTCATTTAAAGTCTTCAAGAGCTACATAAGTGCTAATTATCATCATCTATAAAATAAGTAAAATAATCGCACAACATTGTTGTGAGGGTTCTGAAATAACATATAAATGCTTTATTAGAAGTCATATTGAACTATCCCAGAATGGTTTGATGAGAAAAGAGGTGGCTCAGGAGAGGTATCCAGAGCAAAGCATAACAGATGAATAGTCTGAGTGCTTTAGGGACCTTCCCTCTTCCCTCTCCACCCCCTCGATCCCTGTCCCCATAAAAGCCTAAAAGAAAGACCTACAGTGCGTTGGGTAGATTAGCTATATAGAATTTTTGAGAGGATATGGATTTGAATCTCACTTGCATGATATGGATCATCCATCATTCTAAAATGACCATTCCTATGCTGAAGTCATGCATTCAAGATCTCAGGAGATAGTATTATTTGAAGGCTAAAAAAATAAAACCTCTTTGAAAAACCTCTTATCCCAAAACAGGCTGAAAGAGGCTTAAATGTGATCACTTCAATGTTTGATAACAAACAGTATCTTCTTCCAAACATAAAAGTAATTGTTTTGCATTCACATTGGGGAAAAATGAAATAAACTTTGCTTTGAGGGCATTATGGCAACTTGAGGTTTGAGGGAGGGTAGGAGGATGAAGGGAGTTTCATCACATGATGGCGTGACATTGATTTAGCATTATTAGCTGCGGGACTGCCTCAGTCTCACTTCCTTCTTCTGAGTCCCATAGACAGACATAGATATGACACAAAAGCTATTGATATAACTCCTGTGCTCTTGGCAGATCTTGTTTCAGACCTCATACTGTTGATCCCCAAAAGGCTCTCTATAATTTGGAAGGCAGAAGGACAATGAAGGAAATCTTCCTTGAAGTATTAGATGGGCCATGTGTAGGGCCAACACAATATTCATAGCACTGTCATCAACTATGAATGTTCCCACAGTTTTGAATCACAAAATACAACGGACTCTCTGCATAGAAAACAGAAGCAAAACATTTATTCAGACAGAAGAAAGCCAAATCCCAACACCAGAAACTCAATTCCATCATAGCAACAAAGAAGTTAATACACCATAACACAGCAGGAAGCAATAAAGTCCCAAAGCCTTCCCACAAACAAACACTCACAAGCCTAATTTGCATCCTCTCTCCTACTTTCTAGCTGCTCTGACTCCCACCTTCATGTGAGCTCTCCTCCACCTGTTCAGCAAGCTTAATCTACCACAGGCTCATGTGATTATATTTGGCCTATTAAGGGGAAGGGAAGATCTTCAAAGCAAGGAAGATCTTCAAATTCCCTTAGGTCTACTAAGGGGAGGGGAAAAATCTCCAAATTCCCATTACCATTACATCATGTGACTATGAAAAAAAATCTGTAATAAGTAGGGTTTGATACCAATCTCACCCTCAGAGTTATTTAGGAGAGACTTGTAATTCCAGATTGGCTTAACTGGGACATATGCAAACCTCTCAGAATTATGGGGTTGTTTTTGAACAGCAGAATGGGACTGATCTTCTAATCTTCTTTCCTGAAATTTCTTTCAGCAGAACAGTACAGTCACTGCATGAGGCATGTAAAATTTATATTACTTGGATTGCAGCAGGAGAGATTTAAGTCAGACATAAGTAAACACTTCCTGAACTAGAAAGTCTCAAGAAGAATTTATTAACTCTTTCTTTGGAGAACTTCAATAAAGCAGATCTGTCAGTCAGAGGCATCAGCAGCCAGGTAAGGCAATAGCTGCCATCCTTGCAAATAATGTGATTCAAGAAATGAGTCTAGGTTAGATTCATTAATGCAAAGGTGAAGAAAAAACATTTATTGACGGAGATAAGCTTTGAGCTTGGAAGGTCTCACCTAAGATACCTTTATTCAATGACGTTTAATGGAAGGAACTTCACTTACCTCTTCAAGGAGAACTGATCATGTCTTTACTAAACCATCCAGATACTTTTCTTTACCTGTGCAATAAAAGACCAGGTCCTGCTAATTATTAGCTGCCTTGTGTTAATCTAATTAGCTAATGAAGGTAGTCATTCAACAATTGTTATCAATCACAACATGGATGAGCTATAAATTTTTCCTATTTGATCAAAATTCAAAAGAAACTAAGTGGTGCAATGGATAGAATGCTGGGCCTGGAGTCAGGAAGACCTGAATTCAAATGTGGCCTTAGATACTTATTAGCCATGTGACCTTGGGTAAGTAACTCACTTTGTTTGTCTCACTTTCCTCAACAACAAAATAGAGATGATAATAGATCCTACCTTCCAGTTTTGTTGTGAGTGTTGTATGGGATAATATCCATGAAGTGTCGTGAATAGAGCCTTGCACAGAGTAGACCCTATCTAAATGCTGGACACTCATGATCATTGTTATAATTATAATTACATAGAACATATGCCCAACTCCTTCTTTAAGAAGTGCCTTATGGAGGCGGCTAGGTGGCGCAGTGCATAGAGGACCGGCCCTGGAGTCAGGAGTACCTGAGTTCAAATCCGGCCTCAGACACTTAACACAAAAAACTAGCCATGTGACCTTGTGCAAGTCACTTAACTCCAACTGCCCTTCAAAAAAAAACACACACACACACACAAGAAGTGCCTTACATAGATAGACAGACAGATAGATAGATAGATAGATAGATAGATAGATAGATAGATAGATAAATAGATAGATAGACAGACAAAGAGAGACAGAGAGACAGACAGATAGATAGATAGATAGATAGATAGATAGATAGATACATAGATACATAGATAGATACATAGATAGATACATAGATAGATACATAGATAGATGATAGATAGGATATATGTATTTATAAATATATATACATATATATTTGTATGGAGCTTAAACATACTTAGTAAACTGTCTAGGTCTACTGAGAATAGTCAGAATGTTTGAAATCACTTATAATAACTTAGAAATATGAAGTAATAAATCAGAGAGGAATATGGAATAAAGAAATCAAAAACTCCCCAAAAGTTCTAATTTCCTTTTTGTTTATTCAGAGGCAAGAAAATGAACTTTCTTTTTCTCTTGTTAGTGTCCTGATTCACTCAGTGACTGCCAAAATCTTTGATTTGTGCTGAAATTAACAGTCAGTCAATAAGCAATTTAAGTGGCTACTGTGTGCAGAGCACTCTTAAGCAGTGGGGGAAAAACACAAAAGACAAAAAAGACCAAAAAAAAAAGAAAAGACAAAATACAGCCCATGCCCTCAAGGAGTTTGCAATCTAATGGAGGGAAAACCATCCCCAAATGTAGGCTTAGTTAAAAAAAAATGAGCATGTAAGTCAACAATAATTGATATCTTCTGCCTTCTCCATTTTCACAAAGATATCATCCAAGATCTTGCCTAATTCCACTGAAAATGGAACTCTAAAGGTGTCTAAAGTTAGGTCACCTTGTCATCTCTCCCAATATTTTATCAGATCCATCTGCTCTTCTGGCTTCACTTTTTTTTTGGAGTTCTGGTTCTCATTCCTCATATAGTATATTGGGTAGTGCTCAAATATTCCACTCTCATCAAGGATTTAGACAGATCACTATAGAAATTCTGGCAGATGTGTTCCATTTCCTATCTCTTTGTGGTCATTTTGATTTCACCACTAAATACTTTCATGATAGTTTGACTCTGTTGGATATCATGTAAAGTTTTCCACAGACTTATTCTCCCCTAAATGATTTTTCAGGTTTTAAGATAATACCATTCACAAGGATAATGATAGCTAGCAATTAAATAAGAAAGCTTTGAGGTTTGCCAAGCTCTTTACAAAATAACATCTAATTCTACCCTCAAAACAACCTTTGGGAGGTATGCAAGTATACACACAGACATATTCATGTATACATGCATTCATTTATTATCACCCTCATCATCCCCACTTTATAGGGATGAGGAAAATAGAGGTTAGATTATTTGCCCAGGGTCATACAATTAAGATGTGTCTGAGACTGGAGTTGTCCTTGGGTCTTTTTGACTGATGCTCTATTCCCTGGACCACCTACTTGCCTCTAATTTTAGAGCTCTTGTCTGTTATGTCTTTGTGCTTGCCAGAGCTCATAAGGTCATATGTCCAAAACTGGGAGGAATTTTACAGGCCATCTAAATTAACATCTTCATTTTACAAAAAGGGAAATCAAATATTTGCTGCTTTGAAGTCTTTATTGTGGTGACTTTAATATCAATTAAAATTGTTTTAGAAAAGGTGAGAGTAAACTTGGTAGAATCATGAATCAACCCAAACAGCCTGAAAAATAATTTGGAATTATGGGAGGAAAGTCCTTAAACTGTTCATGCCCCAACGATCCCACTTAATGAGAAGGTGCCCCAAAGAAGTAAAAAATCAATGAAGTATCATGTATATGCCAATATCATCATCCCTTTTTGTGGTTACTAAATGAATGCCCATTGATTAGGGAATCAATTAACAAATTATGGTTTATGAATGTAATGCACTGTTAAAACAATAGGAAATAATAGATACAAGTAATTCAGAGAAATATTGAATTTAAAAAATCAGGCTTTTAATTTTATCCATAGACATTCATGATGCAAAAATCTGATTTTAAAACATGCTGTTGGAGTTCTTGCAATTACATATCCTTATCTTTCTTCTAATTTCTTACCAGTGTTGATCTTTGAAAGATGGAGTTACTGCATGCACACAGCACATTCTGAAATGACTTCCATGGTTGAAAGCTCTACTTCTCTGTTAAGATACAGTCAATTTCACTTTTTTTAATTATTCAAAACTTCCTATGTCCGGCACTTTAGGACTATTTTCTCATAGAAAATATTTGTTATTTACAGGTTACTCATTGATCTACAACTTTTTGGTTTCTATTTTAGCTTGATCCTGAAACACATTTTTTTATAGTCCTCCGCTTTGCCTAACTTCACATTCAAGCTTCTGAGTACCACCATTGATGCAGATATACTTTAGAAGTATATCACAAGGTTTAATGTTCCAGAAGTGGGTGCATAAGTTCCAGCTATCTGAATGGGGGTCCCCCTTTGTTTATGCTAATCATTAATACCGAAAGGTGAGATGACCAAGTTTCTTTTGCCCTTCAGTGCATGATGAAACTAATAGTACTAATATCTTTTTTGAAACGCTCCTTAGGGAGAACCTAAGTCATCCTTCTACTTAACTATCTCTTATAAACTTCTTCTGGCTTCATTCTAGTAACAATGCCAGCATCAATGTGGTTCAGTTTTTCTGTTTAGTATATCAATGTGTAAATCATTAGTCTACCAGCATTTAGAAGGCATCAATAACTTAAAAAAAAATCCTGTTATTTTTAGAAGCCTCTGCCCCTCCACCCACTCCCTTTTTTTTCTACTAATAGCACTGTGGAAGTATTGAGGGTACTCAGTATGACTTCAGGCCATTTTTTATGTTTCATTGGTCTCCAGAATGAAATCTTTTACCCAGTGGCCAAATTACAGGTGATTAACCTTTCAAAAACTTAGCTGTATTGGTTCTTGGAGAGCGGGTATAGTCTGTGTCTAGGGCCATACACAAAATCATGCCAGTTTGGTAGAACTTGTCAGAGTTTGTTTCCTACTACCATAGAATCGGGGTTCATCTCCACCCCATAAAAAGGCATCAAAGAAAGACTTTGGGGGTGTCTCATAATCCAAAGGAGAAAACTTTCCAACTGAAATAGCCAAAGCCTTAAAAGAAAATTGAATGCTAGTATGAGTGAGATGACAGTAAAGGAGCAGCTAAGTGTATTAAATGTGTTTTGAGTTGTCAAGTTCATGCAAATTATATCTTGGAATATTAATTGTGTTTTCCAGAGATGAGGAAACTCTAGTCCCAAGAAGTGAAATGATTCACCCTATGTCTCACAGCAACATAATAGTCAAATTTTAAGTAGAACTCAATGCTCCTGATTCCCAAGTTCAATTTTCTTTCTATAATGTAGCTGAGTTGAGTCAGGCTGCTCTGCAAGATATCATTTCTGTCAGTGATCATTGAAGAGTTATGGGGAGTAAATGGGGTGCTATAGGATTTCAGATAGGCAAATGTCCTGAATTTCATGTGGTGTGGAGGCTATAGAAATTAAAGACCAGGGAAGTTGATGGCATACTTAGATGAACAAGGAAAGGAAAATCACAATCTCAGTGTCATCAGAGGTTCAGTAAGACCAAGTTATAACAAAATTAACCTTTTCAACATGGTTATAAGCCTGGATATTTTATCTACATAGCATATATGAATTTTAACAAAGCTTTTGATCAAGTATCATATAAAATCCTTATAAACAAGATGAAAAGAATGTAGGCTGGGTGATAACTTGGATGAATTTGTAGCTAATTTACAGATCAGACAGAGATTATTAGTTAATGGATTCATGTTAACTTGGACAACCAGAAGTATATCACAAGGTTTAATGCTTAGTTTTGCCTTTGTTAAATCAATGATTTGATTAAGGATGAAGGATCAATTCTGTAACTAATATCAGGCAAAAAAGAATGGACAATACATTTTTTGAAAGCGTTAATATTCTGGTTTTAGTGAGCTGCTTTTTCTTCTTTTTTTTAATGTTAGAAAAGAATCAAGTGGTTGTTCTTGTTATGTCAAGGTTGTCAAGGTTGTTGTCATGATTGTTCTTGCTCACAGGCAAGTTAGACCAATGGTCTAGTCCATTTATAACTAGAAGAGACATCAGAGATCATCAATTTCAGCATTCCTCTCCTATTTTATAGATGAAAAAAATTAGAAATATGATACAAAGATTAAATATATCAATAAAATATTTTTATAAAAATAATAAACATATAAAGGAAAGATACAATATATTATACATTGAAATAGACTTATATAGAGAGTGGAACAAATGAGTCAACATATCTATGCACAAACGTCAGTGATTTTATGCAATATTACTGTGATGTCACATATCTCTACGTGGAAAAGATTTCTAGGCCCATCAACAGCCTTCTTATGTCAGTCAATTTTGAATACAGTGAAATTCTCATAAATGAAACACTTTAGATATTCACTCATACTGTGATGAGAAATGATCTGAATTGCATATATGCAAAATTGGTTCTTTTCAATGAATATTTCATTGCAACATTTTAACAAGGTATCACTAAACTAACAAGACAGTCGGTATGATATAGATTTATTTAGACCTTCAGATTGCCTTACTTAATTTAAATGAAATGATCTTTCCATTTAAAAAAATTGCAAAAGAATTAGGATCCATAAAGCTTTTGATAGGTTAGAAGGATGGACATAAAATACACATTGTTTTTAATACTAATAAATGTAAAGTACTATACTTAGTTTAATAAAATCAGTCACACATGAACAGGATGAGTCTTGACATCAATCGCAATTCCTGTGAAAAACCGTCACAGTTTCAGTGTACTGCAATCTCAGTATTAACCTACATTGTGATGTGGATGTCATAAAAACTGATGGAATCCCAGCCTACATTAATACAACTTTAGGGTCTAGAAAAAGTCTGAACTAGTCCTGCTGAACTCTAAATTAGTTTCAAGAAATGTGATCAACTCCAGATGACCCTCTGAGATTCACTGCAACACAAATAAGAAGTAGAATTATGAGGGGAATTGAAACATATCTGTTAAGATCCATTGAAGGAACTTGTGATGCTTAGACCAGAGAAGACTTACACGCCAGAAATGTCAAATGCCAGTTGACATCCAATAGTAAAATAGCTCTCCTTGGGAAGAGGAATTATATTATTCTTTGTTATTCTAGAAGGCAAAAAAAGAATCAATAGTGGAAGTTACGGAAAGGCATGATTTAATACTATATTTAAAGCTGACAGGGATTATCAAGGCTATCTCATTCATCTTCTATACATGAAGAAAACACAGTCCACTGAGGTTGTGACTTGATTGAAGTCACATGGATAGCAAGTGTCTGGGCCACCATTTGAACCAATCTTTTTGATTCCACGTCCAGCACTGTACTCCTTCTACCCTTTTGCCCTTAAATTCATGCATACATCAATAAAAGGAGGAAATTCTTAACAATTAGAACCATTTCCAAATCAAATGAACCATTGCATAGTTCTTAGTTCCCTTTCACTGGAAGTTTTGAAACAGAGACTAGGTGACCATTTTGTCAGTTGTAGTGGGTTCCCTATATGAAGAGGGAGTTCACTTTATATGAACTTTGGAGTATCTGATAATTTAGGAGTCTACAATTGTACTACAATTTTTTTTCTGAATAGTTCATCTTTGTACAGATTTAGCTGTTGTAGTTATAATAGGAATAAGTCTCAATTCCACCAAATAAGCTGTTCCTCTACATTGCTCTGTGATGACAACAATGTTTCTGGGATTGAGGATTTTAAAATTTGGCCTGGTGTACAGAAATAAAAGTAATGCCCTTATTTATCATCACCAACTGATTTTCTTTTCATTTCAAACTCAAAATTTGAGGCAAAATTATCTCTTTAAGTGATGTTTGAAACTAAGTCAAGATTTTGAAGTAGGCTATCTTTCATTTATGATAAACAATAGGTTCATTTGCTTAACATATATAGCTTATATTATAAATTGGTCTAACTTCTTTAAAAAAAACAAGTCTGATAATTGAATCATGCTTTCAGACATATTGACCAAAGACAGCCTGACTAGGTTAATTAGAAACAGGTGGAAGCAAGCACCATGACAACATATGCTTCCATTATTCATAGGGTCATAGAGGATGGTGCAAAGGCATGGAGGCGGGAGATGGAATGTTGAAACAATTACTAGCTACATCAAAGTAGCAGGATATAAAACAAACCCACATAAATCATCAGCCTTTCTGTATATTACCAACAAAACCCAGAAGGAAAAGATTGAAAGAGAAATTCCATTTGAAATAATGACAGTATGTAAATAACACTTAGGAGTCCACTAAAGAACTTAATACAGAAACTAAAGGAATACAATTATAAAACATTCTTTAGATAAATAAAATTGACTTAAATAAGTGTGGATACATTAATTGTTCATGGTTGGGTTGAATCAATATTTTTTTTAAATGACAATTCTGCCTAAATAAATTTGAATATTCAGTCTTTGGACTGAAAAAAAAAATTACACAATTCATTGATCTGCAAACCTGGATAGGTATGTCAAATACAGAAGAAACTGAACATATTAGAATAATGTTTGAGAAACACAAAGACCATAACTGCTTAGGTTGAAACTCATTCAACAAAAACTGCTTGGGAAACATGAAAGTAGCCTGGCAGAAATTTATATTAGGTCAAGATCTTACCTTACATGCTATAATAAGCTCCAAATGGATACCTAACTTAAATATAAAAAGTAATATTATTTTAAAAAACAGAGAAGCAATGAAGAAAATACTTTTCCAATTGTGATTAGGAAAGAGTTCATTTATAAACAAAAAAGAAAGGAGATCATAGGAGACAAAATGGACAATTATATAAAATATAAAAGTCTTTACACTAACAAAAATCAATGCAATTAAAGCTAGAAAGGAAATTTAATTGGATAAAAAGAAATGTTGCTGCAAGTTCCCTGATAGAGGTATGATATAGAAGATATATAAGGAATCAATTTAAGTATGCAATATTGACAGCCATTCCCCCAACAGATTAATTATCTAAGCATATAAACAAGTAGTTCTCAAAAGGCAAAATACAAGATATCAATAGTAATATAAAATGTTCTAAATCATCTAAATTCATGACTTAAGTTTCTTAAGATTTCACTTCACACAAATCAGTCTACTGAAGAAGACCAAAAAGGAAAATGACAATTATTGAACGGCCTACAAGATTATAGAAATATTAATTGTCTACTGACAGAACTGTGAATTTGTCCTACCATTCAGGAAAGCAATTTGGAACTCTTCTCCAAAAGTCACTGTTTTACTTATTCTTTGGTCACCATCACACTGTTACTCCTACTAGTCTATACTATACAAAAAAATTTTTAAATGGGAAAAAATCCATATCTGTCAAAATATTTATATCAGTTTATTTTGTGGTAGCAAGAAATTGTAAACAAAAGAGGCGTCTATTAGAAAGGAAATGACTGAACAAATATACTACATAAATGTAATTGAATATTAAAGAAATGCTTTCAGAAATACCTGAGAATACTTGTATCAAATGAAGCAGAGAAAAACCCAGAGAAGAATTTATAAAGTTACAAGAGCATTGTAAAGGAAAATAACTTTGAAAACCCTAAAGAACTCTGACTGGTGAAATGACTAACTATAATTATATTGACCTCTTGATTAAATATGCTACCTGCTTCCTATGAGAGTGTACTAATGATGTAGGTTAAAATATAATTGTTTCTGGACAAGACAGATGTGTAGATTTTTTTTTCTTACGTATCCTTATTTTGAATAAGAAATTTTTTTCAAACTTGTCCTCAGACAAAACCTCTCTGACCTTGAGCAAGTTACTTAACTCTGTTTGCCTTGGTTTCCTCATTTGTAAAATGAACTAGAGAAGGAAATGGCAAACCATTTCAGTATCTTTGCCAAGAAAATCCCAAAGCATCACAAAGAGTTATACATGAATGAAATGACTGAACAACAACAACAGCAACAGAGGAGAAAAGCTGAAAATTAAAAAAAAAGAATAAGTCATTGAAGCATTTTTTAAATGCATAGTAGAGAACAGAGGAAAATTTGGAAGGAACAACAACAAGCAGGATAGCTTTGAAAGTGTTAAGTCAATTTTTTTATACATTTATATACATTGTTAACACTTTTAAAACTTTTTAAATATTGACTTCCAGTCTGAATTCTCTGCTTCCTTGTCACCTTTCCTCCACCCATTGAGAAGGCAAGAACGAGACCTATTATACATATGAAGCCATGCAAAACACATTTTCACATTACCCAAGTTGTGAAAGGAGGGGGAAAACATGAAAAATAAAGAGAATTAAAAGAAAATTCTTTGATCTGCATTCAGAGATCTTCATTTTTATCTCTTGAGTGGACAACATTTTTCATGATGGCCCCTTTAGAATTGTCATCAATTATTGCATTGATAAGGATAACAGTCTTTCAAAGTTGATCATTCTTAAATATTAGAGTTACTGTGTACAATATGCTCCTGGTTCTGCTCACTTTCCTTTGCATCAGTTCATATAAGCCTTCCCAGGCTTTTTTCTGAATCCATCCTGTTCACAATTTCGTATAGCATAATAGTATTCCATCACATTGATATACTATCCCTTCTCAAAAGAAAGGAGAACAGGATAAGACCTATATATGGAAACAGGAAGGGAGTTGGGGTGGGGAAGTTCCAATGTGCTCTTTATGGAAGGACACAAGTGGCCAAGTTTCTTCATATACCTGGGTAAAAGATTCTGATGCCCAGACACCAACCCTGCATCGTGTCTTTTGAAAATGTATACCCCAACACCTATTTCTTCTTGGGGAATGAAAATATGCTTTTCACTGTCATTTGAGTGTCCAGAATATTTTTAATGCTTATATGGTAATATAATATGGATCACTGCCTGAAAGAGTACCCAAAATTCCCAGGAACATCATAGCCAAATTCCAAAGATCACAGATCAAGGAGAAAGTATTACAAACAGCCAAAAAGAAACAATTCAGATATCATGGAGTTATAGTTGGAATTATATAGAATTTGGCAGCTTCCATATTAAAGAACCAGATATGAAAGTACATAGAATATGATATACCAGAAGGCAAAGAAGTTAGGATTATAACAAAGAATCACTTAACTGCAAAACTGAAAATAATCTTTCAGGGGGAAAATGGACATTTAACAAAATAGTGAAATTTCAAGCATTTCTAATTAAAAGACTGAAGCTGAATAATATATATATATATATATATATATATATATATATATTGACCTCCAAATACAAGACTTAAGGGAAACATAAAAAGGTAAAGAAAAAACAAGAAAGGGAAAACTTGAATAAGGTTAAACTGTTTATATTTCTACATGGCAAGATAATATTTGAAACTCTTAAGATCTTTATTACTATAAGAACAACTAGAAGGATTATATCTAGACAAATGTCATGGGTATAATTTAACTTTAATGGGATCATACAAAACAACAGCAACAACAAACCAACAAAATAAAGGGGTGAGAAAGAAAAATCCACTGAAAGAAGGAGAGGGAAGATTGGGGGTAAATTATACCACATCATAAAGTCCTAAAAGAACTGTTATAATGGAGAGGGTAATGGTGGGTGGCAGGCAAAGTTTAAACCTTGCTCTCATCAAAATGGATTCAAAGAGGGAATAATACTCATATACATTTGGATAGAGAAATCTATCTTACTGTATAAGGAAGAAAAAGGAACAGGGATAATATGAGGGGGGAGGGAGGATTGATAAAAAAGAAGGGTATATTCAGGGAAGTGGTGATCAGAAGTAGAATATTTGAGAAAGGAAAGAGTGAGTGGAGTAATAGCCAGAAGGTGAAAATAGCAAGAAGGGAAATACACAGTTATCATAAATATAAATGTGAATGAAATGGATGAATGCACCCATGAAATGGAAGCCAGGGCAGAATGGATTAAAAACCAGAACCCCATAATCTGTTAATTACAAAAAACACATCTGAAGCAAAGAGATGCACACAGGGTAAAGTTAAGGGGCTAGAGCAGAATTTATTATCCCTTAGCTAAGGCAAAGAGAGTAGGAGTAGCAATCATGCAAAGCAAAAGCAAAAATAGACCTAATTAAATGAGATAAGGAAGGAAACTATATTTTGCTCAAAGGTACCATAGACAATGAAGTCATATCAATACTAAACATATGTGCACCAAATGGTATAGCATCTAGATTTTTTAAGAACTTGAATGAGTTACAGGAGGAAATAGACAATAAAACTATGCTGGGGGGGACTTCAACTTTTCCCTCTCACAACTGGATAAATCTAATTTAAAAAATAAACAAGGAAGAAGTTAAAGAAGTAAGTGAAATTCTGGAAAAGTTAGATATGACAGATCTCTGGGAAAAATTAAATGGAAATAGAAAGGAATATACCTTTTTTCTTAGCAGTACATGGCCTCTATACAAAAAACTGACCATGTATTAGGACATAAAAGCCTCACAACCAAATGCAGAAAAGCAGAAATAATAAATGCATCTTTTCGCATCATATTGCAACAAAATTACATCCAATAATGTACAATGAAAAGAGGGATTAAAATGGAAATTCAATAATTTAATCCTAAAAATAAGTGGATCAAAGAACAAATCGTAGAAACAATTGACAATTTCATAAAGAAAATGACAAAAATGAGACAACATATCAAAATTTATGGGATGAAGCCAAAGTATTACTGAGGGGAAATTTATATCATAATTGCTTATGTCAAGAAAATACAGAAAAAAACAGATCAATGAAGTAGGTAGACAACTTTAAAGAAAACTAGAAAAAGAATGGTTAATGGTTAAAGAATTAAAGAATGGTTAAAAATCCCCAATTAAACACAAAATTCGAAATACAGAAATTCAAAGGAGAAATTAAGAAAATTATTAAAAGAATAAATAAAACTAGAAACTGAATTTATGAAAAAATAATAAAATAGAGAAATCAGTGGTTAATTTGATTTAATAAAAAATGAAATCAGGAAACCACATTACTAGTATTGAAAATGAAAGTAGCGAATTCACCACCAGTGAAAAGGAAATGAAGACAACAGTTAGGAGCTATTTTGCCCAATTATATACCAATAAATTTGAGAACTTAAATAAAATAGATGAATACCTACAATAAATTACTCAGGTTAACAGAAGAAGAAATAAATTACTTAAATAAGCCAATCTTAGAAAAAGAAATTGAACAAGCTATCAATGAACTTCCTAAGAAAAAAACACCAGGACGAGATGGATTCACAAGCAAATTCTAGTAAATGTTTACATAAATTTAATGCCAATCTTATATAAATTATTTGGAAAAACATGTGAGTGAGGAGTCCTACCAAATTCCTTTTATGAACAAATATGGTGCTGATACCTAAACCAGGAAAAGTAAAAAAAAAAAAAGAAGAAAATTATAGAACAATTTCTCTAATGAATATCTATGCAAGACTTTTAAATACAATGTTAACAAAGAGATCACAGTAATGTATCATATGGATCATACACTGTGACGAGGTGGGATTTATAACAGGAATGTAGAGCTGGTTCAATATTAGGAAAACTGTCAGCATAATTAACCATAATTAACATAATTATCAATGACAAAACCAACAGATATTGTATGATTATCTCAAAACCTTTGATAAAATACAGAATCCATTCCTATTTAAAAACAAATAAACACTAGAGATCAGAGGAATAAGTGAAGGTTACTTTGAATGATAAGTAATATTTATCTAAAAGCATGAGCCAAGATTAACTGTAATGGGGATAAACTAGAAGTCTTCCTAATATAAGCAGGGATAAATTAAGGATGCCTATTTGTAATGGTAACATAATTTGAATTTGAAGATCTCTTTGTGTTGGCAAAGGTAGCAAGTACTTAGCCCTTAGTAATTGATCCAGCCTCTGTTGGGGAAACAGAAGGTATGAACTCCTTTCTCCTGTTGCTGATGTAACAAGAAGGGGTTGGCTGGAATAGGAAGTTAATGCTGTGTGTATATAAGAAAAGCCTCAGAGAGGGTTAGTGAGATTTTCTTGAAGCAGGCTCCATGGAGGCTAAAAAGGAGTCTCAGAGGCTGAAGAGTAAAGCCCCTCCCAGGTTTGGGAGAATGATTTTGATTTTGAAAACCTGGGTGGAGTATATTTGATTTTGGGAACCAGCTAAAACTTCTAATCAGTCCAAGGGCCAGCCAGAGTTGCTGAGGATTTCCAAGAGTCAATCAGAACTGAGAGCCAGCCTAAGCTATTGAGGCTGCTCAGGATTTCTGAGGGCCAGCTGGAGCTGCTGAAGACTGAAGAAACATGATCATGATATTGATACTTTGTGTGAACTTGTTTGTGCCTTTGTTAAGCCTTGACTTCCTGGGAATGGAGACTGGGAAGGATTTGAGATGGTGGAACAGCAATCAATTTAGGAGATACTTAGCACTTAGTAACTTAGAGCTAAGTATAGAAGGTGTGAGATCTCCTGTCTTGACTGGCAGGAGGGGATTGTCTGAGACAGGAGGCCAGTGTGTGTATATAAGAAGAGTTCTAGAGACAGAGAAACAGAATTGGAAATCTTCCTCTTGGTGGCTCCTGTTGGAGGAAGCAGGATTGTCCCAGAATCTGGGAGCTGGGCTGCTGGACTGAAGAACTGAGTTGGAGTTTTCTTGAGAGAGAGAGAGAGAGAGAGAGAGAGAGGGAGAGAGAGGGAGACAGAGAGGGGGATTTCCTCTCCCAGCATCTGGAAGCTGACTGAGAACTGAGTTGGAGTTTTCCTGAGACCAGAATCTGGTGAAGGGGGCCTGGAAGGCTTAGAGGGCTTCCCTGGAAGGCCTCCCTGAAAGGCTGAGAGAGCTTGCCTGGAAGGCCAAGATTTCTCCTGAATCCTAGGGCCAGCTGAACTGCTAGAGTACTGAAGAAGCATGACTGGGATAAGCTTTTGTTGGTTTGTGGCTTGGCTGATCTTTGAGTTCCCAGCAATAGAAGTGGTGAAGGGTTTGAGATGTGCTGGACCCTATTGTGTGCCAGGGATTGCCCAGAGGACTGGATGAGGACCTGGGAGCTGTCTGCCTCTGAATCCAGATGACTGTTTGGTGGATTCAGGTTGGAGCTGAGACCATGGAAGGGGATCTAGGGAATCTGAGAAACCACCCCAAGTCAAGCTGAAAAGAGACTTTACTTAGATACTGAGTACTGACTGAGAAATTGTAAATTTACTAGTGACCTGGGGGTGGAGAGTCTGTGTAATTTCTAATGATCGAATGGTGAATAACGAAGGATGATTGATTGACTAAATGATCGTATTTAGTGATTGATGACTGAATAAGTAATTGATTTATAACCTAGTATTCCCCATTAGTGGAAAACTTTGACTATTGTACTTTGTGATTGAATTAAGGATTTTGTGAATGCTTGAGTTACTTTGTTCTTTGTTCAAAACTTTGTGACCACAGTAGTGGAAACTATGTGGCCATTTTCTGTGATAAGATGTTGTGAATGATATATTTTGATTTTCTGTGATAAGTTGTAACATTGTGAATGCTGTACCTTGATTTACTGTGAATGCTTTGCTTTGATTTGTTATGGAATGGAGTGTTTACTATACTGTGTAATCAGAACCTTAAAAGCTATTCACAGTAGCATTCTTCTGAAAAGCTGCTAGTACTTGGCTTTAGCACTTTATTATATTATCATTATCTATTATCATATCTATTATTTAATATTGTACTATAAATGATAACTATTGCAATAAGAGAAGAAAAATAAAAGGAATTAGAACAATGAGGAAACAAAACAATCACTCTTTGCAAATAACATTATGATATACTAAGAAAATCCTAGCAAACCAATTAATATACTACTTGAAATAATTAACATTTTAGTAAAGTTGAAGGATACAAAATAAACCCACATAAACCATTAGCATTTCAATATATTACCAAAAAAGTCTAGTATCAAAAGATAGAAAGAGAAATCCATTTAAAATAACTGTAGACAATATGAGATACTTGGGTGTCAACCTGCCAAGACAAACCAAAGAACAATATGAATGTAAGTATAAAACACTTTTCACACAAATAAAGTCATATCTGCACAACTGGAAAAATATCAATTGCTCATTGGTAGGCTGAGCCAATATAATAAAAATTACAATTTTACTTAATCTATTCAGCATAATACAAAGTAAACTATCAAAAATTATTTTGTAAAGCTAGAAAAATAATAAAAAATTCATCTGGAAGAACAAAATTTCAAGGATATCAGGTGAAGAAAATGTGTGAAAGAAAGTGGTCTAGTCATATCAGAACTCAAACTGTAGTATAAAGGAGTAATTTTCAAAGTAATCTGGTACTAAGAAATAGAGTGGTGGATCAGTGGAGTAGATTGGGTACAAATAACATTATAGTAAATGCCCATAATAGTGTAATATATGATTAACCCAAGTATCCAAGCTTTTGGAACAAAAACTTATTATCTAAAAAAAAAAACTGATGGGAAAATTGGAAAATAGTATGGCAGAAACTAGAATATAGGTCAACATATCATGCCATATATTAAGCGAGGTCAAAATGGCTACATGATTTACACATAAAGGATGATACCATAAGCAAATTAACTGAGCATGGAAAAGTTAGATTTCTAAATAAGAGAAAAAAAATTAAGACCAAAGAAGATATAGGGAGCATTACAAATGTGAAATAAATGATTTTGATTATATAAAATTAAAATGATTTTGCACAAACCAGACCAATGCAGCTAAAATTATAAGGAAAGCAGAAAAGTGGGAGGAAATTGCAACAATTATCTCTGATAAAGGCCTCATTTCTCAAATATATAGAAAACTGAGCCAAATGTATATAAATACAAGACATTCCCAAAACGATAGTTGATCAAAGGTTAAGAACAAATAGTTTTCAGACAAAGAAATCAAAGCTATCTATAGTCACAGGAAAAAATGCTCTAAATCAAAGTATCAGATTGGTTAATGTGACAAAAAAGAAAAATATGGGATGTTGGAAGGGATGTGGGAAAACTAGAATACTAATACATTGTTGAGTAGATTTGTGAACCAATCAAACCATTCTGGAAAGCTGTTTGATAATTATAACCAATCTGTACATACACTTTGATCCAGCCATACCACTGCTGGGTCTGTATCACAAAGATGTCCAAAAAAGGGAAAAAGATTCATTTGTACAAAGATAATTATAGCAGGTGTTTTTTGAGGTGATAGAGAATTGGAAATTGAAGGGATAGTCATAAATTGGGGAATGGCTAAACAAGCTGTGATATGATTGTAATGGAATATTATCATACTGTAAGAAATCACAAGGAGGATGACTTTAGAAAAAACTTGAAAACATTTATGTGAACTGACGCATAGTAAAGTGAAAAGAACCAGGAGGCAATTCCAGAAAGATGGCAGCGTAGAAGCAGCAAGGTCCCACAGCTCCCACACCACCACCCTAAACACCCATAAAATTATGAGCCCAGACAAAGTCTAGCACTCTCAGACTCAAAAAATAGAGAGAACACATCTCTCACTGAAGGCAGCTTGGGAGCAGGAGCTCATCACGGTGGCTGGGAGCGGAGGCTGGAACAGCCTGAAGCCGAGACCGCGGCCAGGCCCAAGTGGTAGTAAGGAGGCTGGCTGAGCTGAGCCGAGCCCACCACACCACAGCCAGTCTTCAGAAGCTCTACAGCCTCCAGCACCTCCACATCTGCCAAGGCGGGAGAAGGGCAGCTCACACTGGAGCAGAGACCAGCCCAGCCCAAAACCGCAGCTGCAGCCAGGCCAGGCACCAAGGTGGCCTGGAGGAGCTCAACCTCCCAAGCCGCAGCTTGAGTCTACTTCAAAGAAAATCTAAAGCACTTACCTGAGGTGGCCCCCACCAGGCTGCTTCAGAGCCCCTGGCCTGCAGACTCCACAGGGGGGGCTGAATTGATTGATCAGGGCCAAGTGCTCTTCTGTTGAGCAGCCTGGATCCGGATTGTGGTCTTCGGTGGTGGTCCTGGGGTGTACGTTCAGCAACCCAAAGCTGGGGGGACTTGCAACACCCCCCTAATAGCTCCGGCAGTTGGGAAAACCCCAGCGATTTGGAACAGAGCATCCCCCCTTGGAAGCAGAGTTTCACAGACCTAAAAAAAAACAACCAATTAATTGACTGTCCAACATGAGGAAAAGGAAGCAAAATAAAAACACCAATAAAACTCTAGAATCCTTTATTATGGACAAACAGGATCAAAGCATGGAACAGGAGGAAGAGAAGCCAGAACTCAGAACTCCCACACCAAATGCTTCCAAGACAATTGAAGAATGCTTAGAAGCTATACATCAACTGAAAAAGGACTTTGAAAACGAAATAAGTGAAGTGGAGGAAATTAGAATGATGCAAGTTAATCATGAAAAGAGAGTCAACAACCTGACTGAAGAAAACAATACTTTAAAGAATGGATTAACTCAAATGGCAAAAGAGGCCCAGAAAGCCAATGAGGAGAAGAATGCCTTAAAAAATTGAATTTCCCAAATGGAAAAAGAGTCTCAAAAGCATTCTGAAGAGAATAATTCCTTCAGAATTAGAGTGGAGCAAGTAGAAGCTAATGACTTTATGAGAAACCGAGATACTATTAAACTGTTACAAAGGAAAAAATAGAAAGCAATG
>CM053600.1:13951753-13967917 GCA_028646575.1 Pseudocheirus occidentalis | reverse complement strand
TTGATTGTGGTCGTGACATAGGAGGTGGCAGGCTTCCTCTGACCTGCCCGCCGCTTCAGCACCACCACTATGCCCTTGCCGTCGGCCGCCGGCTCGATGCCCACCGTCTTCGGGTGGATCAGCCCGTTGTAGCGAAACGAGTTTCGGGTCTTGAGGTTGTTGGGCTCGGTGCTGTAGGTCTGCTTGTTGCGCTTGATGAGGAAGCTGGAGCAGTTCCGAAGGACCATCCACTGCAGGTGGGCCGACATGGCGGGGGCTGCACTCGCTGCGGCTCCCGGAGACGGAAAGGAGAAACAGTTACTATTGACATTGTCTGAACGAGGAGGACCTAAAAAGTAACCATTAAGGATAGTTATGTTAATGAAGGTAACTAACCATTTTCTATTTTCTTTTCCTTTCTTTCCTTTGTTTGGTCATGAAGACTTCCCTTATCCAGAGATTAGAAAGTAATATGAGTCTTAATGTACCCTTTCAGAACTGTAAAGTGCATCATAACAGATTTAGAAAACATTCTAACAAGAACTTATAAAACATTAATGAAATACAGGGTTTTTCACCCTAAGTCAACAATAGAAAAGTAATATTCCCTAGCCAAAAAGGAAAGAATAGGATTGATTGATATTTTTTTTTGGAATATGTGATAAATGGGTCAAAAACCTTGGGAACAAGCAGACTTTTCCTAGCAACGATAGAGGCTAGCAGACACATTCAATTAGAGTTGTCAGATTTAACTGAAAGTAATATGCCAGATACTTTCTAACTCTAAATCTAAGATTGTATGATATGGTGCTTTTAAAACAGGTAGGATCCAAGAATTGAATCAAAAAGCTCTCAATGGGTGACATCGACGTGAATTCAGTCAGTGATAGGTTCATAAAAAAGATGTTGGATAAATAATTGAATCGTGAAGATTCGTTTCTGAAACTAGAGTATTTCTTTATGGAAACGCTGCCTTTTTCCAGCCGCTTCCGCTGATACAGCACCCTAGCTTCTGCCCTGGAAACCTTCATTACTGATTGGTGAAAGTTTTCCATTTCTAGTCCACTGTCAACCCCACCTTGATGTTTTTTATGCGTCTTTAAACTGTGACAAAACATGACTACCATGCCCTCATACTCACACATTCTGCTTTTCACAGTTTCTGAAAACAATAATGAAAGCAATAGGACCATTACCGGAAAAGAATGAGGAAATCGTTGATTCTACATACAGCTCCACTCACCGTTTTCATGATTTCCCAGAACAAAGCAACCTTCACTAACCACCATTCCCCTTTATAAGTTGTCTTTTATTAGAACTTAAGCTCCTGAAGGGCAGGAAACATCTTGCTTTTTTCCAACACACAGCACAATATCTAACACATAGAAATAACTTAATTTTTATTCACTTAGTCATGCATTCATCACTCTGGGTTACAAAAACTTAGTACCCACCAAATACTTAGCAAGATGATATAATGACTAAAATTATTTGCCAGAAACAATGCATTTCACTTACTATTAGATGAAAAATTATTGTGAATCAGCACCAAATTCAAAATCTCTCTGAGAACACAACCAATAAACATTGCTGGAACAAGAAGATTTATCACACAACGAACTCTCACCCCAAATCCTCCAGCTATAACATTTACAAAAGTCTAAAAACAATATTTTTAAATTGTGTTTATTTTAACACTAATTTTTATTTTGAATTTCAAATTTTCTCCTTTCTTCTAGTCACTCCCCCATCCATTGAGAAGGCAAGCAATATGACACCCATCATATATGTGAAATTATGCAAAATATATTTTCCATTTTAGCCATGCCATAAAATGAAAAAAAAAGTAGAAAAATAATAAAAGTGAAAGAAAATATGCCTCAGTCTGTCCCTAGAGTTTATCAGATCTCTCTCTGGAGGTGGGTAGCATTTTTCTAAATCATGAGTCCTTTAGAATTGTTGTGGTTCATTGTCTTGATCCGAGTAAGTGTCTTTCACAGTTGATCATCCTTACAATATTACTATTATCATATACAGCATTCTCCTGATTCTACTCACTTCATTTTGCATTAGTTTGTAAATGCCTTCTCATGTTTTTTTTTGAAACCATCTCTATCAACATTTCTTATAGCAAAATAGTATTCTATCACAATCACAGAACAACTTGTTCAGCTCTTCTCCAAATGATGGGTATCCCTTCAATTTCCAGTTCTTTGCCATCACAAAAAAAAAGAGCTGCTATAAATATTTTTGTACATGTAGGACCTTTTTCCCCTTTCCTTTGGTCTCTTTGGGATACAAGCAATATTACTTGTATATTCTACTAGTAATAGTGCTTTGGGGATCAACGGGTATGCACAATTGTATAATCCTTTGGCAAAATTCCAAGTTGTTCTCCAGAATGATTGGAGCATTTCACAACTCTACCAATAGTACGTTCATGTCCCTATTTTTCCACATTCCCTCCAGCACTTAGCATTTTTCTTTTCTGTTATTTTAGCCATTCTGATGGCAGTGAGGTGGTATTACAGAATTGCTTTAATTTGCATTTCTCTAATCAATATCGTTATCTTCTCAAATTCTCCTGATTTGTCTTGTTGATAATTTAATTCTTCAATAGGTAAAGGAAGTGATGAAAGAGACTACCATTCAAACCTAATTATGTCTAATTATTGGTGAAATAGACTAAGTGGAACCTTGACAGGATATGATTATGTCATTTCAGAGTTTATGATAAATAATCAGGAAATGTCAGGCCTATGCTCTAAAATGTAGAGTGCATATGTCAAAGAGTTTAAGAAGGGAAATGATAAATAGGGTCCTGTTGTCTGAGATTACGTAAGTGAAGTCAGCTCCAGAGAGAGGAGACGTTGTCAAGAACAAAATTCTGATGACATTTCGTGAATGATTCCTGTGAGCAAGAATGTATTCTGATAATTTGTTGTTGTTTTCTATGGAAAACACACAAATGGAAGAAGAAAATAAGTATATGGAAGGTTAAAATTCAAGATGTCCCAAAGCTAACAAAAATACAAAGAATAGCAAGAAGAGGAACAAGGAAGGGGTGTCACTGCTGTAGGTAAAATCCTGGGGTCATATTTAAATTTTGTATCTCTATCAACACCTACATAGTGCTCTGTGTGTGTGTGTGTGTGTCTGTGTGTGTGTGATGAATAGGTGATTTTAGAAGAATTAATAATGGCAGCTGTGTGAAAACTGGGTAAGCTGTTCTATAAGATAATGAGCTATTTATCAATGTAGGTATTTAAATAATAGGTGTCCTTTTACCTGGGATGGCTGTAGCACCAATATTCATAGTGCCTACAGCAGCTATGAATATGCTTTCATAATTCTGAATTGCAAAATATAACATACTCTCCACATTGATGATAGAACCAAAACATTTATTCAAACACCAGAAAGATAAATCCATCATAACAACAAAGACATCTACACACAATAAGCATTCAGGGGGCACCACCATCCCTAAGCCTTCCCTCTACTAAGGTCTTTCCACAAACATGTACTAATAGCTTGCTGTCTGCTTCTTCTCTCTCCCTCAGCTCTAACTTCTCTGACCAACTACCTCTGGGTTCTGTGCTACCCTTCCTGCTCCACCCTTCCTGCTTCATCCATTCAGCAAGCTCCTCCCACCATAGACTCTGTGACTCAGACTTCTATGTGACTCAAGCAGTTCACATGGACCTATTAATGAATGAGAAAGATCTTCCCAATAAGCAGAAATACATTAACAATACAGATGTTTTTGGCATTTCTTGTTTCAACTTAAATATTGACTTAGGTATTCTCTAAGGTTATTTTTAACTCCAAGATTTTATGATTTTATAAAATATGCTGCTAAAAATCAGGTAGACTTTGTTCATAGCATACCAGTCTAATATGCCAATGCTCTATAAATGGATGCATTTCTCTATCTCGGGCTCTATCTCTGGCTCTGGCTCTGTCTCTCTCCATCTCCATCTGTGTGTGTGTGTGTGTGTGTGTGTGTGTGTGTGTGTGTGTGTGTGTGCGCACGCACGTACCTCTATTTCTGCCTCTTTATCCATCTGTCTCTTTCTTGGAAAAATTGGAGCAGAATAAGTTTTATTGTTTCTGCTTCATTCCCAATTTTACCTCATCAGTTTTTTTTTAAGTTTCTGTTTGTTTTAGGATGATTTGGGTTTCTTACAATGAGTTTAAGCATCATTGTCCTTTAATGTGTTTGATATGTTCTTTACCCTCTTCACCTTATCCCAGCATATTCTTTTCTTCATTTTCCCCAAGTTTCTCTACTTCTTCCCCCCTCCCCGCCCTCCCCCCAAAGGGGTTTAAGTCAGGCTCTTCTCCAATAACTCCCTAAACTGGAATGACAGTTTTGTGAGTTTCAGCTTCTCAGGCGTTCTCCAATAATTGCCTAATTGTTCACTTTATTCCAAAACATCCATTAAAATCAATAGCCCCTCCAAGGCATATTAAACGTATGAAGTTTTACACTTCAATTATTTAATTTCAACTGTCTTAATCTTACTTTTGCTCAGGAAACTTAGACATGCACAGCAATGGTTTCCTTCAGAAGTGGATACTGATTCCATTGACCCACAAAATTCTGATAGATAAATGAATTTTCATCAGAATTATTCTATATTTTCTGTATTTCTCTCATTCCTTTTCTACATAATACTGACTGTCCTTTCTAAACCCTTTTAAAATTCACCCATTAATGTCCTTAAGAAAAAGTCACTTGGCCTGGATTAATAATGGTAAATACATCTTTGCTGTATTATTTATCCTTCACACCTGAGGTGATAAGAGAGTCACTATCATCATTTGGTAGATATAATATAAACTTCCAACCCTAATAGTTTATTCATGTGCTTCCATTTGTCAGCAGACCAATAATCTCTTCTCATGTGAAGATTTTTCCATGTTTTCCTATAAATCCTACACAGATAGATTATAGAGGGATATGTGCATATGTTTAATGAGTTATTAAAATTTCTAATTTAAATTCTAATTGACTGAATGGACAAATGGATGAAATGGCTCTGTACTTTCTATGTGCAAAGCACTAGGCTAAGTGCTGGAGATACAAATATGAAAAAGGTAATGATCATAGTTCTCAAGAAAAATATCTATTAGAGAGGGATAATATCTACATATATGTGTGTATATATATACATATATACAATAATATATATACATATATCTGTATATATGTTTGTGTATTCACACATACACACATATATAGGTATATATATATATATCTATGAATGTGTGTGCATGTGTGTGTGTATATATTTGAGATTTTACCTATGAGATGGGAGGAAAGCTACCAAAAGTTTGTGGACTTTGTTTAATATCAACACACAGATTTTCTGAATATTGTTTATTTCCCCTTTAGTCAACTTCCCTTAGCTTCTTATGCATGTGACAGAGGACTCAATAGGCGTCTAGAATGGCTCATCGATAGCATCATGCCTTGAACCATGCAAGATACATTGTCTGACAAAGCAAGATAGAGAGCTGGTATTGGAAGCAGGAAGAGCTGTGTTCAGATCTTACCTCTGATACTTACTACTTTTGTGACCCTAGAGAAGTGGCCTAAGTTCTCTTACATTGAGATGCTCATTTGTAAAATAAGGTGATCTTATAAGAAGGCTTCTAAAGTCTCTTTCAGTTCTGAATTGATGATCCTATGATCCTCATAATATATTCTCCAATCTGTTCCAACTCCACTCCAAAAACTCTGCTCCTATTGGGAAGCTGACCCCATTTTCCGCCTCCTCGGTAATGTGAGGTCTTTCCTCATTAGACTGTAAGTTCATTGAAAGTAAGGACCATCTTATTTTCTTGTGTCGGTATCCCCAGTGTTTAGGATAATAACTGGCAAACAATAGGCACTTAGTAAATGTTTCACCCATCTAACAAATATTTTATCTGTCTATGAATTATTGGGCACAAAGCTGTTCCAGAATGCTGGTTTGATGGTATTTGATCTCCTGGTTTAAATTATTCAAAGCCTCTTTTTTGAGTAGTGAACTGGAACTTTGGAATCATTATGAACTCGAATTTGCCTAGATCTCAGAATTCTGCTGGGCAATAAAATTGGTAGGAAACTTCACAAAAGACATCATCCATTAAAGACCTATCAGAATCAATAACTTTGGGTTCAAAATACTTCAATCCCCTGTGTTTCTATTATTATGGTAACCTATTGCTTTCAAGAGGCCTTTTGACCTCGAATTCTCCCTTCAAAATAGTAGGATACTTTTTAATCAACGTCCTTTCTCACCCATCATCCTAGGTAGTTCTGGTCTTCCCAGGAAGAAATATGAGCTCAAAATTACCATGTCAGTTCTGTGTGGGAGGAAGAATCATCATCTCCTCATTCCTTTGCTCTGTTTTCCTTGTGTCTGACTAGATTGCCCTTCTCATACATTCTACCTGTCTAAATCCTTCTCTTTTTCACGTCCAATCTTAGCGCCATCTTCCCCATGAAACATTCCCTTACTATACTTAATAACTTCCCTCTCCTTGGAAGTTCTAGAGAACATACCATCTCTGCCACAAAATTTAGCACTTCATTCATTATACGTGCTTCAAGAGGCAGTGTCATATAATGGCTAGTGAGATGGCTTTACAGTCTGAAAAACCTGGATTCAAGTCCTGACTCAGGTACATACTAGCTGTGTTATAATAATGAGGTGCAGCTCTGGGAGCCCCTTTGAGCTCTCCTTGAATCTTTGAGGTACAGGCTCTGGGACCCCCTTGAATCTTCCCACTGAAGGCATTTGCCTGATGAGGTCATGGGCTTAAGTTGTGGCTCTGCCCAAGTCTTTAGCCCTCCTTTCTTCAAATAGTTTCCCACCCTTGATGTTCCTCTTCCCACCCTTGAACTGGCTTGGCCCACCATTGTCTGTGGTCTCCAGGTAGCCTCCAGCAACTTCCCACCCTTAATCACTCATTGCTGGAGTCTGACCTCATCTGACTCCTCCCTAGAACCCTCCCCAAACTCTTCCTCTAGACCACCCCTAGATTCCTCCTACAAGCTTTCTGTATATAAGATCCTATCTTCCCTCCATGTGGTGTGAGAGCTCCATAAAATGATTTAGCACAGATTTACTCTGTAACAGACTTGCTCTGTGAGAGTGTGATAGAATGACCTAGCATAGCTGGCTCCTTGAGAGTCTGCCCCATATGGTGAATGATTAATAATCTTTGTTTTTCTTTGGCTGAGAAGACCGGAGTGGAATTCTTTCCACAGGACCCAGCATGTTGGTATTTTGGGGTCTCAGGCAACCCTAAACCTCCTTGTGGGTACCCTCTTCAGTACTGGCAAGGCATTCAAGCTCTTAGTGCTCTACATTAAAAATGCCAAACAGTCTGCCCACAGGCTGCATATGGCAGGCAATACTGCTGAATGAGGCCTGAGTACAATTGGGAAATATTTAAGAAAATTAAAATGTAATGAAATACTGATAATTTTACATTTCAAAACTAAGTTGCTATCTGGACCTCAGGAATCCTGATGTTTCGTGGTTCCTGTTTCTGTTTTAATTTGATACCATTGCTCTAATCTAGATAATTCTCTAAGAATATGTGTTACAAAGCAGGAACCCTGTATTGGTAGAATGTGTCTTCTTACCTGGAGTTTGCTTCATCAATGAAATCACGGTTCTTATCACCATTCTACATATTTTTTCCCTAATGTTTATCCCCTTATGTCTTGTCTTCTTAACTTAGTTATTAATTTTTTGGTTATACTGACCATGTATTTTACTTCTATATTTCCTCCCTCCTCTACCTTCCCACCCCCAGTGCCCTAGCACTAATATGAGTAATCAATCAATTAAAAAATCGTGGTGAGAGGAATAGCCCAGAGTAGACATTCAGTGAATCTGTGATCAATTTCCCAACAATCTTCTCTCTTTTCTGAACTAAAAGCACGCTGGCCATGCTGGCTTACATCTGTACTAGCCCATTCCCATTGAAGTAGGCTAGAATCAGGCTCTTTGAATCTGTGCCAGAAGCGTGAGATTACAATGAAAGTTCCCGTCATATTTACTCAAAGGAAAGTGTTGTTTTCTTGTTGTTTTCATCAGAGTATGGCTTATAGAAGCATATATTACCAGTGATGGTTCTGATTTCTTATGAGAAGGATATTTTTTTTTCTTTTTAAAGAAATTCTTTTTCAAAACCACAAGCTTAAAAAGCTTAAAAGTTGCTGAGGTCCTTTGATCCATTTGACTTTCCACCACTCTGCACTTCATTGAGTTCCTAAACATTTAAACAGTTCTTTCATTTGCATTGGGGCAATAGTCATGTTGACAACTCTAGGAACCTTTGTTTTGTGAAGGAAGCCTCATCTTTTCTATCCTGAGTTACAGAAATATTTCTCAGAAGAAGCAGTTCTTTGTATCATATCCATTCTCCAAGTCTCTTACTACATGATGGCTTATAGAGTGAAAGTACGATTATAGACTGGCTTATGCTCATGAACCAGCAGCACCTCTTCCTATCCGGTGGAGACATGACCCCCTTCTCCAGTCCTGCTATTCCATCTATTCTTACATATCATCTGTTAATTCAACAATTTGTGTTGAATTTTTGTGTGCAAATGGCATGTGGAACAAGGCATGATAGGAGTGAAAAATGGGTTTGACACTGTATAAGTTTGAACTAATTAACTAATTAATTAACCTCCATGGGCCTCAGTTACCTGATTGGTAGGATGAAAGGTTGCATTGGGTCACTTTTAAAGTGCCTCCAAGTACCTGATCTTTTGAGTTATCTCTGCTCTTCAACCTCAGTTGAATGTCATTCTTTCTCTGAGGCCATAGATTATAACATGAATCATCCATCATTACCTCTGGAAACATTAATTAATAAGAAACCGGGCAAATATGTATATAAGTGAATTTTTATAAATTATAATAATAAAAGATTCAGGTGAAACTGAAGTTTTTAGGGTCATAGAGTTAGAACAAGAAGGGACCACATAGCTCATCAAATCTAACCCCCTTCATTTTTTTTTTTTCTTTTTGGAGGGGGAAGGCAGGGCAATTTGGGCTAAGTGACTTGCCCAAGGTCACATGGCTAGTAAGTGTTAAGTGTCTGAGCTTGTATTTGAACTTAGGTCCTCCTGACTCCAGGGCTGGTGTTCTATTCACTGTGCCACCTAGTCGCCCCTACCCCCTTCATTTTATAGAGGAGAAAACTTAGAGCCAGAAAAGTGAATTTTCTTTTCTAAGGTCTCACAGCTAGGAATTAGCTAAGTCAATATATGAACTAAGGTTCCTTGACTACAAATTGTCTTTTGAGCTACATGTCTCTCTCAAATCTAATGCAACTTGAAACAATATAAATAAAATTATTTCTAAAATATTATTCCCTCACAATCCAAAATCTTACTAGGTCCTCATCAGGGGAAATTCAATTATGTTGGAGATAGAGCCCAGACTTGAAGTCAAGAAGATCTAGATCCAAATCCTGCCTTAGATACTTGAGAGATGAGTGACCCTAGAGCAAATCCCCTTCCCTATTAAAATCTCAATTTTCTGTTCAGTAAAATGGGAATAATATTAGCACCCACCTCATAGGGTTGTTGTAAGGATTAAATGCTCAGATATGAACCACTTTAAATCCATAAAGTATTACATAATGTTAGCTATTCACACTGTAAAGTAAAAATCCTCTCCCATGTCCTATGGTGTGGTGAAGGGTAGACTTGCTATGGACAGAAAAATCTAAATTTTTGACTAAATTCAATACTATCCCTTAGAAACTTTTCTGAACACTAAGTGACAGGACATGTTTTCTAAGAGTGAATCCCTAGAACAAAAATTATTAACCTGAGGTCTCTGAACATACAATTAAAAAGAAAAACAATCAGTAATTGTTTTTCAATATACTACTGACCTTGAGTCTTAATATCTCCTTACAACTGCCTATCAGACACCTCATAATGAATGGAGAGTAGACATCTTAAATTTAACATGCCCCAAACTGAAATTATTTTCTTTTTCCCTCAACCTTTTACCCTTTTAAAATCATTAAGGATACCACAAGCCTTCTAGTCCCCCAGTAATACCTCCACTCCTTACTATTGCTTGCTGCCCTTGCCAATAGCCACTTATGCAATCTCTTGCTAAGACCTGTTGATTTCACCTTTGCAAAGTCTCTTAAATATGTCCCTTCTTTCCTCTGATACTTTCATCATCTCGGTACAGGTCCATGCTATTTCCCTCCTGAACTATTACAATACACTGTTGGTTGGTCTGTCTGCCATAAATCTCTCCCTGCTCCAGTAAGCTGCCAAAGTGATTTTCCTAAAACACAGCTCTGACCATGTCACTCTCTATTACTTCTATAAAATACATTCTGATGGCTACTTATCACCACCAGGATTAAATACAAATTCCTCTGGCATTCAAAGCCCTTCATAACCTGATCCCTACTCCCACCCCAGTCTTGCAATTTTCTTATGCCTTACACCCCATCATCCCATATACTCTTTAATCCAGTGACACTGGTCTCTTTACTGTTCCATAAACAAGACACTCCATTTCTTGGCTCTATGCATTTTCTCTACTGTCTCCTGTACCTGCAACACCCTCCCTCTTCATTCCTACCTTTCACCTTCCCTAGCTTCCTTCAAGCCCAAACTACATTCTGTCTTTTATAGGAAGCCATTCCCAACTCCTCTTCATTCTAGTACCTTTTCTCTGCGGATTATTTCTTATTTATTCTGTGTGTAGCTTGCTTGCGCACATTTGTTTTCTTGTTTCTCTTGTTGGTTTTGCTTAAACCCCTTAACAGGAAGGGCTATCTTCTTCATTTCTTTGACTACTCAATATTTAGCACAGTTCCTGGAACATGGCAGAGCTTAATAAACATTTACTGACTAACTGGCTTGCCCAGGGCCTCACAGTTGCCAAATTTGAATTCAGATCTTTCAGACTCCAAGCCCAGTACTGTTCAATACCTATTTCACTACCTACATATCTATAAAAATATTAAGAACTCATCTGTAGAATGTCTAGAGTCCAGAAGTATTTAAGTGATAATCCTTACAAATTAACTCCAGTGGGTTTGTCAGAGGAATAGAAAGAAGTTTTAGTCAGGTACCTGTAAAACAGGCTCCGGTGTAGTAAACTTAACATGCAGAATCCCTTTAAGGAATTACTGAAGCACAGCCTCAGGCAAGATAGCCTAACAACTGATGCTTGGTAGGGGAATCATTGCACCTCGCAGACCAGTGGGATCTGCAGCTCTACTGCTCATAGTAACATACTGCTGTAGTTCCTCCTCCACCTAATTTCTACTCTGATGCCTCCTTGTGGCAGTGGTCATTCTGACTTCTTTGAAGGCTATGCCAAATGCCATATATAGCGTAGACATGCAACGCAACAATCCTGTGAGACAGGGAGTTCATTTATTATTATTCCCATTTTAAAGATGAAGAAATTAAGATTCAGGATGCTAAGAGAGACAGAGACAGAGACAGAGAGACAGAGACAGAGAGAGACAGAGGAGAGAGAGACAGACACAGAGACAGAGACAGAAAAAGAGAGAGACAGAGAGACAGAGAGAGACAGAGAAACAGAGAGACAGAGAAAGAGAGAGAGAAAGGGGGGGGGGGTAATCTTAGAATTAGAAATCAGAAGCAGTATCTGTTTTCTAAGGAACCTCACAAGTCATCTACTCCAATAGTGTGATCTCTGACAAATGGTTATCAAATCTTCACCAGATGATCTCCACTGATGAGGAGCTCAATATCACTAAAAGCAAACCATTCCACTTGTTGAAGATTGGAAGGCTTTCCTAATTAGAAGTCTTTCTTCAACTTCGCTGAAATTTATGTCTTCACAACTTTCAGTATTCCTAATTCTGACCTTTCTAGCAAAGTCGCAAATACTAATGCCTTGTCCATATGGCAGTCCATCAGATATTTAAAGATGTATTTTATTCCTACATATTATCATTCCTATTTCTCTTACGTGGTCTTTATACAGAATAATTTCTAGTCATATCACTATCCTGATTTCCTGCCTCTAGACAAGTAGCATTTTTTTTTCATTTCCTTGCTAAAATGTTGTTCCCAGAATTAAAGACAATGCAGCATATTTTCTAAGACTAGGGTGGAGTACAGTCACCTTGTGATCTTCCTTGTGCTGAATACTACAATGTTATCAATGCAGGAGCCTAATACCTTCTTAAGTTTTTATGGACTCCTTTTTTTTGGGGGGGGGGGTGCCATATTGTTATGCACATTGAAGCTGTAGTTCATTAAAACCACCAGATATTTAGAGAGATAGTGAGACAGATGGAGACAGAGACAGAAATCTACACAAAGTTATGTATCTAGCCAACTTGTTCTATCCACACCTTTCCATCCTTCTTGGTGTGTTAAGCACAAGTTTAGGATTTTATATTTGCTTCTATTAAATTTAAATCTTTTTATGATTATGTTTATCATTCTATCCTGTTGAGACCCATTTGAATCTTCCCTGGCATTGAAAGTGCTAGCTATCTTTCTTGGACATTGCAAATTTAATTCTGTTTTAGTCCATATCATTGACAAAAAATGTTGAATACAGGGTATAGAATCAAGGATACTCAGACCACTCCCCTAGAGACCACAATGATAGGAAAACCCTAATAACTACTCTGTTCAACTACTTCTAAGCCCAAAGAAATGTGCCATCACAAAGAATTCTGCATCTTGTCCAGATTGCTGGAGTAAGAGACCTGTCTTGTCTCCAACTCTATCTGACACAGGACAAGTGACTAAACCTTTCCTCATTTAAAAGATTAGGACAATACTTCAGACCCTAGCCATCTCATCTAGGTGCTTTTAACCCTTAAAAGTACTACATCAATGTGAGTTTTTCTTGTTATTTTCCAGGCCCACACAGCTAGAGTGGTGGACCCACACCCAAGTTGAATGTTCTTCCCACCTCTGGTTATGCTAGAAGTGAGACTGATCTTTGTCCAGAGTTTCAGAGTGACCTTGATTCTAGCAGGAGGTGCCACCAGCAGTAATGGCTATAATCCCTAATCATGGCATCATAGACCTAGAGCTAAAAAACAACTCATAGGTCCCTTAGTCCAACCTGTTTTGAGTTGTGAATTGAATTGTGAAGTAGCTGCTGAAGATCTTGAGGGCCCAAAAAGATGAGGTAATTCTTACAAAGTCACATATATAGAAGAGGGAAACAAGCACTTAAGTGCCTAACTATGTTCCGGGTGCTATGATAAGTTCTTTGCAAATACTACCACCTTTGATCCTTTCAACAACTCTAGGAGATGCGTGCTATTAGTCCTCCCAGTTTATAGATGAGAAAACCAAGATGGACAAAGGTTAAATTACTTGCCTAGTGTTACCTTACTAGTAAGTAAGTATTTGAGGCTGCATTTGAACTCAGGTCTTCCTGACTCCAGGATCAGCATCATTCCATCTAGGTGCCTCAGGAGGTATGAACCTATGTTCCTCTGACTCCAGAATCATCATTTTTCCCACTGTACTATGATGCCTCTCAAAAGACAGATTTTGCCTGTGCATGGTCTAATAAGGTTTATTGTTCCCACATTGCCCTTTTCCAACAGACTGGAACACATAATTTACATTTCCCTATTAAATAATCTCATCTTCCAAAACAAAGGACAAACACAACCCAACACAAAGGACAAACAGGGGTCTGTTCTACTCTCAAACTAAAATTATAATGCTATTTACATTAAACCTTTAAACCCATGAAATGCATAAGAATTTCCCCTGTTACATTTAAAAGAATTTCAGAATTACTCTTTTTTTTTGAGGGCAGTTGGGGTTAAGTGACTTGTCCAAGGTCACACGGCTAGTCTTTTGTCTTAAGTGTCTAAGGCCGGATTTGAACTCAGGTACTCCTGACTCCAGCCCCGATGCTCTATTCACTGCGCCACTTAGCTGCCCCTAGAACTACTCTTAACTATTGCTTAGTTTCCTACCCTTTCTCTTCCTGCTTTTCTCCATCTAATCCTTGTTCCTGGCTGTACTAAAGTGTTTCTTTACCTGTTTAATATATGATAATTGAATTCTGAACAAGATTATTCAGTTATAAACAAGCACTTTTCAAATGAAGAAATTAAGACTATAATCATATGAAAAAATTCTTTAAATCACTATTGCTTAGAGAAGTGAAAATTAAAACAACTCTGAGTTACCACGTCATACCTTTCTGACTAGAGAATATGACAGAAAAGGGAAATGATAAATGTTGGAGAAGACATGGAAAAATTGGAACACTATGCATTGTTGGTGGAGTTCTGAACTGATCCAACCATTCTGGAGACCAATTTGGAACTATGCCCAAAGGATTATAAACCTGTGCATGCCCTTTGATCCATCAAAACCACTACTAGGTCTGTATCCCAAAAAGATCAAGGTCAAGGGAAGAGAATCCACATTTACAAAAATATTTATAATAGCTCTTTTTGAGGTGGTGGAGAATTGGAAATTGAGGGTGTGCCCATCAACTGGGTAATGGCTAAACAAGTTATGGCAAATGAATGTAATGGAATATTATTGTGATATAAGATATGATGAACAGGAAGACTTCAGAAAAAACTGGAAAGATTTCTTTGAACTGATGCTGAGTGAAGAGAGCAGAACCAGGAGAACATTGTATACAGTGAAAACAACATTGTACAATGATTAACTATGATAGACTTTTCTCAGCAATACAAGGATCTTAGACAATTCCAAAAATTTCATGTGGATAGCATTTTCGCTATCCACAGCTAGAGAGAGAACTATGGAGTCTGAATGCAGAATGAAGCAGACTATTTTGACCTTTTTTTTTCTTTCTAGTGGTTTTTTCCCTTTGGTTCTGATTCTTCTTTCACAACATAACTTAGGAGGAAATATGTTTAATATGATTGTAAATGTATAACATATATGAGATTGCTTGATGTCTTGGGGACGGGAAAGGGGGAGGGAGAAAATATTTAGAATTCAAAATCTTATAAAAGTGAATGCTGAAAACTATCTTTGCATGTAAAAATAAAAAAATACTATTAAGTGGAGGAGGGGTGGAAAGAAATTCATCACTGTTACTTCCAAGCTTTGATGAAACAATGAGGTCTGATGGAAAGGACTCTAGCCTTTGTGGTCATGGACAAGTTTCCATATCAGTTTTCTCATCTGTAAAATAGTGGTAATAATACTGAAAACTGACAAAGCAATTTACATTTGGTACTCAGTTTGAGCCTCACAAGAACCTTGTGAATTAGTTGTTATAAATATGATTACTCCCCATTCTACATACAAAGATAGAGAGGCCCAAAAATATCAAGTCCCTTGCACATGGTCTCAGGGACAGCAACAAATAAAAGATTTTAACTAAATTACTCTGACTTTAAATCCCTACTGTTTTCATGGCACCACTTTTTGAAAAACATTTTATATATCTTACAATGAATCAAAAGTGAGTTCAGTGAAAAGGCTATTATTAATACTTCAATGATTCAAGGATCTGTAGTTTCTTGATACAAGTTACTAACTCTGAATAACTAACCAGATGATCTCTTAGAAGGTGTTCTGGACAAAAAGTCATCGTCCTAAGGGCACTCTCATGATGAGCCTCATGGAACTTAGCTAAACTGGTCCTTCAAGAATGCACATGCTGCAGATTCCATCACTGGACTCAGTGATGCAAGGTTAATCTCTTGCATAGAATGCAAGTTACATCAGATTCTACTAAGGGTATTGTTTGGTCCAAGACTAAAATGTCTGAGGGCTATGGAGATAGTGTGGTCATGACCATTTTTAAAAATTTTTTTATTTGTTTTCTTGTTTACATTATTCATTTTCATTACATTTTTGAATTACACATTTTCACCCCATCTTGCCCCTGCACCAACCCTAAAACAGCAATCCCACTGTAAAGCCCCCTCCCCTACTCTGCTCTCTTATTTTCTGGTAGGGCAGGGAGGGTCTCCCTATCCCAGCCCCTGTATATCTTAATTCCTAGTTGCAGGTATTGGAGAACTTTGAATTCTAGATGCTTTCTATTCCTCCCTTGTCACCCACCCCCACTGGAAGGACACTCAGTTCAATACAAGCTGTGGATGTGTGATTATACAGGACATCTTCATAGTGGACATATTGTGACAGTGATCGTCTGTCTCTCCTTCCTATCATCC
>CM053600.1:13917691-13951253 GCA_028646575.1 Pseudocheirus occidentalis | reverse complement strand
ACAGTTTAATAGTATCTTGGTTTCTCATAAAGTCATCAGCTTCTACTTGCTCCACTCTATTCTGAAGGAATTATTCTCTTTAGAATGCTTTTGAGATTCTTTTTCCATCTGGTAAATTCGACTTTTTAAGGCATTCTTCTCCTCATTGGCTTTCTGGGCCTCTTTTGCCATTTGAGTTAATCTATTCTTTAAAGTGTTGTTTTCTTGAGTCAGGTTGTTGACTCTCTTTTCATGATTTTCTCGCATCATTCTCATTTCTCTTCCCAATTTTTCCTCCACTTCTCTTACTTGGTTTTCAAAGTCCTTTTTCAGTTGATGTATAGCTTCTAGGCATTCTTCAATTGTCTTGGAAGTATTTGGTGTGGGAGTTCTGAGTTCTGGGCTCTCTTCCTCTCATTCCATGCTTTGACCTTTTTTATCCACAAAAAAAGATTCTAGAGTTTTATGGGTGTTTTTATTTTGCCTCCTTTTTCTCATGTTGGCCGGTCAATTAATTGGTTGGTTTTTTTAGGTCTGTGAAACTCTGCTTCTAGGGCGGAAGCTCTGTTCCAAATCCCTGGGGTTTTCCCAATTACCGGAGCTATTGGGGGGTGTTACAAGTCCCGAAAGTGCACCCTAGGACCACCACCCAAGACCACGATCCAGATCCAGGCCGCTCAACACAAGAGCAGTTGGCCCTGATCAATCGATTCAGCCCCCTTGTGGAGTCTGCAGGCCAGGGGCTCTGAAGCAGCCTGGTGGGGGCCGCTGCCGGTTCCCTTCCCCCCACTGCTTGCTTGCCCCAGGGGCATATTGGCCGAACTGCTTTACCACCCCCAAATTAATTTTCAAAGTTTCACTTTCACTAATCTTCTCTGACCGAAGCTCCCCTTAGGCAGGTGCTTTATATTTTCTTTGAAGTAGACTCAAGCTTGGGAGGCTCTGCTGCATGTCCTAGCATGGCCAAGGCTGCGGTTTTGGGCTGGCTGTGTCTCTGCTCCGCGGTTTATGCTGCGCCTCTCCGGTCCCCGTTCTTCACGTCTCAGCAGATGTGGAGGTGCTGGAGGCTGTAGAACCTCTGAAGACTGGCTACGGTGCCCGCTCAGCTCAGCTCATCCCGGCTCCTTCCCACTGCCCAGGGCTCGGCCGCGATCTCGGCTTCAGGCTGTTTCAGTCTCTGCTCCGGCATGAGCCCCTGCTGCTGAGCTGCCTTCAGCGAGAGATGTGTTCTCTGTATTTTTGTGAGTCTGAGACTCCTATACTTTATCTGGGCTCATAATTTAATGGGTGTTTTGGGTGGTGGTGTGGGAGCTGCGGGACCTTGCTGCTTCTAACCCGCCATCTTGGCTCCACCTCCCGTCATGACCATTTACAAAGAACTTTCTCTTACTTCAGAGTCCTTCTCATTGTACTCAATTCTAAATAAGGTTACTTTAAAAAAAAGAGGTTTCTTCATCTTTAACCCAGGAACTCCTCTTCTCCATTCCTCTAATACACTGGCTCATTTTTTTTGAGTCCTTCAGGATTAGAATTCTACGGAGTTTTCTTAGTTGCTCTTATTTTCCTATTCTGTAATGCCAAGTGCTATTCTCTGAGAGGCAACATGGCAGCAAGGTTATATAAGAGCTAGTTTCCATTTCCTGTTTTACTATTAATGAGAAGGGTTTTAGTTAAATCTTATGTAACATTTAATGCCAAAACAGCTTATTCAGTCACCTCTGTGTCTCTGTTTCCACGTGAAATTCTCATATCCCTGGTCTTAGAAAGCACCCAATCTACTAAACTCAGAAGCATATAGACTTCATATTTTTAATAGGCTTTCCTTGGGATCTAGTGGGATTTTAAGATGTTATTTTAAACTATATATAATATTTAAGTATATTCAAAAATATTTTAAACTTTTCAATCCTTGTGTTCTGTGATAAATTGATTGTAACAGATGTTGTGATTTTTAAATATCACTCTATAAAGAAAATATGTATGTAAATTTGAAAGTACTTGTTTGGAAAATGAAGTAAGAAGCACAGATAAAGGCTTTCATGCAAACATAAATCATTATATAATCCTCTTCTCTAAATATCATTAAAGGAAAATATAATAAAGACCCACACCAGAATAATTTTTAAAGCTATTTAGAAATGGAAGGGCTCATAATAATACAGGTTGGAAGCAATTAGACTGTGAAATTCAAAATACAGCATTATGAACTCTAGCCTCAGATTGATTTGGAAACTCTGGGATCCACAGGCTACCATTAAACAGATTTGTATGTCATGGACCAAGGAAGTGTGTAGTAAAGAGTACACAAGGCTAGGAACCAAGAGACCTGAGTGATATTCCCACTAATGAGCTTTGTGACCTTTAAGTACAGATCACATAATATCTCCTCACCTGTTTCCTCATCAGTAAGGCAGAGTTCTCAACAACAGCTCTCTTTTCCTCTATCTATAGGTTTGTTCTGAATAGGAACTGGTTCAAATGTGTTGGGGAATAGTGCATGTTGGGAAGGAGGCAGGAAAAGCTTGGCCACTGCTAAGGGGTGGGGGGGGGTGGGAATGATCAAGTGCAAGAAATGTTACAGTAATTTCACCAGATTGCAGGATAGATGTTATCAAGAAGGGAGAGTATGAAGAGCATGGCGGAGAAGCACAAGGGCAATGGCAGCCACTTATCCGTGTAGGTTTGGATTTGAAGTTGAACTCCACTCCCCAGCCTCTTACAAGAAACTCCATCCATTGGACTCTAATTGAAGTGGGGGCATGGTGATCACAGTGTCTTGGAAAGAAAACATACAAACTGCTGGCAAGACTTCCAATAGGAAAGCATGAATGGACAGAACAGAACAGGGACTGAAAAATTATCAATAAGGCTGAGGCTAAGGGCATCATTATGGATATATGGTCATTCCTTGGCATTAATGTCTTGTAATGTTTTCTCAACCTCTCTTTCATCCTCTGTTTACACCTGCCTACCACCTGACCAAGTATTGCTAGAGCAGTTAAAATGGGACTGAGTCACTAATCAGGTGCCTTTCATTTTGGTTGTTCACATTTATAGTTTAAAATGGATTTTTCTACCGGGACAGAAATGATAGCTAGCATATGAAATAGATAAAGGGATGTTCTAGATCAGGGGTTCTTAAACTGGGATCCACAGACTCCCAAATGGATATAGATTCCAATGAGGTATGTGAGTTTAAATGGGAAAAATATGACCTTGTTTTCATTACCCTCATTTCTTTTTTAATGTTGATATTTATTTAATGCCTTTAAAGACAAGATTTTAGAAAGGGATTATAGGCTCCACCAGACTACCAAAAAAGTCCATGACATAAAAAGGTTATTAGCCCCTGTTACCAAGGGTATTCAAGAAATCATTGGAGTGTGACATGCAGCCAGGAAAAGTTTCAGGTATGGAGAACAAAAGCATGTTTATGCCTGCCGTAACCTTTGCAGCAAAGTGTATGTCTATGCAAACTGCCCATAAGCCTGTCCTAATAAAAGGTAGGAGGCAGGAACAGCTGGACTGACTTCAAGGATGCAGACTGGAAGGGGAAATGAAACAACTTAGCCAGTGACATCTGCTCAAATGAATCAGGGGAGCCACCTGGAACAATGAGCCAAGGGCAAAGTAATAAGTTGGGATTCTAGGAAGAAATTCAGTAGCGTGAAGATAAAGAACATGGAATTGGGTGGACAGAAGAGAAGAGTAAGGCAAACAAAAGCAGCTAAGAGGAATGAACCACATAAGAAAAGGAAAAAAAAGCAGAGAGAAAAAGACATGTTTTCTGGTGGGAAAAATATAGACCAAATCAAACACAAGAGTGTAGCAGACTAGCTAAGGAACTGTCCAGAGAGGTCCAATGAGAAGGGAAGAAAGCTAGGAAAAACACCTAGAGAAATTAATTTAGTGAAAAAGCAATATGAATATAACAAACCCTTAGTAGCAGGGACCAGAGAGAGTGACAGAGAACCTGAGACAAGTGGAAAAGGCAGAAAGAGAGGAGTCAAAGGTAGAGGGGAAAAAAGAGAGAGAGAGTTCAAAAGAAGCCTTGAAGGACTAATTAAAATCACATAAGTATGGGTAAAGTGCAATCTAAATTAAGAGCATGTAATTCAAACCACAAAAGACAATAGTCAGCTAGTGAGGTAGCCGATGGGGTTCTGAAGAAAGAATCGGATCTTTTGGTCAAAGAAAACAAGGCTAATTACTAAGAGGGAAATATTCTGTATGAAAAGGCACTGATTTTGGAGGCCAGCATAATGTTTAGTAAGGAAGGAAAGTAGCAAAGAGGTTGGATTTTTGTTTAATATAGATAATGTGGGTGTTTGAATGATATATGATATCAGGGTAGAAATGTTTGAACATGAATAGAACTGGGCCAGGGAAAAGATGTTTCTGAATATGCATGGTCCCCAAAGAAATGCAAAGAAAAATAGCTATTTTGTAATATGGCACCATTATTTCATATTACAAAGTGTAGTATCAGAAAATTATTTCAAATGCATTTCAGGGATCAAGTTAGAGTATGAAATAATCGAAAAAATAAATCAACAAAGTCTAATATTTGCAATCAGTTGGTATGACTATTTGATGGCAGAACATTTATTTGGATAAATGTGGCAAAAGCCAATTGAACAATAATGAAAGTAAGATGTGGGCAAGAAGAACTGACAAGATTTTATTTTACAAAGAAAAGAAAATAGTTAAGGTTGTGACATGCAAAGTAAAGGATATGATTTTGCCTGATTATGAGATGGTGACAACTGAGATTGATTTTTCCAATGATGTGATAGCAGAGTCTATAAAAGATAAATAAATTCCTGTCCTTTAAAATAACCATCTTTTGCTAAGGTGATGCAATGAAAATATTTCTTTTCTGATGTCCCATCCTGCTTAAATTTATGAGCCTGGCTAAGATGAGGGGTGATCAAGAGGAAGGGAACCCTATTCCCTTGTCAAGACAATGGTGAATAGTGGGGTCTGGGAAGAATGCTGTTAAGAGGTCTCTTTTTTATAATATATTTTATTTTCCCCAAAAATTACATGTTAAAGCAATTTTTTAACTTAAAAATTTTTTTTTTGAGTTCCAAAGTCTGTCTTTCATTTGGTCTCCTTTCCCATCTCCAAGATGGTAAGTAATAAGATATAGGTTATACATGTGCAATCATGTAAAATATTTCCATATTCGTTTCTTTATACAAGAAGACTAATAAAAGAAAAAGGATGAATGAAAGTGAAAGATAGCATAGTTCCAGTCTGTATTTAAACAGTATCAGTTCTTTCTCTGGAGGGGGATAGTAGGCTTCATCATTCAATCCTTTGGGATTGTCTTGGATCATTGTATTGCTGAAAAGAGTTCAGTAGTTGCAGTTCTTCATTGAACAACATTGCTGTTAGAGAGTCCAATGCTGTCCTGCCGCTGTTCACTTCACTTTGCATCAGTTCATATGTCTTTCCAGGTTTTTAAGAGAACTCTGAAACAAAGAAAGTAAACGGTTACCCTTGGTTTCATGGCTTCTTGAAAGCTATGCTAATCTCTGAAAGGTCTGACCATTGTGGGAAAGTTTTGAGTATGTGCAGGGCCACATGTGGCCTTCTCGGTCTTTGAGTGTGGCCTTTTGACCAAATCCAAGTTTTACAGAACAAATCCTTTCATTACAGGGATTTGTTCTATGAAGTTTGGATTCAGTCAAAAGGTCACACTTCAGAACCTCAAGGCCATGGGTTCCACACCCCTGTCAGCTAGACAGCCTTGCAGGGTTCAGCCAACAGATGAGATTGTTACTGTTATTGTGCTTATTTTCAAGGGAAGAATAGAAATTAATGAAGACTAACTATTAAAGTATACAGGATGCCTAGAGAGATGAATTGACCAGTCAGTTGAAGTAACTAGGTGGGGCTCTGGATAGCACAATATATTTAGAGTTAGGAAGACCAGAATTTGAATTCTGTCCCAGATACTATTTGTATATATGATCTTAAGTAAATTACTTAACCTCCCTAAGCCTTTGTTCCCCAAGAATATAAATCTCAACCCATTCATGCCTGCCTTTCCTATGTAACTCATGTGCAGGCACTCCCAGCATGCTGGGGATCTTCACTGATTTTTTCCTTATATTTTTAGGATACCAGTAAATAGTGCACTGACTTCTCCACATGACCAGCATATTCTTCCTGTCATATATTTCCCTGATGTCATTTTTACTCCTGTTCTTTGAAGGTTCTTATTAGTTACACTTTGTGATTTGCTTATATCCAACATATGGTCCTTCATTGCCCCCCATATAATATAAATTTTTTATTTTATGGGGACCATTGTATTTAATACCTCTCTACCCTACTATATTAAAAAGATAAACTTTTGTCTCCATTAGAAGTCTGGGATGTTTAAAGGAGTTTTGTAGCTCCCTAAAATTTATGCAGCTGGCTATCCTCCTAAGAGTAAACCCTGAGTAAATCTGATGAATGTATGTGCTTATTTCAGAGATAGCAGGATAATGAAAAAGTAGGAAACCTGTATCCCCCTTAGCAAGAGGACAAAGTGACAAGAACCCACACGAAAAAGTGAGTATTTCTAAAAAGGAGGTTTACACTCAAAACCTAAACTCTTGGGTAAAAAAAAAATGGGCACTAGTTCATCTAGTCCAACGCCATCATTTTGCAAATAAGGAAATGTAATTCTAGAAGAGCAAAAGAAATTGTTCAAATATCTACAAATCCTAAATAAAAGAATGAGGAATTTAACCTAGGTACCCAGGATTTAAACCAGCTTTCTTTCTATTATACTGCACTGAATTATTGTGAGCTGTCAGATCCAGGAGTAGGTACAGTAAACAACATGTTGAGCATGCGGGCAGGAAGACCTGAGTTCAGATCTTGCCTCAGATACCTGATAGTTGTATTCCCTGGGTAAGAGACTTACACTCTCTGAGCTTCACTTTCCTGATCTAAAAATGAAGTGATTTGACTTGATGCCCATTTCAGCTCTAAATCAATATGCTGTAACTTTTGGCATATACTTTGAATGTCAAGAGAATAAATTAATCAGAAAATTAAAGACAGCCTAAAAGATTTCCAACTTGCAGGAGATTTGGAAATTGTGATGGAGAAATAGGTAAGATTGAGAACTGTCTGGTGTTGTTTTCTGAAGCCTTATTTACTTATGGATCTTGCTAAGGGAAGATATAATTGTGCTCAAGAAGACTGCCCTTTTGGTCTTGAGAAACATCAGAGAAATCCAGCCTCAGAATTTCTGTCATGCAAAAGACATGCAGAACTACTTTATAATCAATCAATTACTACGTATTTATTAGACACATGCCACGTAACAGGTAACTAGGATACAAAGACAAAATGAGTTATTGTCCAGTGTTTTAGAAAGGTGAGGAATTAATTATTAAAAATAATTAACATTATTATTAATCAGAAGGTAGCTCATGTATTTTCCATCAGTAAAGAGCAATCAGTGAAGAAAAGTATTTTACAATTTGAGGGGGGTTTTGTTTGTTTTTAAGGCAGAAGAAAAGAGCTAAGACAGAATTCTCTACTAGAAAGAACAGCAGATTTGAAATCAGAAGAGTTGGGTTCTTTTCCTTACTACCAATGTGACATCGGACAAGTCAGTTTCCCTCTGTGCACCTTCCTCTTCTCATGTATAAGATGAAGAAGTTGGATTAGATCATCTCTGAGATTCCCCACCCCCATGCCCCAGGTTTTAAACTGATGATGCTGTGAATGATTCGAGGGGGGAAGGGAGAGTGAGGCAAGCTTCAAATCCCACTTGTCTGTATTAAGAGACTAGTGAGAAGGGAATATTGTGCTAAAGGAAATAATTAAAATGGAAATAGGCAACCTATGAAAGAGGCTTGGTAGAGAAGACGACAGAGGGAAGGATAAAGGCTGAAGACCTAAAAAGGAAAATTAGGAATATTAAATATATATACAAAGAAATATCAAAGGAGGGAGAATGGGAACAATAAACAGAACTTCGAGAGGCTGTGGGTGATAGAACTAGGACAAAGTAGAGATGGCATGTGGTATATTTTACATAACAATGGCTATTCTGAAATTTCAGACCATGATATATATCATCTCCCTCAGAATGTGAGTCACAGAAAAGAGGGAAAGAACTAGCTAGAAAAGTAAGCACATTATAGATAATAAGTCATAAACATGTACTCCTTTAGGGTTTGCAAATCACTTTTTCCACAAAAATCCAGAAAGGTATTCAAGGGTTATTACCCTGATTTCATAGATGTGTGAACTGAACCCTGAGACAGTAACTAACTTACCCATGGTCACACAGATATTAAGTGTCAAAGGCAGGCTTCAGATCCATGTCCCCAGTTCCAAGAATAAGTTCTTGTAATACACCGCTCTTCTCAGAAAAGGCAGAAACTATGGAAATTGCAAAGTGTTGTACTTATCAAACATTTAAAAGCCAAATTTGTAGAAATTTTGCTGGCTTTTTGGAAAAAGCATTGTATGTCAAAACTATGTATTTACTCAACAGATATGTCAGCATGCCTTTGTAGTCCCTTCTCATTTTTGTCTTATTAGAATCACAACTTTATTTTTTTAATAGCTCAGCCTAAATCCCACCACTTCTTTACTTGAGGTCATCCTTGACCCAGTCAGCTATTATTTATTTTCCATATATTTGCATGTGTATTTACATGTGCCCCTCCCAATATAAGATAATAAAGTAGCACGTTCCTTTCTGGCAAGAGTTGCTTCGTTTTTGCCTTTTTCATTTTGCTTATGACTGGTGCCTTGATCACCTGGTACATAGTAGATACCAAATAAATGTTTGTTAAATGATCATTTACTACATGTAAGACATTGGACTTGATGTCATATATTATGTAAATGTATTTTATGTTACAATCTGTGAAGGTCAGGAGTCATAATGGTTCTGAAAATGTTTCAAAAAGGACAAGGTGCCATGAGTTTTTTTAGTTAATTTGTTTAACAGAGGATAAAAGTACTGATCAGCAGTGATTCTGTGTACCTTTATTGGAGAAAGATGCTAAAATGATACAAAAATATTATATATATGTCCACACATATATTTGAAAGGGTGATTGATCAGGGATTAGAATTTAGTTGAATCCTCTAGTTTTATAGATAAGGAAATTGACAACTAAGGAGGAAATTGAGCAACTCGACTGAGGTCACACAGGTAGCAGGTAACTCAAGTGGAACTTCAACTTAGGTTCCCTGACACCAGAACCAGATCTTTTTCACTGTATCACTTTCCAACCCCAAACCAGAGTGAAATTCATGCAATCTCCTAGTGATACCAGAAACTAAATAAAACAATAATATATATGCATATATATATACATTATATACATACACATATATACACATACACACATACATACATATGAAAAATAAGGTATCTGGTCCTGTGTTTAGGCTTGCTAGATACCTACATTGCTCTTTACATTATATAATATGTATATTATATTAATGTAATATATTACAATATATACATACATACATCTATATCTATATCTATATCTATATCTATCTATCTATCTATCTATCTATATACATATACAAATATATATATAAAATTTAAAGAGCAATGTGGGTATCTAGCAGGCCTAAACACAGGACCAGATACCTCATTTTTCATTGTGTTCACCATCTGACTTTGACCCCTAATTATAAATGCAAAATGAACATAATAAAACATTTCTCTCAGATGAGAAGTTAGAAATTATTTTGATGCACAACCTTAGCTTTTATCGAATGCAGCATGTCTCTTTTTTGTTTACCTGTATCTGGAGAAAAGTTAGAAAACTGTGATTCCTTGGCATGAAGGATTTTTTTTTTAATTGGTAAGTGGGATTCAGTAAAAAGAGGTTTTCCCACCCTTTGCAATAAGTCTACAGTTTCATAGCTAAGGGTGTGGTGGTAACAGAATGAAAAACAGACCTATCAGCCTTATGCATGTTCCCGACAAAAGTAAAGCTTTTGTCTTGAGAAAGGGAAAGTTACATTAGCAACAAATAGCAAGAGGTGATAAGAACTGGAAGATCAAGCCCTCAGCACTCCCTTGGAGAGCCAGCAATCCATTGTGGGGCGTCCATCTCAGCCCTGCGGCTTAACTAGATGAAGCATGTTCTCTCCTTAACTTAAGCAGTCTGGTCAACAGTCATGTGAGAATGAATCACTTTTGGGAAAACACTTTGAGATTTGCAGATGAAAAGTGCTACGTAAGTGTGAAGATTGTTATTACACACGCGCCACACAGGCAGGCTGGGAATGCAGGCAGCCATTTGGGGGGAGGTGGCTCCAGGGCTGCCAGGTTAAATTGAAGAAATTATGATGTAAATTTTATTTCCAAGGTTTTCATAACCAATGTGGAAACAAGCAGGCGTTATAGGTAGTAAGGGTGGGTGCCTTTGCAGAGTTAGGACACTAGTTTCTTTCAACGAAAGGAAACCATAGGAAATGTCAGCTATAGGGAGCTGAAAGGAAGAAAGAAACCGTCAAATGCTCAAATATGAGAGGCAAATATAAAACAGATGGGGGTGATTGAGACAAGTTTTCATATCATTCTTCCCCCTTTAAGGTTGTTTTAGAAGTTTTCTTTCTCCCTCTGTTTGGGATTTCTCCTGCCTAGTAGGAGAAGGAAACATATTCATTGAGCAACAGCTGGGCCCACGTAGGCCTAAGAACGGCCACATGTGAAATTGGAACTCTTGTTCTCTGAGGTTCCTGCTGAATACCGAAGATGGATGCTTTGTTCTTCCATATTGTTTTAGATAAATGTCTCTCATCAGCTAGTTAGAAGTTTGAGAGGGGAAATAAATGATATCCAGCCCATTACTGGCAAAGCCGGACATTCCAGTCCCCTCCTCTGCTAATGCCACAGGCAAGAAGGAGGTTCTCATTCAGAGGTAGAGAACTTGTAGCCTTGAGGCCGCATCTGGCCTTCTAGATCCTTTCAGTAGAAAAAGCCACGTGTAATTACCTAGATTTGTTCTGTAAAATTTAGATTCAGTCAAAAGGCCACACTTAAGGACCTAGATTTGTTCTGAAAAATTTGGATTCAGTCAAAAGGCCACACTTAAGGACCTAAATTTGTTCTGAAAAATTTGGATTCAGTCAAAAGTCCTAGAAGGCCACATATAGCCTGAAGGCCACAGGTTCCACACCCCTGTTCTACTCATCCCAGTATCTCCTAATTAAGACACAAAGGCCATACCAGGCTCGAGATTCTTTCTGAGAGTCATTGTTTCCTCGGATTGTTTTACTGACACATGAAAAAAAGGCTCTGGGGCAGGAGTCACATGGAGCTTTCTACTGAAGCTCCAACTTGAAAGCAGGGACTCAAGACTGCTTCACTCCACAGCTGACAATTTAGCAAATGGTCCATGTTACAGCGCTTTGATCTGGTGAAAGTTTTCAAAAATTTCAGCCTTGAAGAAAGCTACAGGCCCAACAGATCCCCCAGTTCATTAGCAATCCTTTAGCGGCTCCCAACAATTAGACCTGTCAGCCAGCCAGCTCTGTTTGCCGGCCGCAGATTCAAAATCCCTGACTAATGACTTGGTAAAAAGACTTGACAGCGTGTTGCAATTTGTTATAATTGAATCTAAGTTGCATCAGCTGTTTGAGGGGCTGAAATGTTTTCAAATATTACACTGACTTAAATTAATGCCACAAAAATATTCAGAAATCGTGTCTGTCAGATTCAGTGCTAATAATTATGTTCTCTTCAGAAATGAAAAAGACATTTCATCACAGGTTTGAAAGTATTGTCAGAGAAGCTGGCTAAATCTCTCTCTCCCTCTCTCCCTCTCTCTCCCTCACTCTCCCTCTCTCTTCTCTCTCTTCCTCACTCTGTTTTTCTCAAATGAAAGATAAGTTGATTCTCACCACTTTTCATGAGAGAAAAGACTTGGGTAACAAGAAGCAAGCTGGGATTTCTGTACAGAAAGAGAATTTTCTAGAACTAAAATTAAAAAACAGGCTGTTCATGTGTTTCTTAATGACATATTTGAAGAGATGGGCATGATTATGGCTCTCAATGCCATAGGCAAAAGAATCTCTAAATGCCAAGAAGTGCTTGGGGGTGGTGTGGGTGGGACTTTGACCCTCCCTCTCTCCTTTCTGACTCATTCTGCCTGAGCAGGGACTCTTGACAGTGGACATTTGGCTGCCAGACTTCCAAGACAAACTTTTTTGTTAAGCTTTCAAGACATATTTCACTAGTTACTGGTACTAGATGAAATATCAAAGAGGGTTGCCTCTAGATTTATCACTATATCCCAAATAAATCATTTCTTGCCTCTAATCCCCTTCCTGGGGCCAAATGTTGCCCTTGAATGCACGTGCAGTATGGCTTCTATTGACTTCATCCCAGGCCTGCAGCTCACAGTAGAATGCAATGCTTTCTATTGTTTGCATTTGAGCAGCTCTGCTTTAAATTACATGAAGTGTGATATGCAAATTCAGTGTGGTACATGCTTCATCCCTGTACACAGCATCCAAGGCTGGGATGGACTGAGGTGCTCCTGGAATCTAGTTGCATCCAACTGGTCCAGGTGCTTAAAATCTATCTAGAACAAAGGGGCCATTCCCATTGTGAAAGCTGAGGTTAACTGTAACCATAAGACCCTTCTAAGGCAAAGTGAATAGCTTAAAACAACATCAACCACATCATTTCCTAGAAATAGGATACAGAAGAGAATATACGGATGTATTACTACTGACCAGACCTAACTTAAATGCAGATGGACTCCAATGCTAATTGATGTGAACATTAATTGCAAAGTGTAAATGTGGGGTGGGGAGGAGAGGCAAAGGAGAATCTATTTTGCACATTGACATTCATTCCTTAATGAGACAAATATTTACCCTCTACTATGTACAACCTTTCTGGAGCCATTGAGAAGTTATGAAAGATATTGAAAACCTCACACACCCTCCGGAAATTTACTATGGAGCAGACGACTGGTACAAATAGCCACATTTTAGTAGAGAAAAGAAAAATCCCACCTTAGTGGGAGATAATTGGTGGATTGTGAGGGAACAGCATTTGTTAGTTGTTCAGCAAATGTTTATTAAGCACCTCCTGTATACCAAGCACAATGCTGACTGCTGAGGATACAAAGACATTTTAAAAACAACAGTTCCTGTCCTCAAGGAGCTTGCCATCTAATAGGTGAGGCCGCATGCAAACAACTATGTACAAACAAGAGAGTACTAGATAAACTAGGTCATATAGAAAAGGGATGGAGAAGATGTCCCCACTCCCCCCAAAAGGATACCTTATCTCATTCCAATTTGGATCCTAGTATTTGCCCATTGCTTTAGTGGGTGATCAATTCATGAGAAAGGCTAGTGGTGATGGGGAAATTCTAAAAGGTCTGTGAGATCTGAGGTACGTTAGGATATTAAGCCTTAGAATGAGAGAGATCATTTAGAGTGAGGCTTCCTAACAGTTTTTCCACAGGCAATCCTTTTTTGAGCTTGAGTTTCACAGTGTTGTGTGGCCTGAGGGCATGTGCAGTGCCAAGTGCCCATGCTTTGGGTTCAGAACCAAGGCTGCAGCGAAGTTGGGGGGAATGCAACAGGGACAAGTGTTGCCAGATACACCTCGGATTCCTTACGTGTTTGATTTTTAATTTTTGGTCATAGATTCAGAAGCTTTTTACTGTTGTCAATTTTTTTTCAACCCAATATAGGGCTGTGACCCACAGTTTAAGAGTCACTGAACAAGGGCCCATGTAATTGAAAACAGTAACAAAAAAAGAAAACTTAATAATGATCTCTGAGAACAGATGAGATGCTTTTCAGCAGAGAGGTAGGAGATGTGGGATGGAATATTATATCTATTTATAGGTAAGGGGTTATTATATCAAATGTTTTTTAACCGTCTATTTTGCAAAGTGGGTGAAATTGCTGATGTAAAAACAAATCATCAAAAACCATGTTTTTAAAAATGGTATTGCAACGTCCAACTTGTCAGAAATATTGTACATAATAAAATGTGTATCCATATTCACAGACAGAAATGTAGAAGATTAACATACACACATAAAGAGACATAAGATATATATATATATATATATATATATATATATATAGAGAGAGAGAGAGAGAGAGAGAGAAAGAGAGAGAGAGACAGAGAGAGAGAGAGACAGAGAGAGAGAGAGACAGAGAGAGAGAGAGAGAGGGAGAGAGAGAGAGATCCAGAAATATATATCTGGATACAAAGATACAGGGATAGATGATATAGATACAGATGGATCTTCCTTAAGTGCAAATATGACCTTATCACCTCCCGATTCAATAAACTTCAGTGGACTCTGTAGTATTTCCAGAATCAATTATAAATATATAAAAATATAGAATACAAAATTCTGTTTGGATTTTAAATCACTTCATAACACGGCCCCTGCCTACCTTTTCAGTCTTCTTATACTTACTTCTGTCTACATACTCTTTAATCCAGCAATAATGACTTCTTTATTGTCCCTTGTCTAATGCTATCCATCTCTGCCTAATATTATATGTATATCTATCTTTAGTTGTAAAGCAGCTAGGTGGCTCAGTGGATAGAACACTGGGCTTGGAATAAAGAAGACTCATCTTCATGAGTTCAAATCTGGCCTAAGAAGACATGATCTGTGTGACCCTGTGCAAGTCACTTAACCCTATTTGTCTCAGTTCCTCATTTGTAAAATGAGTTAGTGAAGGAAATGGCAAACCATGCCAGTATTGCTGCCAAGAAAACCCCAAATGGGGTCATAAGAAGTCAGAGATGACTGAAGCAACTGAACAACAACATAAAAGTGGAGTCAGGCAAAACATATTTCCATATTAGTCATGTTGGAAATGTCTCCTTCTGACCAGTTGTTGGATGCCCACCTTACTGTCTGTGTGCTAAGAGCCCTGAAAACCACCCCCATCACTCATTTGGTCACCCTGACAACCTGTGGCTGGCTTGTTGGGCAAGGCTTGAACCCCAGTGAGACAGACATTTCCTGTCAACCTTCAAAATTGTCTTGGATTGTAGAATTTTTTCACTCCATCCTTTCATCGGTTCTGCTTCTCCAGAATTTCTTTTGAAGCATTTTTTAACGTTGTTTGGAGGGAAATTTGGGAGAGCTCAGGCAAATCCCTCCCTTTACTCCATCATCTTCAATCCATGCACATTTGTAGGAATTTTATTTTGCTAATATTTGTAAGACCAACTTTTAATGTGACTTCCTTTGATTCATAATCCCTGTTTTCCATTTTTTATTATCTCTTCTATGTGCACACCTGTCCTCCCCCCAAAACTGTGCCATAAGTTATTTGAAAATGTATTCAATTTATAAATAAGGCAGCAGAAAAATTAATTAGTGCTCACACACACACCATTGACTTTTTTTTTTTTTGCTTTTTGGAGGGCAGTTGGGGTTAAGTGACTTGCCCAAGGTCACACGGCTAGTTTTTTGTGTTAAGTGTCTGAGGCCGGATTTGAACTCAGGTACTCCTGACTGGAGGGCTGGTGCTCTATTCACTGCACCACTTAGCCACCCCCACCATTGACTTTCAAATGACAGTCAAGTAGGAACTACTTTTCTCATTCATAATAGATAAGGAAGAATGTGAAGTCTGGCCAGTAGGGTTTCTCTGAGTAATAGCATTTTCCCTAATCAAAGTTTTAGTAGACTTTTAAACAGTTTCTAATGAGTTATCAGGTCAGTTCATTTACTTCATAGTTATTGAAGTATTCTAAATTTTCTTGCATATACATACAGAATTAGAGAATCGCAAAGACAGAAGGGATCCAAGTCTAAATAGAAATTTCTCTACATCAGTGGAATGACACTGGAATAGAAACGGCCACTGTCATACATTAGGATCCCCATGCATTTTGACATAGAAAATCACACATCAAATGATCTGTATCCTATTGTATTTTTATTTAATTTGTCAAATATTTTCCAATTATATTTTAGTTCGTTTTAGTAGCACTGGGACTGTGGCCCATGTGTCTTGCCCAGGACCTCTGGTCTACAGTATTGTCCATATAAGGTTATATACCACAACCATATTCAAGAATCCTGAAATTCCCTTATCTGACCATAATCTATGCACCTTCCATCTCTCTTTCCTTTACTTCTCCTTATATAACCCTACTTTTCATTCTTACCATGACCTCTAAGCCTCTATTTTTACCAGGACATATCCTCTACACTAGCCATTCTCTCGTCTCCCCATCTTGGCCTGATGGTGATGCTGTCTTCCTCTCTTGAATCCCTTGTTCCCTAATCATATTACTGATTACACCCACTTAAGTCCCAGCCTTGAATCACCCCCTTAACCTTTGTCGCCATTGCACCTATGTAGGGACTGCTAAATAAAGATGGGGAAACTCATGCAATTGTTCTGACTGGATCCATTACAAATTTATGTCACATAATATTAACTGGGCCTTCACTGCTGCTAGGCAATCCTACTACACCTCCCTTAGGAATTCACTATCCCACTCTCCACAGTAGCTCTTTCAGACTTTTTTATCCCTCTTCAAACCTCCCATGGTCCTATCCCCTTTCCCCCACCTCACTCTCTTAGCTGAGAACCTTGCCTCATATTTTATGGAAAAAAGTTTTTAAATGAGACCATTCACCATTCCACCTACTCCCCTCTTCATCATCTCCTATTCAGTATATGACTTTTCTGCGCTCCTATTTCACCCTGATTTTACATCAAGTAACTTTACTCTTTGTCAAGTTTTACTCCCTCTACTTCTTCAAGTTGTCTCATTCCATTCTCTCTTGCAACAGATTGCTCCCTCTGTCATTCCCTCCTTTTATTTATTTTCAATCTCTCCCTCTCTACTAGCTCACTTCCTGCTGTCTACAAAAATGTCCATGTTTTACCCGTGCTGAAAAAAAAAGCAAAAACAAAAGACAAACTAACAAACAAAAAACAAAAACAATCCTCACTTGATCCTTTCAGTCCCTCCTAACTTTGTTGCATTTCTCTTTTGCCCTTCATGTATACAGTGAGAGATGTTCAACTATGCTTCGTTTCTTCCAAAATATTTTCAAGTTTTCCCAGGATTTTTGCCAAATACTGAATTCTTGCCCCCAAAGCTTGGATCTTACAGTTCATCAAACACTACTTCACGATGGTAATTTCCTTTCTATTGAGCACCTAGTCTATTTCATGGATCCACCACTTTATTTTTTAGCTAGTACTGGGGATTTTTATGGTCACCACTTTGCAATGTAGTTTAAGTATAGTATTGCCAGGCCACCTTCCTTCACACTTTTTTCATTGATCCCCTTGTTATTCTTGACATTTTATTATTCCAGATGAATCTTATTATTATTTTTTCTGTCTCTACAAAATAATTCTTTGGTATATTGATTGGTGAGGCACCAAATCAGTAAATTAATTGTTAGAATTGTCTTTTTATTATGTTGACTCAGCTCATCCATGAGAAATTAGTATTTCTCTAGTTGTTAAGACCTGTATTTATTTCTGTGAAAAGTGTTTTGTAATTGTGTTAATATAGTTCCTGGATTTGTCTTGGTAAGGAGATTCCCAAGTATTTTAATTGAAATTTGCAGTTATTTTAATTGGAATTTGTCTCTTCCTGTTGGGTTTTCTTTATGGTATATAGAGGTCCTGATGATTTATGTGGGATTATCTTGCCACTTTATTGGTATTTCAAATAAATTTTTGTTGATTCCCCAAGGTTCTTTAAGTATACCATCATATTGTCTGCCAAGAGTGATAGTTTTGTTTCCTAATTGCCTATTATTATTCCTTCAATTTCTTTTTGTCACATTGCTATAGTTAGCATGTCTAGCACAATATTGAATAATAGTGGTGATACTGGACACCTTTGCTTCACCACTGACATTACTGGGAAGGCTTCTAGTTTCTCCCCATTACAAATAATACTTGCTGTTTGTTTTAGATAATATTACTTATATATGATTGATAGACAGACAGATAGATAGACAGATTGATAGATAAAGAGAAATACTCCATATGATATATATGTACATATATGTGTATATATACTACTTACATATATACTTTATGATACTTAAGAAAAGTTCCATTTATCCCTGTGCTTTCTGGTGGTTTTAATAGGAATGGGTGTTGTAATTTGTCAAAAAAAGTTTTTTCTCTGTCTATAGAGATGATTATGAACCTTTTGTTGTTTTTGTTATTGATACGGTCAGTTATTCTAATATTCAGTTATACTAATATTGAACCAGTTCTGTATTCCTGGTATGAACCCCCCCCCTGGAGATAATGCATGATCTTTGTGATATATTGCTACAATCTCTTTCTTAGTATTTTAGGATTTTATTGAATTTGTCTATATCAATATTTGTTAAGGGAATTGTTCTATGGTTTTCTTTCTTTGTTTTTCCTCTCTTGATATCAAAACCATATTTATGTCATAGAGAGAATTTAATACTTAATGCCTATTTAAAAATATTTTATATAGTATTAGAATTATTTGTTTTTGAAATGTTTGGTAGAATTCACTTTAAATTCGTTTGGTCCTGGATATTTTTTTTTCCTTAGGAATCTCATTTATGGCTTATTCAATTTCTTTTTCTGAGATAGAGGTATTTAAGTATTCTGTGTCTACTTCTTTTAAGACAGGAAATTTATATTTTTGCACATATTTACCCATTTCATTTGCATTGTCAGTTTTATTGGCATTTAATTGGGCAAAATAGTTTCAAATGATTATTTTAATTTCACTTTTATTTGGTGAAGCATTTACCACTTTCATTTTTTTGTACTGGTAATTTGATTCTTTTTCTTTTTTTAAAATAAAATTGATCAATGATTTTATTTTTTCTCATTAAAAAAATAGCTCCCGGTTTTATTAGTTCAATGGCTTTTTACTTTCAATTTTTTAAACCTCTCCTTTGAGTTTTCTGGATTTCTTTTTTGATGTGTATGAATTTTTATTTTGTTCTTTTTCTATTTTTTTAAATTACATGCCCAATCCATTGATCTATTCTCCTTCTTTTATACTGAAATAAGCCTTTAGAGATATAAATTATCCCTTATAAATATTGCTTTTCATACATCCCACATATTTTGGTATATTGTCCCATTGTTGTAACTCTCTTTAATAAAATTATATATTGTTTCTATGATTGTCCTTTCAACTATTCATTCTTAAGGATTAGTTTATTTCATTTCCAATTAATTTTTAATCAACGCTTCCAAGACTCTTTATCGAAATGTAATTTTTTTTATCACTTTATAGTGTAAAAAGAGTTAATTTTGTATTTCTGCTTTCTTTATTTTGTTATGAGGTTTTTATGCCCTAAAACAGTGGTTCTCAACCTTCACAATGCCACAACTCTTTAATACTTTTTGTGGGCATATCTGCATTTGGGCAGACCCTCCTGGAGATGGATAGAGGAGTGGTGTCTTGGTTCCTAAGACTATCAGAAATATGTGTTTTCCAATGGTTTTAGGTGACCCCTGTGGCCCCTGTAAAAGGGTGATTCAACCTCCAAAGGGATCACAATCCACAGGTTGAGAACCGCTGCCCTAATACATGGTCATTTTTTGTGAAGGTGCCGTATACAGATGAAATAGTGGTATGTTTCTTTCCAGTCCCATCCAATTTTATACAGAGGTCTGTCATATCTAAATTTTCTAAAATATATTCATCTCTTTAACTCATTTGCAATTTATTTTATGGTTAGATTTATCTAGTTCTGAAATGGGGAAGCAGAGGTGCCATACTACTATAATTTTAATATTTCTTCCTATAACTCATTTAACTTTTTGTGCCATACCATTTGGGGCTTGTATGTTTATTATTGATGTCAGTTCATTGTTTATGGTAAATTTTAGTTAAATGGAGTTCATGTCATTATCTTTTTTAATTAGATCAATTTTTGCTTCTACTTTGTCTGAAGTAATAATTGCTAGAAATGTCTTCCAAATTTTATGCTTTATTTCATTTTTAGTTATGAAATATTGCCCAATTAAATTTTAATCTGGTGCGGCCCACACCAGGAGTGTTATACGATGCATGGGTCATGTTTTTGCACCTCTGATTTCATAAACCTGTGAAAAAATGAAAAGATTTACAAAAATCCTGTGAAGTTGATCCTGTTTTCCATTTGCATATGGAAACTGAGGCAGAAAAAGAAGAAATGTTTTTTAAATCATAAAACCAGTTAAGTGTCTGAATTTGGGGCAGCATCCTAAGATGCAGGATTTGAATTAATGTCTCCCTGATTAAAAGTCAAGTACCATATATGTACTACTCCCCTTAGCTACCTCTACTCAAAGACTGTCCAGCTTTGGGCCTCTTTTTTTTAACATTTGTTTTTAAAACTTTGATTTCCAGATTCTTTCCCTTTTCCTCTCCTTGGCCACTTCACTTGGGAAGACAAGCAATTCAATATATGTAGTACTATTTGTTATACTGTGAAAGACTAACCACATTTCCCTCTATCCTATCCCACCCACTCCCACCTATTCCATTCTCTAACTTGACCCTGTTATTTTTTCAACAGATGTGCTTCTAACTACCCTCTCCCCCAACTCATCTTCCCTTCCATCATCCTTCCTCTTATGCCCTTCCCCCCTATTTTCCTGTAGGATAAGATACCCAAATGAGTATGTATGTTATTCCCTCCTTAAGTCAAATTAAATGAGAGGAAAGTTGACCCATTCCCTTTCACTTTCCTGCTCTTCTCCATTGTAATAATTTTCTCTTGCCTCTTTCATATGAGATAATTTACCCCATTCTATCTCTCCTTTTCTCCTTCTCTCATTATTTTTCATTCTCACATCTTACTTTTATTTTCTTAGATATTATCATTTCCTATTCAACTCATCCTGTGCCCTCTATGTATACATGTACACACATATACATACACTCACATATACATACATACACCGTCCTATACGTACACATATGTGTGTATACATATATATTCCCTTCAACTATTCTCCTACTGAGAACAGTTTCATAAGTTACAATGATCAGTTTTCTATGTAGGAATGTAAATAGTTCAACTTTAATAAGTTCCTTATGATTTCTTTTCCCAGTTAGCCTTCTCATGCTTCTCTTGCTTCTTGTATTTGAATGTGAAATTTTCTATTCAGCTCTGGTTTTTTCATCAAGAATGCTTGAACGTCCTCAATTTCATTGAATGACCATACTTTCCCCTGAAGCATTATACTTGATTTTCCTGGGTAACTGATTCTTGGTTTTAATCTTAACTCCTTTGACCTCTGGAGTATCATATTCCAAGTCCTCCAATTCCTTAATGTAGAAGCTGGTAGATCTTGTGTTATCTTCACTGTATTTCCACAATACTCAAATTGTTTCTTCCTGGTAGCTTATAACATTTTCTCCTTGACCTGGGAACTCTGGAATTTGGCTTTGATATTCCTAGGAGTTTTCTTTTTGGGATCTTTTTCAAGAGGCAGTCAGTGAATTCTTTCCATTTCTATTTTGCCCTCTGATTCTAGAATATCAGGGCAATTTTCCTTGAGAATTTTCTGAAGGATGATTTCTAGGGGTTTTTTTGTTTGTTTGCTTTTATCATGGCTTTCAGGTAGACCAATAATTTTTAAATTATCTCTTCTGGATCTATTTTTTAGGTCAGTGGTTTTTCCAATGAAATATTTCACCTTGCCTTCTATTTTTTTCATCTGTTTGGATCTGTTTTACAGTATCTTGATTTCTCACAAGGTCATTAGCTTCCATGTGCTCCAATATAAGTTTGAAGGAGTTATTCTCTTTAGTGAGTTTTTGAAATTCCTTTTCCATGCAGGCAATTTGGCTTTTTAAGGCATTCTTCTCCTCATTAGCTTTTTGCACCTCTTTTGCCATTTGAGTTGGTCTGTTTTTTAAGGTGTTATTTTCTTCAGTATTTTTGGGGGGTCTCCTCTAGTAGGCTGTTGACTCACTTTTCATGATTTTCTCATGTCATTCTCATTTCTCTTCCCAGTTTTTCCTCCATTTCTCTTACTTGATTTTCAAAATCCTTCTTGAGCTCCTCCATGGCCTGTAACCAGTTGGTTTTTTTCTTGGAAGCTTTGGATGCAGGAGTTTTTACTTCATTGATTTCTGGTTCCATGTTTTGATCCTTTTTGTCTCAAAAAAATAATTCTGTGGTTGATTGTGCTTTCTTTGCTTGTTCATCTTGTCAGTCAGTTACTTGACTTTTGAGCTCTTTGCCATGGTAGAACTCTGCTTCCAGAGTGCACCAAGCTATGTCCCAAATTGCTGGGGTTTTCCCAAATGTTGTCAGAGGTCTGGGGAGGTCAGCCTCTCTAGAGACATCCCCAACCTCTGGCACACTGCCACACACTCTAGGACCACCACCCAAGATCATGATCCCAATCCAAGCAGGTCAAAGCAAGAGTGATTACCCTCTGAATGATCACTTGGTCCCCCTATGACGTGCATGCCAGGAGCTCTGTAGTTAGCCACATGGCAGCAGCTGAAGTCTGCTCTGGCCAGTCTGGGTTACTGATCTGGGACACCCCAGGGCTGGAACTATGTGGCTCAAATGGGACTGAGCTCAACTCCTAGCTCAGTGTGATAGACCCTTCCTGTCAGCCTGCCAGGTTGCCTTCAGCAGATTTGTTTCCTTCTATCACTTTGTGGATTCTGTAGCTCTAAAATTTGTTTAGAGTCATATTTACATATTTTACAGGTATTGGAGGTAGTTGGTGTGGGAGCCCAGCAGAGTGCCTGTTTTTACTCTACCATCTTTGCTCCATCCCTCCATACTATTTTCTTCTGTTTAATCTTCTCTCTTTTTACCCTGTCCCTCCTCAAAAATCTGTTGTGCTTCTGACCACTACCTCTCTTAATCCACTCTCCTTTTTATCACTCCCCTTTCTCTTATCCCTTTTTGCCTCCTATTCCCCTGTTGAGTAAGATAGATTTCTATTCCCAACTCAGTATGTATGTACGTTCTGCTCTTTTTGAACCAATTTAGACGAGACTGAAATTCAGTCATTTCCCACCACCCTTCTCATTTTCTCCTTCACTTTAAAAGCCCTACCTTGCATAACTCTTTTATGTGATATAATTTTCCCTATTTCTCCTTTCCCTTTCTCTCAGTACATCCCTCTTTCTTATCCTTTCATTTCTTTTTTGAGATCATCCCAAAATAACTGACTCACATGCTACCTCCAATCTGTCTGCTGAACTCTCTGTCTTCTCCAGCTGCCTTTTAGACATCTCAAACTGAATGTCCAGTAGACATCTTAAACTCAATATGTTCAATATAAAACTCATTATTTTTTCTCTAAACCCTCCTCTTTAGCCCCTCCTACCTTCTCTATTACTGTAGAGAGCAATTCCATTCTCCCAGTCCCTCAGACTCATGACATAGAAGTCATCCTCGATTTTTCCTTGTTTCTCACTCTCCAAATCCAAGATGGTGCCAAAACTTGTTGATTTTACCTTTGCAACATCTCCTGTATACATCCCCTTCCCTCCTTGGATATTGCCACGACTGTATTACAAGCCCTCATTATGTCACACCTCAGTTACTACAGTAACTTGCTGGTGAGTCTTCCTACCTTAAGTCTCTCCCCACTCCAATACATTCTCCACTCAGCCACCAAAGTGAGTTTACTAAAATACTAGTCTGATCGTGTCATTCATCCCACTCAATAACTCCAGTTGCCCCCATTGCCTCCCAGTGCAAATACAAAATATGCTGTTTGGCATCAAAGTCCTTCATAACCGGCCCCTTCCTATTTTTTCAATCTGGTTACACCTTACTTCCCAACACATACTCTTCAATCCAGTGATGCTGACCTCCTGTCTCTTCCACAAATAAGACACTCCATCTCTTAATTCCTGGCATTTTTCTTTGGATGTCCTCCATACCTGGAATGCTCTCCCTTCTCCACTGTCTACTAAACTCACTGTCTTCATTTAAGTCCTTGCTACAATCCTATCTCCTACAGGAAGCCTTCTCCAGTCCCTTTTTAATTCCTACTTTCCCTCAGTTAATTAGTTCCTATTAATTAAATGTGTATATGATTATAAAGATATATGCATATATACACATATATGTAAACACACATGCATATATAAACTTACTTTGCACACATTTTTTGCATGTTGTTTCCCCATTAGATTGTAAGCTCCTTGAGGGCAGGGACTATCTTTTGCCTCTTTTTGTGTTCCTAGTGCTTTGCACAATGCCTGACACATAGTATGTGCTTCATAAATGCTTATCAAATTGAACTGAATTATTTGAAGCCCTCAAGTGAGAGGAAATCCACTACCCTCTTTGGGGAGCTCTAATTGTGAGGAAACTTCTCCTTAGTAGGCCCCTTTACCTTCCTTTATCTTCTTCTTTTACTCCTAGTTCAGTTCTCCTGGGTCAAATAGAACAATCCAATTCCTCTTCCATATGACAGCTTTTCAAATGCTTGGATGTAGTTCTTGAGTTCCTGCTAAACCTTTTCTTCTCAGGCCAAATGTCCCAAGTTTCTTTAACTTGTCCTTGTAAAGTACCTTCTTCATTCTCTACCACTCATCTTAATTGATCTTTTTTGGATGAGTCCTAGTTTGTCACTCTCTCCTAAAATGTGCTGCCTGAGTAACATAATGGTCATTCTCTAGATGTGGTCATAACAGAATACAGAATATCCCAGTACTATGATAGCCCTAGGCCTGAACACTATACTTTTTAAACACACACACACACACACACACACACACACAGATATATATATATATATAAACAAGGTTAATGTCAGTCAATAAATCTTTATTAAATACTCACTATGTTCCAGAAAATGTCCTATATCATTTTTTTTCATACTGTTGGCTCACAGTGAGTTTATATCCAACTAAAACTTTCAAATCCTTTTGATGCTGTTTAACCTTGCCTTATCTGTACTGTGCCATTGATTTTTCGAACCCAATCACCAGACTGTAAATTCAGCTCTGTTAAATTTCATATCATTTTATTTGGTCCATCACTTTACCTGTGGAGAAGTTTCTGAATCCTGGTTTCAGAATCCAATTACATTAATCTAGTTTGATTTTTAATATAAATTTGGATTTTTTTAAAATGAAAAGGTATTTGTTATTTCTTCCTCCCCCATCCAATGAAGTGTGTGTGTGTGTGTGTGTGTGTGTGTGTGTGTGTGTGAAAGAGAGAGAGAGAATAGAGGGAGGGAAGAAAGAAGAAGGGGAACAACGAGGGAAAGAAGGAAGGAAGGAAGGAAGGAAGGAAGGAAGGAAGGAAGGAAGGAAGGAAGGAAGGAAGGAAGGAAGGAAAGAAGGAAGAAAGGAAGGAAGAAAGGAAGGAAGGAAGGAAAGAAGGAAGGAAGGAAGGAAGAAAGGAAGGAAAGAAGGAAGAAAGGAAGGAAGAAAGGAAGGAAAGAAGGAAGGAAGGAAGGAAGGAAGAAAAGGAAAGAAGGGGAAAGGTGGAAGGGAGGGAGGAAAGGAAGGATGATGTAAGGGAAGGAAGGATGGAAAGAAAAGGAAGAAAAGAAAGGGAAGAAAGAAAGGGAAGAAAAAGAAACATGGAATCCCTATGTCATATAAGTATGTGTAGTGCCAACACAATATTCATAGCACTGACAGTGACTATGAATGTGCCAACATAGTTCTCAATCACAAAATATAGCAGATTCTCTATATAGAAGACAGAAGCAAAACATTTATTCAGACATCACAAAACCAAATTCCAACACCAGAAAGTCAAACCCATCATAGTAACAAGGAAGTTAATATACCATAATACAACAGGAAGCTACACCACCCTTTAGCCTTCCCCATAAACACTTACAAGCCTAGATGTCACAGCAGAAGACAGACTCTCAAAAGCCTAGCTGCCTCCTTGTGTGCATGCTCTTGTCCCTCCAGCTCTAGCTGTTCTGACTCCTAGCTTCTTGTGGGCTCTGCTCCACCCTTCAGTAAGGTCCTCCCACCACAGGCTCTTCCCCAGTGAGGCCTTTTTAATACATCCTTTAGGGAGCATGGAAGATCTTCAAATTCCCTTAGGTCTATTAAGGGGCAGGGAAAATCTTCAAATTTCCACTACCATTACAGTATGTCAAGAGAACAAATTCCCATGTTAACAAAAAAGAAAATGACAAATATTGGAAAAACTATAAGAAAATATGGGCATTGCCATACTATATGTTGATGACAGAATAAGCTGGCCCAGCCATTCTGGAAAACATTATAGAATTATGCTCCAAAAGTTACCAAATTTTATATACCCCTCTTATTTTTCCATTATCAGAACCTTGATAAGCATTCCTTACCTTAATTTGAGTCATTAGTAAAAAGCACCTCCACTAATTAAGAAGCTCAACTAATCTTTTACGCCCCCCAAAAGGGTACTTAATACATTGGCATATGATATACTTCACTACCCCAGGGGATTTCAGGTGCAGAAAATCAGTATAAAGCAAGTAAGCAGCTGGATTGTGTGTGGGAAAGGGAATGGGCAACACAAGAGTTCACTTTCCTTTCTTCTTATCTCTTCAAGTCCAGAACCTTAAGGTATTTTCTAGATCCTCCAGAATCCTTAGGGACAACATGAGTGGATGATTCCAGCCTTGATATTGATATTTGATATTGATAAATCAATATCAAAGGTACTGAGGCCAAATGGACTAGTATGTAGTGTTGAATTTTCACCTCCGATGCCCCTGGGAGGCTTATGTCTGATGAGAATGGGTATAGTAAATAAATAAAATAAGCTGTTAATACAGTGTACTTCATCATTTTGCTAATTTGAGCAGTATTTTCTGTTGTTCAGAGCATACTCATAAATCATTCTGTAGAATGTCATATTAGAGTAATTTCCCCCCAACAAAACAATCAAACCTATCTCTCTTCCACTATCATTTTCTTTACCCTTAATCACCCTCCCAACTTCAACACAGGACACCCTCTTTTGAGCCCCTGTCCGCTGACTCCTCTGAATCCTCCATGCAGGCATAGATAGAGCAGCAGGGTCTCTTACTTTCCTTTTATTCTCTACCAAAGGCAAACCTTGAACATTTGGGGAAGCTCTTTTCATGATCCCTGCTCTTACATTCACATAGCTTTTGTACTCAGCAGGATATGTCTTTTGTTACAAAAACAGGGCTTCCTCCTCCCCATCCCCTCATCCAGATGATGCAATGTTTGCCTTTGTAGAGTGAATCGGTGCTTTTCATATTGCATTTCTGATTAAATACCTTATCTTTGCATTCCCTTCAGACTTCCTCAGTCCAAATTGCTTTCTAAAGTGATCCATCATGTAACCTTCTGAGCCTCTCTTCTGAACCTCTCAGAAGCTCCGAAGATTTTGCTTCCCTTATGCATGTGGCATTTCTCAAAGTCTCCCAGTCCCTTGAAAAGACTGTTTGACTGCTTAGTGTCACTTTGTCAGTCCATTACTTTTTCATCAGCCCCTAAATATTCAGCACATAAATTAAATCTAAATCAATAAGATGGAAGAATGAGTCTGTGGGGGAGAGGAGCTGGGGAGAGATTCCTTCTCTACAAGGTGTGAGATTGACTAAAACAGCTGAGTTACCAAAGGGTTAGCTGTTGGAAGGGCCAAAGTAAACAAGGTTCATTAAAGGCCTCAGCTCTGCACTTTCATAAGGCCAGACTTGGGAGGTCTAGTGAGAAAAGTCAGAGTTCCCAATGGACCTTGTTTCATTTGGCCATTGAAATAACTAACCCTTTGGTAACTTGGCTTCCTTTATATTTCTCATACCTGCCTCCTCTGTGGTCTCCCTGACCTTCCCAACGAGCCCTTTTAATACATCTGAAATGTTTTTGATTAGGTCTCATTTCTCCTCTAGGATTGTAAATTAATTAAATGGAGAAGGCAGGGCTCCTATGCAAGAGAGGGAAAAATTGTATCAGATCTAGTCATTCGAAAGAAATCATAAACCCAGGATGAATGGCATTCACCAATATCTGGATTAAAGCCAAGCCTGGTAGGGGAGGGTGGGAACCATTCCAGCTTCTGTGCATTAAATCAGCCACCAGAGGGTGGGCATAAGCAGCTATCTGAAAGGGGGCTGCAAAAGGGGAGAATTGACATTGACAGGAGCAACAAGGATAGGATACGAGGGACAGTCCCTGAAAATCAGCTTTTAAGTTGCCACATGTTCCACCCTTTCAGCAAAGAATCAAAATCTTGCCTTAAACTTAGCTACTTTGAACATCATCACTGCTGGCAACCTAAAAGAGATGATTTTGGCATGAAAGATGAGACTAGGAAACAGAAAAAATTCTAGCAACTAGAGCACCTACCCTCATGACTTAGATGTCGTATGATGCTTGGGAATTTATTCTTCAGAAACATTCTTCTTTGGATGAAGTTAGATGTAATAAGAATTGTTGATATGTATTGTACTGATCTCTTTCCCAGGAGAGTCAAGATTATTTTTGGTCATTTGATAAAATTCAAACTACTGGGATTTTTTCTGCTATGTTATCCATCCCAGGCCCTGCGTTGACTTTTCTCAATACAAGAGCATTGGTCAAAAAAAAAAAGCCTACTGTCTGAACCTCTCTGGGTATCTTTGGTATGATTTTTTTTTTCTCGAATTACCCAACTACTAGAATCCTACTTTCTAAAGTACCTTGCTTTTAAACTACTTTGTATGTATTTATATTTATTAACTTTATATTTTTCATATACTCATCTTCTCCATTAGAATGGAAGCTCCTCATAAAGAGAGATTTTTTTCGTCTTCTGTATTTTCATCCCCAGGACTTAAGATTTCCTGGAATTTAGTAAGCACTTAATGAATAATTGCTGGTTGGATGAGTGAATGACCAGTTCAGTCGTCTGCAAAATGATGGTATTGGACTAGAATCTAGTAAGTGGATGAACTCTAGTATCCTTTCCTGATCCAAATCTATGATCCTATAAGCATATTCCAACAGAAATTCTAAGCCAGCTACTCCTTGTGATATTTTTTATAACATATCCCCAATGCTATGTAGAGTGAACAAATGCTTGTCTTTTTTCTAGTATAGTCAATAACCATGAACAAACTGGAAACCACTGTACTTGCTTAAATTTTTATTTTTATACTTTGCTCTCTCTTTGTTCTGAATAGGGAAGTCATATATTTATAATTGCCTATAGATTAAAAAAACACTTGACCCTTTAAAGAGATAATCAGTGTATCTCACTGTAATTTGTGGGGTGTTTTTAAGGCCAGACTTAGCATTTTATTGGTATAGAAAATCCCCTGTACCAATTCAGATACTCACCTTCCATGCAACTCATCAGCTTGTAGAGCTATCTGGGGCATTTTTCCACAATAACACAACAGTTTGTGTAAGAGGTAGAATTTGGATCAATATCTTCCTGACTTTGAGGCCAGCTCTAACCATTATGCAAAGCTACTTCTCTACAATTCCTTTCTATATCATGCAAACCACTGTTATTAATACCTAGACTCTGTATGCCATGATTGATGCTAAGACTAGTGGTGAACATGAGAAAGTTAGTTAAATTTATGTTAAATTTAGAATTCTACTGACTTTGCTGAGCATCAATTCTCATTAAAGTTCATCAAAGTCTTCCCTGAGTTCTCTGAAACAACGCCCTTTAAATGGTTTTCTTACAGCACCATACTCTTTCTGTTACCTTCATATATGATAACTTGTTTAGCCGTTATGCAATATACAGGCACCCCCTTAGTTTCCAGTTCTTTGCCACTACAAAGAGAGCTGCTATAAATATTTTTGTAAATATGGATCTTCTTCCTTTTTATCTCTTTGGCATATAAGCCTAGCAGTGGCTTTGCTGAGTCAAAGAGTATGTACAAGTTACTTACTATTTAAACAGACTTGCAAATTATTTACCAGACTAGCTGTACCAATTCAAAACTTTACCAAGAGTATATTAACATTTATTATTTTCCAAACAGAAGCATAGTGAAATGTGCCAAATAACAATGGAAAAAGAAAAAAATATATATATATACTATAGAAATAACATTATAAAAAATAAACACATTTGAAAACCTAGAGAAATATGATCATTGCAATGTGCTGCCATGATTGAATATTACCCGTATGAATTTTGAATTTTATGTTAAACAAGAAGAATATTGCCCACACCCTGATAGAGAAGTGATAGAATCAATTTGCAAACTAAGACACACATCTTTAGACAAGGCCAACATTTGAATTTGCTTTTCTTGACTATGAATATTTGTTGCAAAAGTTGGCTTTTTATTTTTATGAAGGAGAAAAAATAAGTGCTTGTTAATTGAAAAAAGGTCAAAGTTAATTTAAAAGTGGCATGTATGAAACTTAAGGTCAGAAAATATTTTTGCTTTTGAATTTGTGCCCCCAGTGCTTAGAACAATACTTGGAAACCCATACTTAGTAATTGCTTTTTCATTCATTCAATAAATACATAAATGTACCACTGCTATATACTCCCTGTGTGGTACTTAGCATTTCTCGGTCTCATTTGTGAAATATGTGATTTGGATTAGATGTCCTCTATCAGCCCAACTATTTCTAAATTATGATGCTATGGAAAGCCAAGTTGCATTAGTAGACATTCAACATTCTAGAACATTATTTTAACAAGAAGAAGGAAGAGGAGAAGAGGAGAAGGAGGAGGAGGGGGGGGAGGAGGAGAGCAGTAATAAGAAGTTGGAAAAAATTGTAATGAAGGAAGTATTTTAAAAATAAAGAAAATATAAAAATTCTGATATCAAAATCTAACTTTGTAAAGAAATCCCCATCAAATAAACTCTGATATCAATTGCAGGTCTATTATAGTTTATGACGATGTGATTCTTTTTTCCACCTCAAAAATCAGTGGAAATGGTCTGGCAAAGGGTTTTCTCTTTTTGCAAGACAAACCTTATAGATGTAGCTGTTGCTGTTGCTGTTGTTTTTTTTTTTAAATAAAGACCATCCTAAACAATTTATCACTAGGCGATGACTGTTTATGAGAAGGATTGATGTAGTGGAATGATCAGCAGTTTTAGAGTTAGAAAATTTGAATGTGAATCCTGATTCTGATTTACTAAATCCTGATTTACTAGTTATGACCGTGGACAAGTCATAACCTCTCTGGGCCTCAGTTTCCTCATCTATAAAAGAAGACAGTTATAATTAGATGAAGGTTCCTTCCAGCTCTGTATAACATAATATGACTCCACTCTTTCCCATAGTCTATCCTAAAACTATTAAATATTTTTTTTTTGCTTTTTGGAGGGCACTTGGGGTTAAGTGACTTGCCCAAGGTCACACGGCTAGTTTTTGTGTTAAGTGTCTGAGGCCGGATTTGAACTCAGGTCTTCCTGACTCCAGAGCCGGCGGGCACTCTATTCACTGCACCACCCAGCCACTACCTATCCTAAAACTATTAATGATAATCACATGAGATATTTATAACCTATTTAACACAGTTCTTGGCACATAGTAGATACTATATAAAAACTAGCTATTGTTGTTGTCATTGTTATTGTAATTATTTGATTACTTTATTTTCTTTTTGATTTTTCACTGCTCCTGCTTCTTTTCAAGCTGGGGTCTGAGACTTATATTTGCCTTTGGGGGAAGAAATAGGACTTCCATCCTAGAAATAATTTTAGAAGTCATCTGGTGCAACCTTCTCGTTTAAAAAAAAAAGATGAATTTAAGTCCAGAGATGACTGGGGTCAGGCAGATAATAAGTAACAGCAGAGATACACTCCTTGGACTCCAAATAGGGTGTTATAATCACAACACTTTTGCCCAGTTTTGTAAATCATTTGGGTATTTTTAAAAGTTTTTTTTGTTGTTTTATTATTTTTTTTTAAAGTTTGATTATTCCCAGGAATATGCAACAATGAGGAAACAGGCTTTATGGTAGCTTCCTCTTTGAAATAGTAATTCTCGCTAACTATAATTGTAAAGTTCTATTGTTCTACCTGCAGAAAGAATAAAAATGCTGTCAGAATCCTCTAAACCTTGAGACCCAGGATCAAAGTAAGATTTGCCACATCCCAGTTATGTCTAGATGAATGTAAAATTAATGCTAGTTTTCCCATTGATGTGGTTTTTGTTTGGCATCCTAACTGTTCTAGAACAGATTTGACCAAAAGACAGCCGGGTACGAGAGCCTCAGGGCTGCAGGAAACCTCTTTATGAAACACAATCTTCCCAACTTGGTAAGTTCTTCTTAAGTTTCAGCACGAGAAATAACTTAAACACTCACTCGTATTATCACTGGTTGTAGAGAAGTTGCCATATTGTCCTTGACCTTAACTCCTAGGAAAATTAAAAAAAAAAAAAAAACCTTCTCTATCTGACCTCTACTGTTTCCTCTCCTAGGTTTTGGTCCTGCAAAAAAACTTGGACGTGACCACCTCCCTCATCTCTTAAGAGATTTAAGTGACTCAGATCTAAAAAGTTCTCTTTTGTTTCTATGACCAATATTATTCCCAGACTAATGTATTTTTTCCTTCTCTTAACCTGTTTCCCTTTTTGGATTTTCCATCAAGTTACTTTTCCCTCACCTCTTCTGTTCATTAGTATCATGACCTCTGCCCCATTGGAGTAATGAGGAAGCCAAACTGTGCCTGGGATTTGTGGGTAATTAACAGCTTAGAGAGACTCAACAAGTCACAGGAAATAGGAATGGTCAATATTATGTATCCCCGGGATCCTGTGAATAGCCCAAGGTGAAAGCTAGAAATAGTATTCTATGGATAAAATCAGAAACCTTGAGGATTACAATGAGCAATAAATGCCAACAATAATTTAAAAGGGGATTTTAGCTATGTTGGGGGTAGAAAGAAAACATGAGGGTACCTTTTTAGGACAGTGGTAACAGATGATAAGGAGAAGGAAGAATTACCTTTTTTTCTCTGCCAAAGAGAATGATCATTGGATTGGTAAGGACAGAAGAAAAACTGGTTGACAGGTAGTTGAAATCCAAGACAAATGAAGATATGGTACCAGTGAATTTAGCTGTCTTCAGTGAGTTCAAGGCTCCATTCCTTGACGAGCTACATCCAAGTATATTAAAACCCCTGGGGTATGTGATTGGTACATTGCCTTTGTGATTGATTTCTGCAGTCTATGATTGCTGAGTGACCTTTGACAGGTACTGGAGAATGGTAGAGGTGCTTTAAGACTAGAGAAGGGCAAATGTGCTAATTTGCAAAAATGGTAAGAGGATAGAGTCTCCAAAATTTAGGTGCCTTAACTTGACTTTTTTTTTAACACACTTCAGAAGTATTTATTAAAGGGATGGTGTGAGAACATTTAGAAAGGAAAGGAGCAATCTCTTGGACTCAGCATGGCATCAAGAACAGGCCATGCCAGACTAATCTCATCTCATTTGTGGCAGAGTTACTGGACTAGAAGGTGAGAAAAATGTCATTATTTAATATGTCAAGATTTCAGCAAAGAAATTGATGAAGCTTCTCTTGCTATCCTTATGAAAGAGGTAGAAAGATATAAGCCAGTCACAGTATATTACAGGTATATTCAGAAAGGGATGCATGACCACATCCTAGGAGCAATCTTGAAATCATAAATTATGCAAGCATGTTTCTAGGGAAATTACCCTTAAAGCTGTGG
>CM053600.1:13892727-13917191 GCA_028646575.1 Pseudocheirus occidentalis | reverse complement strand
TCATCTCACCCATTAGGGTGTACTATCCATGATAGCAAAGACTGTTTTTTCCCTTTTTCTTTGTATCCTCACTATTTAGCACAATGTCAGGCATGTAGTAAGCACTTAATATATTGACTATTCTATGATTTGCATCCACACATCATCACCAGATACGACATAGGGGCATCTAGATGGTACAATGGATAGAGTGCTGGGTCCAGAGTCAGGAAGATCTGAGTTCAGATCTGGCATCAGACACTTACCAGCTGTGTGACCCTGATGAAGTCATTTAACATTGTCTCAGTTTCCTTATTTGTAAATTGAACTGCAGCAGAAAATAGCAAACTGTTTCAGTATCCTTGCCAAGAAATTCCCCAGTGGAGTCATGAAAAGTCAGACACAACTAAAAATGACTAAACTAAACAAAAACATCACCAGAAGAATCCTGTTGTTTAAAAGATGGGTTATAACTACAGCAAGCAGCTTAGCATCATTGAAAGTGAGCAATTTTCTAAATATGACCTAGCTTGATTTTTTTCTTCATTCTATTCTGATTATAGTTTTCTGGTTACCTATGCTTTCTGTTCAACATATATGCAATGATGAATTTATTCATTAGCTTCCTTACTATATATAATAATCTGACCAAAATGATTTTGCATCAGTTCACGTAAGTCTTTCTAGGTTTTTCTGAAGTCTGCCTGCTCATCATTTCTTGTAGCACACTAGTATTCCATTACATTCATGTACCACAATATGTTCAGCCAAGAAATTATTTTTTTTCAGTGAGCATTTGCTTCTATTTTTTTTTTCCATTTGGTCAATTCTGCTTTTTAAGGTGTTCTTGTCTTCAGTCATTTCTTGTGTCTCTATTATGCCAATTTTGGTTTTTAAAGTGTTATTTTCTTCAGTGTTTTTGTGCCTCTTTTTTTTTTTACCAAACTGTTCATTCTTTTCCATAATTTTCTTCTATCAGTGTCATTTCTTTTGTCATATTTTTCCTTTACAATTTTCATCTCTTTCTTTAACTCTTCCATGAATTTTTTGTTGTGCTTTTGAGATTTTGCTTGCAGACCTTTCCACACTATTGACTTCCTCTAAGTTTATGTCTTGGTCTTCCCTGTCACCTTAATAGACTTTTATGGTCAAGTTCTTTTGTAGTTGTTGCTGCTGTTGGATCATTTTATCAACCCATCTCTTGAATTTGAATTTAATGTTGGTCTTTGCTCACCTTGGGATGGTGAGGTACTCTCTTAAGCCTTAGTTCTTTTTGTACTGCTGTTTTCAGAGGTAATTCTGGGGGTCTGCACGTTTTTGGTGCTTCCAAGCTGTTGTTGTCCTGGAAAAGGTGTGGCTACTGCTCTGCTGGCCTGCACTCTGTTCTTTCCCAGGAAAGGCCCTGTTCTTTTGCAGGTGCAAGACTTAGTGCTGCTTTTCTTGCCCTGGAACAGTGATCCAGTCTCCACACATAAAATAAGTGCTAGTGTTCCTTGTTTTCTTGGAAATACAAACAAGAACTGCTTATGGGTGATAGAGTTGCCAATCAGTACCACCTGCACCTAGTGCCAGCAAAGGTTCCCTTGTAATCTCTTTCTGACCAGTTCTTGTCCCCTTCAGTTGACTTCCCCTTACTCTTGCTTACTGTCTCTTGGCTTCATAAAGTTGCTGAGCTGTGGCAGCTATCATAGTCACCTCCAAGAATCACTGTTTGTGTTGCTGCCATGTTCTGGATGTACCCCCACTCTGGTGTCACAGACTGTTCCTGGGGGCCTCCTAAATTGTCTGAGATGGGAAAATGTGTCACTGATATTTCATTGGCTGTGCTACACCAAAATTAGATTTGAGGAGTTATTTTTAACATTGTTTGGAGGGGAATATTAGGATATTTCAGCTGGATTGCTGCATGTACTGCACCATCTTGGCTCTGCCTTGCTATTGACCTTTGTGACACTGGGAAGATATCTTCAGCTCTCAAGATTTTAACCATATCATCTAGAAAATGAGGATATTAGACTAGATAATCTCTGCAGACCCTTTGAGCTTTGTCATTTCAGAACTTCTCTTGAGTCCAAAGTAAATTTGTCCCCAATGCTCTGTTTTGGTTTATTTTACCTTCTTTTATTGCATTCTACCCCTCGGGTATCTCATGTATTCATTACGATTATCTCTACATGAATGATTCCAAAGTACACCTGGGAGCTCTAATCTTTCTCTTAATTCTAGTTCCATATTTCCAACCTATTACCAGGTATTTATCTTTACCTCAGTATCCAAAACCACCTCAAACTCAGTATATCCCAAACAAAATTTATCTTTCCCACCTTCTCTAAAACCGATCCCAGCACAAACTACTACCAATGTCACTACTGTCTTCCACTGACTTGATTTTAAGAGTCTTCACTCTCTTTAGATCCAATCAGTTGTTGGGTCCTTTTGACTGTGTGGTGACAACTTCCCTCACATCCATCCTTTTCTCTCTGTTCATATGGTTGTCACCCTAGTTTAGGGTCATTTTCACTTTCTTTTAAACTATTAAAAGAGCCTCTTAATTAGTAACATTGCCTACAACCTCTCCTTTCATTATTTATCCCTGATACAGCTTCCAAAACAAATTTCCAAAGGCACAAGTTTAATCATGTTATTTCCTCACCAAAACTTTCAAATCCCTACTCTAAAATACAGACATCTTATTTAAGGTAGTTAAGGTCTTCCACTATCTCATCAGCCTACCCTTCCAAGTTTAATTCATGTTACTCTAACTTAGGAACTTTGCTTTCCAGATAAATTGTTCTTCAAAGTCAATATGCAATCCCTCACCTATGTACACCCTGTGTGAATGGTAAGCAGTCCTTCCCTTGTCTTCAAGAGATCCCATCTTCTAAGTCACAGATCAGGCTGAGTCTACTGTATGTCCTCTGTGATTCCCCCCATATTATTACTCTTTCTTACCTCAAATTTCCCAGGGGAATTTGAACCATATCTTTTCTTCCTCTTATAATGTTAAGGGAATTTGAAGATCTTCCCTGCCCCTTACTAGTCCTATGTGATATGTGGAACCCATGGTGGGAGGAGCTGTGAGCAGGAATGAGCGAGGGAGAGCTGTGCAAGGTCACCAGCTTCAGTTTCTCCTATTCGTAGCATATTCATAGCAGTCTCTGTGGGTATCACTTTGGTGATTTACTTCCCCACTACTCTCTAGTTTGCATTATGTTTATTATTTATATGCTTATATTAGTAAGCACCCTAGGATACCTAGGAGCCATGTTAGCACAGGTCCTTTGTTCTTTTGTTGTTGTTGTTGTTGAAGGAGAGAGGTGTTAACCAAAATGGGGAAAATGACTCTTACCCCCCTCCAATCACTTATAACCAAAGAGGTAATTTGTTGTTTTGATCAATACAATGACCCAAGACTATTCCAAAGGACTTATCTACCTCTAGAGAAAGAACTAAGGGAGTCTAAATGCAGATTAAAGCATACTTTTTCACTTTTTTAATACAAAAATTAGTTTTGCCTTATTTCACATGTATGATTGACATCAGGTTCTTGCCTTCTTGATGAATGAGAAGAAGAGGAAGAGAATGTGGAATTCAAAATTTGAAAATTACACATCAAAACATATAAATAATATCTTTTTATAAAGTAAGTAATCTAGGTAGGTGACATTACTAAACAAGGACCTTTTCAAAAACCAAAACAATAGCAAAAATTTAAAAAAATTATGATTACCACCCCCAACCTAAGTACTTTATTAACTACCCCCTAATAGCATCTATAAGTTCAAATTAAATGGAATTCTTCTTGGACAACCAAATGGTCTTTATTTCCTAGAAGCTACATTAAGATAATAATGGAGATTTGGTCATAGTCAAAGAATGTATGATGTGATGTGAATAATCACCCACCAATATAACATGCTGTATTTCACCCCTCACAGTTGTGTTGATGCTTATTCTCTATATCTCCAGTCATCATGATATATATCTTGTCACTGGACCCAAAGGGCTCTGGAGGAGAAACTGAAGCTGGTGACCTTGCACAGCTCTCCCTCACTTATTCTTGTTCACTCACGGTCTCTTCAGGAATGAAGGACAAACAACAACTTCTCTTTAGGCTGCTTTACCCACTCCAACCTGTACTTAGTATCTAGATTCTCAGAGATAGACAACTATCATACCTTTAGATTAAAATCTTCTCAAGGTTCTTGATGGGAAACATATTTTCCCTATTTATCTACTTGTTTTCAAGACCCTACCTATGTACATATGTGTATGTGACAGTTATAAAACCAATCACTCACAATAATGAAAAATTTATATTTTAAGCCATTTACTTAAAATAAGGCAAAAATAATAATGAAATTGTGTTACCTATATATTAAAGCAAATGCATAAATAATAAAATACATCACAATCCACATAAAGACCAAAGTCATAATTTCTCACCAATGCTTCCAGTATTTGTAGTGAAGAGTTGGTATACACTTACAGAATCTGGCAAGGAAGGAGAAGTGATGCACTTGGGGTAATTCACATATTTGACTTTTAAGTGTGGTTATATTTGATCCATTGAGGGATATCTGTACACATTACACCATTTCTCTGTTTTCTGTTGTTCTTTACTATTCTCTAGCAGGAAAAACCCTCCTTTCTTCTTTACCTGAACATAACATTTACAAACTTTTTCAATTTAAAATCAGCTTTAAAAGGATATTTATAAAGTGTTACCTCTTAACTGGAATAGCAGTTTCTTTTAAGCCGGAGAACTGAAAAACTCATTGGACTGGATATCTCTGAGCTATATGGACCAGAGACTAGTCAGTTATTCACTCAACTGGATACTTTGTTATTCAGTCAAAATAGAGCCCACAGCACACAATATAAGTTGACTTTTAAATTAGATGACCAAATCTAGGTAGCTTTCCAGGTCTATAAAACAATTGCTGAATTCACTCCACCTTTCCTTCTCAAACTAGGGGAGGCAGCAGAAAGCAACAGACACTTCTAAGAAGTTTGACCTCTTCCCATCTCTAGGTGGTTCTAAAGGGCAGTGATGAAGCTCTTGACCAAAAAAGTCAATTCTTTCTCCTACCATTTAAGAATCACCTCGCTGAAGCCTTCTGTTAGCTGACTGCTTCTAGCTGCATATCTCTGATGAAGTAAAATCTACTCACCCTGTCTTCTTAGGTTTCTATATCAGGTTCCTCTCTCTAGTTCCTTTCCCTGGTTGCTATCTCTTCAGTGACTTCAATCATTGACTGTCAGTGATCCATCTTTCACTTAGATGACAATGGTTCTCTAATTTCCATATGAATTGATAATACTTTTAAAATCAAGCCTTGTCTCTAAATTTATTTTTTGTTTGTTTTTTCTTCAGTCATGCTAGGAGGCACAGTGGATAGAGTGCTGGGCTTGGAGTCGGGCAGAACTGAGTTGAAATGGGACCTCAAATTCTTATTAGCTGTGCAAGTCTGTCACCCTGAGTTTCCTCAACTGTGGAACGGGAATACTGCTAGCACATCCCTCCCAGGTTTGTTGTGAGGATAAAATGACATAATAATTATAAGTACTTAATGCCCGGAACATATTTTAAATCCTTATTTCCTTCTTTTATTCCCTTATTCATGAGACAGATATATGCAAATAAGATGAAGTATTATAATCCCCTGCAGCTACAAGATTTCAACAGGGTCTTCCCGCTGTTCTTTTGGAATCCTTAAAATTGATTTTTACCCTCATATTTCTCTAATTTTTAATAAATACATGCTTTTTCTCTGCTTTCTAAAAACAAAGTCATTTCCACATACACAAGACATCATTTTATAATGTTCATAATGTGATTTCAATTTTTATATTTAAATCAGTTTATTTTCTGTCCAATACTGCTCAAATCTTACTTGAAAGCTGTTCTTTCATGTTTATATATTAGAAGTTTCTATTAAATAAAATTGTTTTCTTATTCCTTTAGATATCAAAATGATCATCTCTAACAGCCATCTTATATCCTTCAATAATTGATTTAAATATTGATTATATAACAGCACATTTTTCTTTTTTTTTTTTTAGAGGGGGGAAGGCAAGGCAATTGGGGATGAATAACTTGCCCAAATTCACACAATTAGTAACTGTGTCAAGTATCTGAGACCAGATTTGATCTCAGGTCCTCCTGATTTCATTACTGGTGCTCTATAAACTGCACCACCTAACTGTCCCTATGACTGTGATTCTTTATCATTGATTGGTAGCATCTACTCCAAAAGGAACCTTTCTATAGCTCCCTTAGAATATTTCTGTCTCCTAGTTTGCCCATTTCTGTTTCCCAAACCATTCCTTCTGACATTTTTTTCATATCTACTAAATCATTTTATTCTTCTGGACCTAAGTTTCCTCATCTGTCAAATGAAGAAATAGCATGAGATTACCTCTAATATCTCTTGTAGTTCACCATCCCACAAATGCCCGAAGAACCTTCACTCGCCTCTCTCTTTACCACTAAAACAAAGAAACAGTCTTTCAAACATTACACTTGGTACACTTTAGAAGAAAAGTAGTTTACATCTTAGTGTCATCTATACTCCATACATGTCTATATCTTCAACACAATAAGCCTTTCTTCAGGATGGGTATCATGACTGTATCTTAAGATGTTTTTGGTGGTGATACCTCTTTGCCATTTAACACCCTACTGTCGATGGATAAGTCACTGACCCAGTGGAGATCATGTGTCAATACTCATCTGAGGGAAAAAGCAGGGTAGGGTTCTTCCCTTCATCTCATAAATGTAACATTCTAGGCTAATTTTTCATAAATCTTCATTTTGATAGAACATTTTTATCCAGGAGGGGAAAAGGAAGCTGGTGAATCATGCCTTATTCAAATGTATCTCTCCCTATCTCCATGAATCCATAGCAATATTAGCAAATACTACTTGGGAATATTTTGTAGGAAAGGAAGACATCTACTTGACCTGCAAATTAGTGTGGGAAGAGGAGCTGTTCAGAAACATTTTTGTTAAAACCTTAAAAAAATGTAGTGTGCTTGAGGCACCCACCTACACTCTATATAATAGGTTAGGAGAAATGGTTCAGATAAAAAATGGTCCCATTGGTATCTTTGCCCCAAACATTCCTTAAGGAAATGAAACACATATATGCACACATTTCATGTCTGTATGGCAAAACACATACACACATATTTCATCCAGCTCAACTTCCCATGAATGCCCTCACCCCCTTCTGACCAAAGTAAGCTAAATGTGAGTGTGCATGAATGTATGCATATGAATATATATGTACATATGTGTGTGTATACCCATATATGTGTATATTCCAAGTATTGAACTGAGAATACAAATGTGATGAGTAAAGTAATTTCTCTTCTCAAGGAGCTCAAATTATTAAGAGGGAGATAAGAAGGAAATTTTACAAATGAATGCATACACAAATATAATACATGAATATATACATATGTGCATATGTACACAATATATTTATGTGTGAATGCAATTAATGTAAATTAAATATAGATTACTTAAATGTGAGATTGCTTGATAAGGAAAGCAGAGTAATTGAAAGGATCATATACTGGTGCTTGAGTTGAATCTTTTTTAAAATTTAAATTAAATTTAAATTTAAATTTAAAAATGTATTTTCAATTTATAGAATGAAATATTTGCATATTATAGCACAATAAGAAAGATGATTGTATATGACACTGCAAATCTACTATGCACGACTTTCTATTCCTCTCAAATCTACCACAAAGTTATCATGCAAATTTTTTTTCTTCCCTCCCCCTCTAGATATGGCTCTCATTAGACACAAATAGATATGATATATGTGTGTATGTGTGTATGTATATATGTGTGTATGTAAAATTGTTCTGTACATGCTTCTTCCTCTTCAACCTAGATGGGAGTAAACTTGCAGTATTACTAGTCCTCCATCCCCATCTGCTTTCTCTGTATTAGTTTGTCTTTTCAAGCCCTGTTTTTTGGGGATAATTTCTCCTTTAACCTCTTCCTACACAATTTTGTTTTTTTAGCATGACTTCATCTACACAAGTCTACCCCAACCTTTGTTTCAGACTACACTGGTAACAATAACAGTTTTAAGAATATTACTACTTACAATTATTCATACGAATAACTTCTTAATGCATCATAAGTAAACAGTTTGACCTTAATCAATGCCTCATAATTAGTCTTTAAAGATTTCCTCATATTTTTCCTGGATCTTTTATATCAAAATTTCCATTGAGTTCTTGTCTTTGTGTTGCAAGTACCTGAAAGTCTTTCGGTTCATCAAATATCCATTTTATTCCCATTCAGGATTATACTCAACTTTGCTGGATAAGTTCTTCTTGGAAACAACCCCTGCTCCTTTGCTTTTTTGCACTATAATGTTCCAAAACCTGTGGTCTTTTGGTGTCAAAGCTACTAGATCTTGTGAAATACTGATTTTTTTTCTGCAGGAATTAAATTATTTTTTCTTGTTTGCAATATTTTCCCTTTAACCTAGGAATTTTGAAACTTGGCTGTGGCATTACTGTAAGTTTTTTTTTCCCCTGGGATCCCTTTCAGGTGGTGATTCTTTCTATTTAATACTTCACTTTCCTGAATAATTTCTTGTAATATTGTATCCATATTTTTTTTTATCATAGCTTTCAGGTATTATAACAATTCTTATATTGTCTCTTCTCAATATGTTCTCCAAGTCAGTTGTTTTTCTAATGAGATGTTTAAAATTCTCTTTTTTTCCCTAATTTTATTATATCTTGGTGTCCTATAACATCATTCAATTCTACTTGTCCAGTTCTAGTTTTGAAGTTTTTATTTTCTCCTTTAAGATTTTGCTTCTCTTTCTCTAATTTTTAACTTTCTTTTCATAATTTTCTTGGATTCCTTTTCTTGTTTCTAATTTTTCCTTATTCTTTCTTATTTGATTTTTGAATTTCTTTTTATTTTCTTCCTTAAGATTTTTTTCTAATTGGTTAACTCTTTTTATAAGTCTCAACTGCTTTTCCCCCTAATTTTTCCTTGTTTTCTCTTATTTGAGTTTTTAATTCCTTTTTAAGTTCTTCAAGATTTCTTTTTGGGCTTGTGACCATTTGTGTTTACTCTTAAAGGTAGGAGTGGATTTTTTTTAACCTCACAGTTCTCAGAATATGAACCTGATCTTTTCCACCAAAGTAGCTATCAGTGTTTGGATTCTTTTTCCTTTTCTTACTCATATAAAAAATGGTCTTATTTCATTTTTAGCAGAATTATTCTTATTCATATCAAGTTTGAATCCCAAATTCTGAGTAATATTGCCAAGTCATTCTTAATGTTGTTTTCTCAATTTTCTCCAGGGGTCCAAGCTCAGGGATTCCTCCCTTCCTCCCATAAGCTCCAGCCATACTGTCCCTTGCTCTCTGAAGTACCATATTCCCCAGGCTTGTGCTAACTTCTTCTTGCTTGCAGTCACAGCCCAGCCAGAACCACATCTGGTAGGCACCGCTGAGCTGAATTTTGCAGAAAGAGAGATTCTATGAGGTGGAGGTAAAAAGGGATTATATTCCAGGTATGGGGCACAGTCAATAACAAAGCACAGAGGAAGGGGCCAAAACATTGCATATAAGAAGCTTCTTTTATTACAACAGTTTGTTTAAACAAGATTGTATCACTATCTTTAGTGAATCTAAATTTTTTGAGAGCAAGGAATGCTATCACTTTAATTTTTATATCCCGTTCCCAAAAAAGTATAATACATTTAATAAGCCACTTGATAAATGGTTATTGATGTCAATCGCACTGAATCAACTTAATATCTCTAGAGCCAAAACACTTGAAATGTTCTGAAAGTAGTGGTGATTACAGTTATCTCAATGGTTGCATATTTCTTTTCATGCATATATTGTATTATGTTTACTGGATATACTAAGCAGTCTTATCACTGAGTCTATTTCAAGGAAACATAGATCTGAGTGAAATCCCAAAGGTCAAATAGCCTAAATTTCCACCTACCCCCAATTTCTTTCTTGTAAATAAGGAAATGAGTCTCAAAAAGGCCGATTGACATGTCTAGGCATTCCAGGTAGTCTCTGCCTCTGTTACATTTCCTTCTTACTTTCCATATCTTTCAATCTCAGTGTTGGTCATTGAAACCCCACATTGTGACATAAGTTACTAGAGGGTTTCTTCTATTTTTTTTTCTTTTTGCCAACACCTCAAGTGTCTCTAGTGAAGATGGGAAAAGTATTATTCAGTTTTTGACTTTGCTTAATAATAAGCTAAGTTTTGATAACTACAGGATGAATGAATTTCTGCAGATTGCCTTTCTAATAACACCTTGCTGAGGCCAAGTCTTTTATGCAGCCATGAAAAGCAAACAGAAAAAAAAGTATCCCTTGCTATTTTATGCAATTCAATTCAATACACATTTTTAAGAGTAGACAAAGTGTACGAAGGACATTGTACTAATTCCCCTTAGGAATAAAAAAATTGGAAAATGATAACTTTTCCTCTGAAAAGCTTATAGACTATTACAAATACCCAAATTATGGGTCTAAAGGACATATGAAAGAAGATACTGTCTGCATCCAGAGAAAGTATTGCTAAATAGAATGTACAAAATCATTTTACACATATAGATTATATATTGCTTACATACATACATACATACATACATGCATGCATACATACATACACCATATTTGTGTCCAGTAGCAGCTATCTCTAGGGTAGGGGAGTAAGAAAAAAGACATTTACATGATAACTTTATTATATATTTAAAAGAAATAGCAAGATGCACATAATAAATTCACTATTTCAAGTGTAATCATCTCTTTATGGAAATGCTTATTTTATTCCATAATTTTTTTAAAAGAGCTTATAATCTAGTGAAGGGGTATGGGGCTAAGATGTGTACATCCACTTACACAAGAAAGTTAGATTCCCGGAGGATGGCTAATTACTTCTCTTCTCAGGGATCTAGGTATAATCCTGATGAATGGGAGTGATTTCTCCAATGCTATTACTAAAGGACCCTCACCCATGTGCGCCTCATTGCTATCTAATTCATATAAATGAGAAAACCAGAGTTAATTTGCCATTAGTTAAAGTATTTACTAAGGTGTTAAAATAAGAAAATGTTACCAATCATTCCCCATCAAGTGTCCAGGGGCATATTTTCCATAAGCACTTATAAATTCCAGGAGAAAGTTGACTCAAGCTTGGAGCCTGCACATGACAACAATATAGTCATCACCTCCTGGTTGGATGGATGTCCCAGTCTTACTTCCTGGAGTTGTCATAAAGATCCTCAGAGATGTGCGTGACTGCCTGCTGGTTTCAGGGCTGGAGTCTTCCAGTCTCTTCTCTCTTCTTTAAAGAGGCCATGCTAACAGAAGCTGCCTTTGCTCAGTATGTGTAAGTTTTTTCCCCTTGTCTGATTAACAGAATCATTGCTTGGGTGGAAAGCGAGAGTACACCGTGTGACACTCCTTCTTAGATTACTTCCCATAGTATCCCTTTTACTACCTGACTAAGCAGTTTCTGTAATTGTCATCTTCTGATATACATGGGCTCAATATATTTAATCACATGATTTCTTCCTATAGTTCCAAGCACTTTATTGCCTGCAGCTCCTTGATACTTTTTGCTGCGGGGGAGGAATCAATATGGCAGAATAGAATCTGCAGGAATACTCCATGGCTCTCCTCATAACCATCTCAAATACCTATAAGATATGACTTTAAACAAGCTTTAGAGCTATAGAACCCCCAAAGTGACAGAGAGTAACACATCTCCCGCTTAAGGCAGCCTGGCAGGCAGATAGGAAGGGCTCATGGCAGCATGCTGAGAGCCAAGCCTAGCCCCATATGAGCCCATGGTTTTAGCTCCAGGGTGACCTGGACCAGCCACAGCTGGAGGGACTTTGGGAGAGTGGACCACCTGCAGCTATGCTGGCTTCTAGAATTATCAAACCATAAATGCCAAAAACAAAGTAAAAGGTCAATGGAATCCTGCTAAATCTGGGGCAGGGGGGAAACAGAGTACAGTCCAGCCTTGGCCCCTGCAGCTAGAAGTGGCTGAAGTTATGGCCCTACAGCTACCTCCATGTGGCTGCTTCAGAGCTCCTGGCCTGCAAATCATAGGGATCATTCAGAGGCTAAGTGCTCTTGCGTTAACCTGTCTGGATCTGGATGATGGTTTTGAGTGATGGTCCTCAGGTGTGTGACCAGTGAGCCAGAACTGGTTGGGGCTGTAAAGACAGTGCCTTCTTAATAGCTCCAGCAGCTGCTAAAACCCCAGCAATCTGGGACAAAGCTCTCCCCTCTGGAAGCAGAGTTCTACTGTAGCAAGGAGCTCAAAAGTCAAGTAATTGACTGGGCAACATGAGCAAGCAAAGGAAGCAAAGCAAGCACAGCCATCCAACTTTAGATTACTTTTTTGAGGATCAAAGCATGGAATGGAGGAAGACAATACAGTCAGAACTCCTGCACCAAAAGCTTCCAAGAAAAAAAATGAAGTGGTTACAGGCCATGGAGGAGTTCAAGAAGGATTTTGAAAATCAAGTAAGAGAAGTAGAGGAAAAATTGGGAAGAGAAATGAGAATGATGCAAGAAAATAATGAAAAGGGAGTCAATAACCTGACTGAAGAAAATAACACCTTATAAAATAGACTAACACAAATGGCAAAAGAGGCCCAAAAAGCAATGAGAAGAATGCCTTCAAAAGCTGAATTTGGCAGATGAAAAAAGAATTTCAAAAGCTCACTTAAGAGATACCTTTTTTTGGGTGATTGATTCAATAGAAGTATCTTAGAATGTGCACACTTAGTTTGCATATTTGATTGATTCTGTAACTCAAAGATATGTTCTTACTTGATAAAGGCATCAGATCATAGCATATCTTGTTGGTTACATTAGAGAGATGATAGGTAGGTAGGTAGGTAGATAGATAGATAGATAGATAGATAGATAGATAGATAGATAGATAGATAGATAGATAGATAGACAGATAGATAAGGATGATAGATGACAGATAGATAGATAGATAGATAGATAGATAGATAGATAGATAGATCAATCAATTGATCAATTGATTGCACTTATTGTGATAGATACTACGCTGAGTGCTGGGCATTCTCTATCTGCAAGGATCTTCTATTCTACTGGGAGAAGAAAATACATAAAAGAAAAAGGAAAGTAGTCAAGGTGGAAGGCCAAGAGAGTTAGAACTCTGCAGAATGACTTGATTAGGGAGTGAAATGAACATGGCTGAAGCCCTTCATGAAATGGTGTTTCAGGCTAAAGAGTAATCAATCAGGAGAGGGAGCGATTAATTGGGCTAGAGGGTACCCCTCTTATACTGGACAGTAAACTTCTTGAGGACAAAAGCTATATCTTACCTAGCCTTTCAACTTTCACAGTCCCTAAGATAATTTCAGTCATTTTTTTGGTCATACCCTATTCTTCATGACCTCATTTGGGGTTTTCTAAGCAGCAATACTAGAGTTATTTGCCATTTCCTTTTCCAGTTCATTTTACAAATGAAGAAACAGAAGAAAAATCAGGATTATATGACCATCCCAGGGTCACACAGCCAGTAAGTTTTTGAGGCCAGATTTGAATTCTGAGAGATGAATCTTCCTGACTCCTTTGTGCCATCTAGCTGTCATAATATGACATAATAATATAATATGATAACATAATACAATACCATAACAATAATACAATCAGATAATATAAGCACTTAATTGTCAAATTTAATTAAATTGAAATAACAATATTATAAGAATGTGATATGTGTGTAAGAAAAATCAAATAGATATTTAGGAAGGGGAGGTTGGAGTGCAATATATATGTATTCACACATAGATAGATAGATAGAGATAGATGGATAGATGGATGGACAGATAGACAAAAAAATAAGACAGACAGATGATAGACAGACAGACAGACAGACAGACAGACAGACAGACAGACAGACAGACAGATAGATAGATAGATAGATAGATAGATAGATAGATAGGTAGATAGATAGATATGACACTTTACAGATATCGAAGCCCTTTCATGGCAACCTTTTAGATTATCAAACACTATGATAGATATAGAAGTTCATGATGCTAGTGGCTCCCTCCCAGAATGCCACCTTCAAGGACTCTACAATTTAGGTCAGTGGTTCTCAACCTTCCTAATGCTGCAACACTTTAATACTCGTATGTGGGTGTATCTGCATGTGGGCAGACCTGCCTGGAGATGGAGAGAGGAGCGGTGTCTCGGTTCCTAAGACCATTGGAAAGATGTGTTTTCCAATGGTCTTGATGACTCTGTTCTATTCCCAAAGGGATGACACAGGTTGAGAAACACTGATTTAGGTGAAGTCATTTTTCCAAACTCAAAAGCCACAAGGGCCATTTGACAGAGCTTTTGCCCATATCATAGTAATCGTAGGTGTCAGAAAAAAAAAACTTCTTTGCCCAGAATTTTCTTGAGTAGAGCAATAAAATCCAGAAAGGGAAATAAAACATTAAAAAACAATGCACTTGGTATGCATTATCATAGGATAACAAACATAAACTTTAGAGACCTCTCGTTTTACAAATGAGGAAACTGAGGGCAAGATTGATGAACTGATTTCCTTCATGTAGGTAGCAAGTCTTCCGACTACAAATGTCAGAAGACTTACCACGTACCACCTTACCACTCTGCTTATTTGACAAAAGATGTCATTGTATAAGCTGCTTAAGTCATGATTTATTTCCAGATTTAGGCTGCCTTGGAGATTATGATTCAAAGACTACATGACAAGTTCATTTTGTGAGCTTTCAGAATCAAAGATGGATAAAGCAGGGCTCAGTTTTTAACTTCCTCTCATTTCTGGAAGGCTCTTCCTCTTTATCTCGGCCTCCTGACTTCCTTCAAGCCCTAGTTAAAATCCCCCCTTCTAAAGGAAGTCTTTCTAGATCTCTCTTAATTCTAATACATTCCCTCTATTTGTTACTTGCCATTTATCTTCTCTATAGTTTGTTCATACAGAGTTGTTTGCGTGTTGTATCTACATTGGACAATGAGCTTCTTGAGATAAAGGACGGTTCTTTGCCTTTCTTTGTAACTGTAGGGTGAGTACAGTGTTTTGTACACAGTGGTTGCTTAATAAATGTTTATTGACTAATTGAGGCAAAAATGAGGACTTTATACTCTGAGGAAGACTTGATTATCCTATTAGCTGTCAGAAGTGGTTGATGAGGAAGGGGGAAATCCATTTCTAAGAAGCTCCTGTAATGGATAGTTATGTGCTAATGGTCTTGATGAATGCCTGTTTTGTACGGATATAGGTTAACCTTTTGCTAGAGCTGCTACAAGGCCTGTGTATTGTGTTAAATAAAGTGATGCTCCGGAGGAGAAACATCATCCAGCACCAGGTTGGGTCAACTCCCTTGAATGCCAATACATGGCTGCTTTGATAATCTGTCTGCAACAGCTGTAGCATAGATCTGTGGTGCAAGTTGACAGATTTCAGTTGTTTTGAAGAAAAAGAGACATTCTCTGTAAATGCTGAGCATCTTCTATGGAAAACATCACGGCTGCATTAAGTCTAGACACAGTGGGATTTGTCAAAATGAAACAAAGAACAATTGAAGCAGATTTCTTTAGAATAGTACTGGAGTTGGTTAAGAAGCAATTATTAAGCACCAGCCATGCCAGGTCCTGTATTAAGAACTAATAATACAAGGAAAAGCAAAAGATGGTCCCTGCTCACAGTCTAATGGGGGAGACATCATGCAAAAAAAAAAGACCCAACTATGCAGAAACAAAACATATTCAGGATAAACTAGAGATAGGCAGTAGATGGGAAGGCATTTGGATAGAAGGGGATTAAGAAAGGCTACTTGTAGAAGGAGAGATTTAGCTGCAACTTGATGGAAGCTGAGGAAACGAGGAGGCAAAGATGAGGAGGAGTGTAATTCCAGGTTTAGGGGCTGGTCAGCAAAAATTCTTGGAAATGGGATATGAAGTATCTTTTTCAAGGAACATCAAGAAAGCCCATAATACTGGACTACAGAGTACCCTGTGGTAAGTGAAGTAGAAGATTATAAAGGTGGGACAGGCTATAAAGGACATTAAATGTCAAACAGGGGATTTTATTTTTTATTTTTGAGCTTATAGGAAGTCAGCGGAGTTTAATGTGGGTGTGAACAGATCAGACCCATGTTTTAGGAAGATCACTTTGACACCTGACTGGAGAATGAACTGACTTGGGGAGATATTTTGGCAGGGAGCCCAACCAGAAGGCTGCTTTAATAGTCTAGACATGAGGTGATAAAGGGCAGCTCCAGAATGGTAATAGTTATCAGAGAGAAGGGGGTATATCTGAGAGTTGTTACAAACGTGTAATCATTATGATGGATATAGAGAAACAAACAAAATTTTCCCCTGATTTCAAAGAATGGTTTATTTTACTTATGGAGTCAAAATAGGAACCTTTGAAAAGTTCGGTAGTAATATCTAAACACCAATTTAAACAATGGTTCCAGAGAAGAGATTCCAAAAGATGTGGCAAGACTCTATAGAATTAATCACCAAATTATTTGTAAAGACAATAATTACTATGCAAGGTCAGAAGAGATTACTTCAGGTCAGGGTGTTTTGGGAAGGGCTTCTAAAGAAGGAATAAATAGAACTAGTTCTTTTATGTTGGGGCCTAAGAATAAGCCAGGCTCTCATATAAAATTGGTGTGTGTGTGTGTGTGTGTGTGTGTGTGCATGCACAAGATTATAATTTTCCTGTAGACTTACAGACTGAGAGCAGAGTAGACACTAGAAGCCATTCAGTCTAATCCACAAATTTTCAGATGAGAAAACTGAGGCCAAGAGAGGTAAGAATATGGCAAAGTCGGGGCGGCTAGGTGGCACAGTGAATAGAGCACCGGCCCTGGAGTCAGGAGGACCTGAGTTCAAATCCAGCCTCAGACACGTAACACACACCAAAAAACCCCCACAAAAAACTAGCCATGTGACCTTGGGCAAGTCACTTAACCCCAAATGCCCTGCAAAAAAAAAAGGCAAAAAAAACACATGGCAAAGTCAAACTGCCTCCTCTCCACCTTTAACTCTAATATTACATATAATCTTGGTCGTGTGGAATGAAAATGTAAATGTTGAATTTAAGGCTAACTTACAGAAGGCTGTGTATCAGAATCTGTTTGTAGTGGTGGATGCTGAGGAGAAGGATGCCAAGGTCAACTGACATTATTTTAACCCTGTTCATGCTTCCACACCATGGTAATGCAAAGGAACATGATGACCTAGGTCTCAAAAATATTTGAAAATTAGCCATTAATTACATTCAGATCTGCTTGGTGTCAAGCCTTTCCTGTTGTTTCTGTCTCTTTTTATTATTAATTAATAGAGATCTTCCTGTAAGCAATTTAAATGCACAAAGACGAAAATTGGAGCCCAAGGCTAGTCGGACCTTAATTGAACAAAAATAAAATCAGCATTCCATCGCGTAATTACAGTACTATATTTCACTTCATTATTATACTGTGGAGTTGTATTCCCCATTCATATGAAACCACATACTTGAAAAAGCTAAACGTACATATAACTAAAATGTGTTTCAGGTTAGAGAGTGCATTTAGTTGACTGACCCCCCCTCAGCGCTCATTTGCACAAAATTATAACAAAATTTAGCACAAAAGACTAATGCCTGGTTCCTTTTTAAAGTTTAAGTGTACAACCACATAAATGGCTCTTAGTATGAAAACAAATAAATAAAATCGAAGTCCAAGTCTGTTAAATCATCTATACTTTACAGGGGCAGTCATGACCAGTTCCAGTTAAGGTTTTAGAATGCAGTTGGAAAAAAAAATGAAATAAATTTCAAGAAAGACTACTTAAACAAGGTTATAACTTTAAAAATGTTTCTTTTTTCCTTTCCTTTTGTTTTGTTTTCTTTCTTTTTTTAGTTAACTACATTTCAAAGTCAGTAACTTGGTATTTATAAGTAATTATATATGATCTTCCAATTTAACAACAGGTAATCCAAGCAGTTAGGAGATAATGTGCTGGCTCAAATTCTTTTGGGCTGAGTTCAGATCAGACCTCAGACTCTCACTAGCTATGTGACCCTGAGCAAATCACTTATCCTCTATTTCCCTTAATCCACTGGAGCTGGAAATAGCAAACCGCTCCAGTGATTTTACCAAGAAAACTCCATAGACAATATAGTCCACTGGGTTATAAAAAGTTGAACAGTGCCGAACAACAAAGAAGTTCAGAATATTCTATTATTGGAACCTATCAGATGACTCAAAGAACTTCTTTTCTCTGTTCTCTCATTATTACAGTCTAGTCCACACCAGAATAATTTTCTCCAAATATCATCTTTCTTATATCTCAGCAACCTTTAGCAACTCTCTATTGCTTATCATTTAATTTGAGTGATCTCAGTGTGGAGATTCCCTTCACTGATGAAGACCAATCATTTACTTGTAATTTATAGGTTCAGGTCATTGCCTGGGTAACTAAGAATTTTTGTATCAAAGGAAAGACCTGGACCTAGGTCGTCTTCACCTAAAGTCAACTCTCTTGCCTTTCTATCTTGTGATCTCATATCATAGCATCATATCCAACATTAAACAGCATACTATACACAGCATGTCTATATTCTTTTTCTCATTGGATCCTAATAAAGCAGTGATTCTCAACCTGTGGGTCATGTTCAATTTGTAACAATGAAAATACATCCTCCATATCAGATAGAGTCATAACAGTAGCAAAATTACAGTTTATGAAGTTGCAACAAAAATGATTTTATGCTTAGGGGTCACCACAACATGAGGAACTGTACTAAAGGGTGGCAGCATTAGGAAGGTTGAGAACCACTGCAGTAAAGATTTATGTTTATATGATGCTACAAGATAACATAAGACCTCACAGTAGATAAAATACTGGACTTGATATTAGGAAGACTCATTTCTTTTGAGTTCAAATCTGGCCTCAGACATTTACTAGCTTGTGACTCGGGCCAAGTCATTTAACCCTGTTTGCCTTACTTTTTCATCTGTAAAATGAGCTAGAGAAGAAATCACAAACTATTCTTGTATTTCTGCCAAGAAAACGCCAAATGAGGTCATGAAGAGTCAGACAGAATTGAAAAATGACTCAACAGCACATAATAACAAGATATTGTACATAAATTATTTGTTTTGGTCTTGGCAAAAATAATATCAGGTAAATGGAACAAAAATTACAGATAAGAAACCAAGACTCAAATTGATTAAATAATTGACTAAAGGTCAGTTAGTAAGAAACAAAACTGGAGCTTGATTTAAGGTCTTTGGACTCCAAGTGTAGTAACTCTGACCCCCAGGTTTTCTCCAGGGCTATCTAGAGGTCAGTCCTGGAGCCCACCCCCCTCTAAGTATGAGTTCCTACCACATGTTTTGATTCTCCCAAGTCATATATTCCTCTGTTCCAGTTTGCTAAGAAGTAGGCCTCCTTGGCTTCACAAGATATAATATTACCTGGGGTGACTAGGTGATGCAGTGAATAGAGGAGTCAAGAGGACCTGAGTTCAAATCTAACTTCACACACTTCACACGCTTACTAGTTGTGTGATTTTAGGTAATTAGCTTAATCTCAATTGTTTTATCTTCCCTCCTCCCCCACAAAAAGATCTAATATCACCAGCCATAAGAATGGATTTTGAGAGCGGGCTTTGAACAGTATAATTACTTGCCTCTCTCAATGAACTTCTAGATAATCTTCCTGGACTCATTCCTCAATGTTTAGCATATTGTCACCCTGTTATACTATCTCCACCAGTGAATCTGAAAGTCCAGTTGTTGTTTTGTAGACCCCATTTCCTATCCCTCATTTCCCATTCTAATGCTCCCATCTCCATTCTCTCTACCCCCCTCCAGATCTTCCTATCTCTACTCCTGCGCTCTCTGAAATGCCTGCTCCATAGTTAACAAGCTTGCTTTCATCTTAAAATTTCCCCTTCCATTTCCCTTCCGTAGACTCCCTCTGAGAACTTGTGCCCTACTGATGACATGGCATCCTTTCTCATGCTTCCTAACTTAAATTGAACTTTCATAAATATTTCCCGGGCCTAATGGTTTTTTAAAAAAAGTATCTCCCTGGAGGAGTCTCTGCCTCTGACAACATCACTCAGTAACATTTCTTCCTTTCGGGTTTACTCAATCAAATTTTATTATCCAGTTAAGATTTGGTGGTTGTTATTTACTGAGCCCCAAACACTATCTTTACTTCCTCATGAGTTCAGTGTCTACTCATTGTCTTTCTACCCCAATTCTTGCTCTCATACAAGGGGATTTCAGCAGTGTATGATGCTCCTTTTACTACCCTCATTTCCTAGCTCCTAAGTCTGCTCATTTTCCATGACCTGTTCCTCCATTAGTCCCTGAGAGGATTATCCCCATCATCTTTCCATCACATACAAGTATCCTACTACCATGTTCATGAACCCTAGGATTATTTTACTTAATAACAATTTTTATTATTTTATCATTCTTTCTTTCCTTCTACCTTGCCACCCCTAACCTTTACTTTGCCCTCAATGTGACCTATGACCACCATGACCTTCACATCCTTCAGTTTTTCTCAGATCTTCACTCCTGCACATCTCCACCCATTCTCTATATTAACCCATTGGTCAACCAGTTCAACTTTACATTTTCTCTACATACTCTAGAGTAATCACTTATCTTATTGCCAATCATGCCATGACAAACCTCATGCAAAGAATAGACATTGTCTCCTGATGTTTTAAGGTCAAGGATACTGATTTGAGCTACATGTCTCATGATATTTGGGGATGATAGGCCCCTGTGTAGATATCAAGTAGCAAAGTTAAACTGAATAAGGAAAGAGAAAGAGATAGTGACTTCTGCAAAAATGGAATATCAAGACCTGGGGCCTGTCCAGCCGATTTACAGATAGGCAGATATTTCTATTATGATTTTGAGGGGAAAAAAGCAACTGAACAGTACTTCATTCCTCTTATACTGAGCCAGACTGATCAGCAGAATTTTAAGAAGGTAAGAGAGAAAGGTCTTCCCAAAAGGGATTATACTGCCTTATTATGATACTACTTCCCTTGACTAGAATTCTATCTCTTCTCTCCTCTAATATAGCTCACATTTGCCTTAAAGGAGAAGCATTAGGATTAGTGCAGAGATAATTGGCATTGAAGCCAGTAAAGGCAGGTTTAAGTCTCATTCTGGCCCAAATTGGCTATGCAAACATGGATGAGTGACTAAACCTCTTATTTCTCAAGGCATCTCTTAAGATTATAGGGTGTAGGGCATAGATGGCCAGAACAGACCTCAGGGGACTGATTCAACCCCAGCTTTGACAATTTCCAGACTTTTCAACCTATAAATGCCGGAGAGAAAGTAAAAGGTCAGTGGAGAGCTCTGCTGCAACTGGGTGACAGAAGAGCATGATCTGGCCCCTGTTCCTGGGGTGGCAGAGGTTGCAGCAGTAGCAGTTGCTGTGCAGCTGCCTCCTGAGCTCCAGATCTACAGACTGTAGTGGGACCAACTGTTAGCTCAGAGGGTAATTGCTCTTGCTTTGTCCTGCTTGGATCTGGCCACAGTCATAAGTGGGTTCTGGGGTGAGGACTAGCAGCATGGCAGAACTTGTTGAGACTGTGGAGAGGCACTAATCCTCACAGTTCTGAGGCAGGTGTCTAGAAAACGTTCTGACAACAGCTGCACAAAACCCTGGAAATTTGGGACAGAGCCCTCTCCACTCTGGAAGCAGAGTTCTACTGTGTCAAAGAACTCAAAAGTCAAATAATTGGCTGGCAAGATGAGCAAACAGAGGAAGTGCAATCAGCCTATAAAATAATTTTTTGGTGACAAAAACGACCAAAACAGATAATAAACAGAAGATAAAAAGTCAAATTCCTGCATCAAAAGCCTCCAAGAAAAATATTAAATGATTGCAGGCCATGGAGGAGCTCAAGAAGGATTTTTAAAATCAAGTAAGAGAAGTAGAGAAAATATGGGAAGAGAAATGAGAATGATGCAAGAAAATAATGAAAAAAAGTCAACTGCCTGCTAAAGGAGACCTAAAAAATACTGAAGAAAACAACACCTTAAAAATAGACTAACTCAAATGACAAAAGAAGTCCAAAAAGCCAATGAGGAGAAGAATGCCTTACAAAGTCAAATTGCCCAGATGGAAAAAGAATTTCAAAAACTCGCTGAAGAGAATAACTCCTTCAAAATTATATTGGAGCAAATGGAAGCTAATAACTTTATGAGAAATCAAGATACTATAAAACAGATCCAAATGAATGAAAAAAATAGGAAGCAATGTGAAATATCTTATTGGAAAAACTACTGATCTGGGAAATAGATCCAGGAGAAATGATTTAAAAATTACTGGACTATCTGAAAGCCAAGATCAAAAAAGAACCTAGACATCATCTTTCAGAAAATTCTCAAGGGAAATTACCCTGATATGCTAGAACTGGAGGGCAAAATAGAAATTGAAAAAAAATCACCAATTACCTCTTGAATAAGATCCCATGGGGTGGCTAAGTGTCAGAGTGAATAGAGCACCAGCCCTGGAATCAGGAGGACCTGAGTTCAAATATGGACTCAGATACTTAACACTTAATATCCATGTGACCTTGGGCAAGTCACTTAACACCAATTGTCCTGCCTTACACCTTCAAAAAGAAAAAGAAAAAAAAGGAAAAGATCCCAAAAAGAAAACTCCTAGTAATATTATAGCCAAATTACAGAGTTCCCAGATCAAAGAGAAAATATTACAAGCAGTCAGAAAGAAACAATTTGAGTATTGTAGAAACACAATCAGGATAACACAAGCTCTAACAGCTTCTACATTAAGGGATCAAAGGACTTGGAATATGATATTCCAGAGATCAAAAGAACTAGGATTAAAACCAAGAATCACCTACCCAGAAAAACTGACTTCAGAGGAAAATATGAACTTTCAGTGAAATGGAGGACTTTCAAGCATTCTTGTTGAAAAGATGAGAGCTGAACAGAAAATTTGACTTTTTTTTGCTTTTTGGAGGGGGAGGGCAGGGCAATTTGGGTTAAGTGACTTGCCCAAGGTCACATGGCTAGTAACTGTTGTTTGTCTGAAGCTGGATTTGAACTCAGGTCCTCCTGACTTCAGGGTTGGTGCTCTATTCACTCTGCCATGTAGCCACCCCAAAATTTGACTTTCAAATACAAGAAACCAGACAAGTATGAAAAGGTAAACAGGAAAGAGAAAGTATAAGGAATTTTTTAAAGTTGAACTATTTACCTTCCTACATGGAAAGTTGTAATTTTTTACTCATGAGACTTTTCTCAGCATGAGGATAGTTGAAGAGTTGAAAGGAATATCTATATCTATATCTATATATGTATACATGTACGTATGTATGTATGTATACATGGGTGTATGTCTGTATATGTGTGTACATGTATACATAGACAGAGGGCACAACAGGGTCAGTTGAGTAGGAAGAGATGATATCTAAAAAATAAAATTAAGAGGCGAGAAAGGAATATATTGGGAGAAGAATAAAGGGAGAAATAGAATAGGGTAAATTACCTCACACAAAAGAGGCAAGAGAAATTGTTACAATGAAGGGGAAGAGCAAGAATGTGGAAGGGAATGAGTCAACCTCATTCTCATTGGATTTGGCTTAAGGAGGGAATGATGTACACACTCAGTTGGATATTTTACCTTACAGGAAAGTGTGGGAAAGGGGATAAGAGAAGGGATGATTAAAGGGAGGGCAGATTGGGGGAGAGGGTAGTTACAAGCAAACACTTTTGAAATGGGGCATAGTCAAAGGAGAAAATAGAATAAGGATAGGATGGAGGGAAATATAGTCTTTCACAATATAACTACTATGGAAATATTTTGTGTAACTATACATGTACAACCTATATTGAATTACTTGTCTTCCCAGTGGAAGTGGGTGAAGAGGAAAGAAGGGAAAGAATCTGGAAATTAAAGATTATAGGTTGTACAGAAAGGAGGGTGCTAACTAGCATTGGAGGAATTTTCTCCCCTGGGAATTCCCTAAACCAATAAAATCATAGTTTTGCTCTCTGTCTTTTATTCTCAAGGCAATGAGGAGTTTCAATATGTTTTATGGAGGGAGGCGCCAAGAATAAGTGGAAAACTGAAATATATCCTTCTGAATTTATTAAGATGAAATCAAATTCTTTGTTTAAACAGAATAATGTATAGATGACATTCATTTTCTAACATACTAATTTTCTAGTTTTTCTTCTAGATTTCATTTTTCTAAGTAATGAAAAAGTCTTCAAAATATTATTGTCTCACTGACACCAAATAAGTGTAAATTTGTTAATGCCAAAAAATGATCAAATTAGACAGACAAGGTGAGCTGACAAGCATTTATTAAATTCTTATTCATGGGCCAGACACTATGGTAACCTGTGGGAATACAAATACAAAAAAAA
>CM053600.1:13874103-13892227 GCA_028646575.1 Pseudocheirus occidentalis | reverse complement strand
GGTGAAAGGAATACAAATGGATATATATATATGTATACTTACACACATGTCTATATAGGAGGCTATATATGCATATGAATACATATCTGAGCATAGGATCAATTGAATATGAAGGGATGATACTTTAAAAGGTAAATTCTGAGTTGGGAGAGGACTAGAATGAGAGGAGAAAAGGAGAGACAAAATGGGGCTAATCATCCCATGTGGAAGAGGCAAGGGATAACTGTTACAACTTTACTTTCATTTACTCTCATTGAATCTGACTTAGGGAAGAAATGGCATAAATTCTAAACTGGGCATCATGCCACACAAGAGAGTAGGGGGCGTGGGGATGAAAGGCTAGATGATGGAGGGGAGGGCAGGGTCTGGGGGAGGGATGCTAGATGCTCGCACTTCAATAAAGAGACAGGGACAGGGTACAGAACAGAATTGGGGGGGGAGGGATGAGAAGGTGGGACATATGATCACTGTCACAATATGTCCACTATGAAGATGTCCTTTATAATCACGCCTACACAGCCTGTATTGAATTGCTTGTCCTTCCAGCGGGATGGGTGACAAGGGAGGAACCAAAAGAATCTAGAATTTAAAGCTCTGCAATACCTGCAACTAGGAATCAAGATATACAGGGGCTGGGATAGGGAGATCCTATCTGCTCTGCCAGAAAGTTTGAGAGCAGACCAGGCGAGGCTTTCTACAGTGGGATTGCTGTTTTGGAGTTGTGGTAGGGGAAGGCAGGGAGAAAATTTTTAATTCAAAAATCTCATGAAAATCAATGATGTAAACAAGAAAACAAATAAAATTTATTATATTAAAAATAAAATAAAAACAAACTGATCTTTCTTAAAAAAAGAAAGAAAGATCAAAGGCTATAATAGGGAGATTCTTGCATTCTGGCTTTTTTTTAGATCCCTTCTAACTCTGGCCATTCTGGTGATGAGTAGAGACTAAACTAGTGGTTCAAGACCTAAGAGTCCTCTAGGTCTTTTCAAAATGTCCTTGAGGTTAAAACTATTTTATAATAACAGAAAGATTTGTAATATCTAATGTGGTAAATATCCATAGGTATAATCAACACAAACAAGGGCTCTTTAGGGGATCAACAATAAGTTTTATGAGTACTATTGGATTAGATTCACAAAAAAAATGATTAAGTAGGTTTGCAAAAAATCTCTTAAGTGAAAAACTTCCCAAGGGACATTTAAATCAAGCAGAAATGTCCCTTCATCTAAACAGTGGCTAAAGATATATGCATCACTGATAGAAAAATATACACTGAGCAACCTCGGTATAAAAAGTAGAAAAAAAGAAATTTCTATTATCCTCCTGATACCTCTTCCCTCTATTTGTTTTCCACTCCTGATTGAAGGCAAATTATTCTATTGAAATGGAGGTTCTAGGTAATCTGTGCCTCATGATCAGAATAGTATCCTTTATCACTACTCAGGGTGCCTTTTATGTGATGGTTAATGTCCACTGTCCCTAAAGACCAAATAAACACTTTGTTCCATGGGAGGGACATACTTCACTTTACCAAATTTACAGGGAGTGGAATTGTAGATTGACTTTTGAGTTTTCCCAGAAATATTCTCTCTACACGTCCTCATAAGATCATAGATGAATAACTCTAAAGAGCCATGGAGATATAAAGATCATAAATAGGGAACTGGAAGAGACTAGAGGTCATCGAATTCAAAATCCTCACCTTATGGATGACTCTTCCCCAGTCATACAAATAGAATGGCACATTGACTTTTGAACATCTGATAAATATCTTTCCTTAAAATGCTGGAGGAAAAGCTCAAACTAAAGATATGATTCCAAGAATCTTAAAAGAGGCAAAACCAATCCTAATCAGAAGTACTTCTCTGCAGCCAGAGAGAAGCCTGTGGCACTGGGGCAGTCTGAATTGCCTCTCGTATTCAGGAATAAATCACCCACGACTCCAGAACATGTTAGTTCTGTAAACCTGTCATTCATGATCTGCAAATTGTTAGACATTAGAATACAGAAGAACATGGCTTTGATACACAGACCCTTGATATAGGTGCTGCAACTTCAACACCAAAGAGGTATGGTTTCTGCAAGCAGGCGGGTTGAAATTTCATGCCAAGAAAAGCCTCCACTCTTATTCCTTGAAGACTTCTCAGCAAGGATTAGAATATACATATTTCATGCAAAAAATCAGACATAAAAACAAAATGGCTCTTATTTATGAGTGGGGAAATTCAAAACCTGGAGCTGCAACCTCTACTTAATGCCGAGGCCATGAAAATGCAATGATCTACAGAAATTCACACATTCGTCTCTGGGGGCATTGTTACAGGCTCATAAAAAGTCAAATTGCTGTTACTTGAGCTTGCAAATAATTCATACGTATCATTTGTCTTATAGTCCTCGCATTTTCCTGCTTTGCTGACCACCTACCCACAAATGTGCACTGTAGCAATCCCACTCTTGACATAAGCATGGGAAGAGAGGAATGTGAATTGGAGGAGATTCAAAATGCCAACACAAACCTGTCCAGCACATGCATTCTGACTCCAGTGCAAAATAGCTAATCCTTGCCCAATGTACCAGCTTATGAATTTCTTGTCTAATAAGCTTTGGGAAAGTGCTGGCCAAAGCAACACACTGATAAAGAAAGATTCAACCAGATTGGTTTTCTTATTAGTATCAATAGACTTCCAAAATCTAATAACTAAAGAAAATTGAGAACAAGAAAGTCCATCTTGATTTGGTCATTAAGAGTTCTTGCTCATATGCACACGAAATCAATCCACAGAATTCCTTCATTCAAGAAAAAGATAAAAAGAAAGGAAATATTGTGATTTCATTGATACCCCACTTTTCTTCCTTACCTGTGAGGAATCAGAAATCATAAGTTAAGGAAAGCAACAGGCTCTAATATACAATATATGACTCCTCTCCCCTCCCCTCCCCTCCCCTCCCCTTCCATCCCTTCCTCTCTCTCTCCCTCTTTCCCTCTCTCCCTCTCTTCCTCTCTCTCTCTCTCTCTCTCTGTCTCTCTCTCTCTCTGTCTCTCTGTCTCTCTGTCTCTCTCTCTCTCTCTCTCTCTCTCTCTCTCTGTCTCTCTGTCTCTCTCCCTCTCTCCCTCTCTCTATGCCTCTCTTTGCCTCTCTCTGTTTCTCTGTCTCTCTTTCTTCCCACCCCAGCCTTTTTTCTTCCCAATTTTCTTTAAATGTTCTTTTCTTTTGTGCCATTTTAGGATGTTTGAAATAACTGCTTAACACCATTCAATAAAACTCATGCTAATTAGTGACTTGAAGCATAGGTATCTTTCATTTCATTGTCTCCTCATTGTGGAGGATGCCCAGGTAAGACAATCAGCAACCTTAGGTAGAAAATATTAGAGATGCCCTATTTGATCCCTTACATTGCTCTACAGGTCATTTTTACCTTTTAAAGCTTTAGTTCAAGACAGTGTCTCCTTAGCACATTCTACCCACAGAAAAAGATGAAAATAACAATGTTTGGCTTTCTTTTTTTTCCCCTGGGGAGCTGCAAGTTCCTTGAATCAAAATATGAAAGAACTAATCTTGGCCCTATAGGAGAGGCCTCAGGATGGAGCTTCTTCCCTTACTCTGGATTCAGTCATTGTTGATGCATAGACTGGAAGAGCAGTGATGTCAGTCAGAGAGCTGGATTGTTATCTTCAGCACTAAAAGAAAAGCATTAAACTTTTATTGAATCAAGGAACATTGTTAGGTGTGGGGAAGGAAAGAGTACATGTGGCTCCCTATGTGCGTTTGTGTGCACATTACAATGTCTCCTAAGGTTCAGTTTAATTCAACTCTATACCACCAGAAAAAAAGTAATGAGAATATAGCCCTGTTGAATTGCTCCAGCTCTGCTCTTTTCCCCTCCCCCTGAAAACTCTGAAAGGAAAAAAAAAATTGCTGCAAATCAATGATACTAGAATTTCCTCTTTGTTATTCAAATGGTGCCTAGGACTGCTGAAAACAATTTACTTTCAGAGACATTTTCATCACGCAATATCTTAGTGGATTTCATGGGGGGCGGGGGAGAACCTGTACCATCTTTTCATTTAAAAGAGACAGATGAAGATTCTTATTTGATGAATGAAATATCGATCTCGATAATTGCCCTTAAGTTCTGAGGACATATTAGTTCTTTTTTCTTTAAATGCTGCTAAAGAAATCTAACTTTTGGTTAGTGGAAGGAAGGCAATAAGCCTTCATCAAAAAATGTATGTTATTAAAAACTCAATGAAACTTGAAAAGTGTCTAGTTTATTTAATATGATATGTCTTTTGTTATTGTTGCTTTGTTGTTGTATATAAATGCAGTGACTATTTCGATTTGATCTATGTTTTCATTTGAAAAATTACTACCCCTTCCCATGGAGCCTGTGTCCCCTTCTGGGTTTTCTCAAGGGACTTAGTGCCACCATCCAATCTGCCATAGCCTACTCAAAATGACTAAGACCATGGCCAAGAAGCCAACACTTATCAACCACCAGCTTCCTGAATGTAAAGCTCAACAAATGATCCAGATTAGCTCTAGGCCTTCAACAACAGCTCAACATGAAGCTTTGAGATTATTTTTTTCCCTTCCTACCTGAGAGTCAGAGACCAAAGTGACCTAGAGTCCCCAGTGAAATAAGTTTTACATCTGAAGAGTATCTCAAAGTTCAGTGTCAAAACAAAGGATGTCTGAAATAACAATACTGCATTTATAACACTGGTCTTCTGGTTTGCTGATCTGGAGACCCATTCTAGTATGGCTTTGGCAATCTCATTTCCACAAAAGCAATGCAACACCTTAAAAGGTTACTGAAGTTTTCTTCAAGATAAGGAAAATGAGAGATTTGTCCTAGCTTATCTGATCATGTCAAATTATCCACTAAAATTAATGGCTGTTTTATCTTTATCCACACTATATTTATTAATAAATTTTAACCTTACTAAATCATGGTGTTGGTAACCTATGAGAAATGGCCAATTTCCATGGATATTTTATAATCATTCACAATAAAAGTTATTAGTAGAATTTAAATGTACCATGCTTTTGGTAACCTATCAGAAATAGCCAGTATGTTGTTACATATAAATTTAAATGTTAAAATATTCATTTTTTCAACTTTGAAAAAATAGACATTTATTACCACTCACTTCCTTTGGTTTAGGGCTTTACGTATTAATGGAAAATCAAAGGAGCAGCAGCAGGCCTTTCAGTTCCTTAGCCCCTCTTTATTCATACTTTTCACTACCTTAAAAAATTCATTAGGAAAAAAATATAAAATACAGATTTACTACTGACATTATAAATTCCAACTCAAGACACACATTTGCACAGTAGGAACTTGAGTAAAGATACTGTCTGCTGTAACTCCAAAAAAAAAAATTAAGCCAATCTCTTCCCATGGAAAGTTGCTTAACCTGTGAAAGAAGCAGGAAGAGGCTATCAAAGGTAATATTGTAAATTTGATCAGATAGTTAATTTTCAAAAATTTATATAATTTTAATGTTTTATACTTAATGAGCAAAATTTCTTTGTCATCAAATAAATGTGATTGAGAATAGGATGCAGTTATGTATAGACAGAGCTTTTTGAGGATAGAAATGAAGTGACATTCTTGCTATTCATTTTAAACACAAAACTGAAATGATCCAAAATATTGATAATTTGTGATTAGTAGAGCTACAGGTCAATGGCATGGAATTTAGAATAATATGTTTTCATGACTATGGGGCTTAGGATCATGATTAATTTTTGCCCTTTAACTTTTCAAGATTGATAAGGAAAAGTGACCTACATAGACAGCAGACAGTCCTGCTTCTCAACCGCAGAATTTTCATAAGACCTAAACTCATTTTCAGAGAAACCAAAGCTCAAATTCATGTTTAGATCTCAATGTTCTTTTAAACAAAATAGGGGTGAGGAAAACCCTGGTGGAGCAAAGTATCAGGCTTTTCTTTTAGCATTCCTTGCAGACAGAAGTTCTCAATAATAACATATTACACTTTTTAAATGTATAATTTTCATACAAATATTAAATAGCCTTGGACTAATAGGAAATGGATTATAATCCTCTGCTACTACTTATTTTCTGCTTGGGGCATCTTTTTAAATACTCTGGGGCTTTTTTTCATGTGTAAAAGGAAGATGTTTATCGGAACATTTCTCAAGGAAAAGAGTCATTATAGAAATTAATCAGAGAAAATGGCCATAAAAAGACATTAAATATGTCTTAAGAATTCTGTTTTCTCACTTAGGATTCAACATGAAAGGACAGTCAATATTTTCAGTACATTTTGATAGTATACTATGAAAAAGAACATCTTTTGGATTTATAGTGTGAAATAACATCTCCTAGGGAGATAAAATGAAGAGTCTGACTTTTTATCCCTCTACATAGTTGGTCATGGTGATAACCCTTCACCTTAATGTCATTTTCAGGTATTTAATTCTGGTGCTTGTGAAAATTTGTATTTCTTAAACAGTTTTAGATAGGTATATCACCACCATGGTAGCATGCGGTAGCTGAAATGTATGTTTTCTGAGTATAGTTAATTAAATTATGAGTATAAATGATATGTGTATAAATATCTGAGCATAAATTATATTCATTTTTCCATATATCCTCAAAAACTTAGTATCTTGCAAAGCAGAAATTATAAAAGTGATTTTCATTACCAACTCAATGTTGCATTCTATATATGTGTGTGTTTTATTTTTATGTTTCTGATGCACACAGCTTTTCATTATGTAGATGTTTATTGCAGTGTGTTACAATAACCTTCAGTAGGTTATGATTGCAATGGGTGTTCCCATTTGAGGGTTAGGGCTTTTAAAATGGCTTTTTTAGTGTTTTGTAAATTACAAGCATTTCAACAAATAGCTACAAAAATAAAAAAGGGATGAAATATCTCTAAGAGTTGGAAAAACAGAAAAGTAGGACAAACAAAAAAGAGAAAAACTATATACTTTTCAAAGTCAAAACTAAGTTGTAAGAATCCAAAATATTGAATGGCCAGAGTCTGCCCATTTTCCCAGATTTCTTAATTTTTATTAGGGTGTCAACAATCTGCAGTGTAATTGAGACATTATCTGTCATCAGACTACTTGAGATATGTTTTGTTTCAGAGATTTCTCCAGATCGATATTTCATGTGTTTTAATGTTCCCATATTTGTTCCCTTAAATGATAATTAGGTCTCTATCCAAAAATCTAACATGCTATTTTGCTACAGATGAAGAAAGACATGCTTTTTAATTTTCATCACTAGTTCAGTTTAAGAGTACTGCCCCCAGTGTATCTCCCTGCTTCATCAAAAACTTTGTCAGAATCTAGAATCCTCCACACATAAGCTGTTTCCATGCACAAAAGCTTTGGGTGCATTAGCTGAATTGACTAATTTCATTTCTCAGGCCAAACAGCTGATATATCTGACCCATTTCTCCTTGTCCTGAGGTTAGGCAGAATGATATGAGAACCAATTAGTCATCTAGCTGTATACTTATAGGTTGAAAGGGAATGGAATAAGAGGTCTCTCCTTCCTCCAAAACAAAGAACCCTTATAAGGACCTTTGGAGGTGAATTAATAGGAAGAATTTGTAACAAAATTTTAGTGAGCTTTCTGTAAGTATAACTAATTCCTCCCTAAGGTGGTTATCTCAAATAAATTCAAGGAACAAGTATGAAGTACAGGGAAATTTGCTAGAAACCGAGTGGCTGGAGATAGATGATGAAAATAACCTAACATTTCATTGCCTATAAAAGCCTGAAAATTTAAATTACCCATAGATCACAAAGATAGTGACTGAGATTCCTTTGTCTTTTGGAAATCTGCATGGATGATATACCCATTAGGCAATGGAATATAAACCAAGGAAAAAACAACAACAAATAAGTGATGAATACTCATTGACCCAAGAAATTCTAGCTGCAGGACTACAGGTCATAGCAAGATAAGAGTCTGCCAATATCTTCTTTCACCATTGCCCCCATATTCAATAGTGAGAAGGGAACAGGTGTGTTCTTTTACTGAAGAAGGATGCTGTTAGAAGGAATACTTTAAGTGCTCTTCCATCTTTTAAAAAATATAAGCTGTTTTCTTTTTTTCCAGTGGAAGGGAAGGTGTAAGGGAACCTTAGCAGAAAATGATACATGGATTTTTCATTCCAACTGGGATTACCCTAGGGCTGAGATTTGATTTGTAGCTAAAAGATCTAAGGAAATGGGGAAAAGAAACAGAAGGGAAAAATCAGAGATTGGGAAACTAATTATAGGTCACATTCTTCACTCAATGCTTATGTTACATCATGTAAGAAGCAACTTTCTTCCATCACCATAAATCTAAGAATATGACTGCCTTGAAGAATTCATGGTAGAAGCAATAAAGTTAGAATATTTTAACATATTCCCAATTGTAAAGGGAAGAATTTTCCTTTTTGTCTCAGGAGTCCTTTTCTGAATTTTTATAATAATGTGATTTTTTTTCTACTTGAGCAAAGTGAAATATAGGTTTTTAAAGGATAAGAAAATGTAGTAGTATTGAAGATTCAATGATCTGCTATCTCTTCCTTTACTATGGGAATGTGCTTCAAGTAATTTCAGTTTATTCATCTTTATTTCATCCAATGAATATAGAAGGTGGTGCTTAAACTGAGACTTAAAGAAATCTAGGAATTTTTAGGGGAGGAGGGGAAGAGGGAGTGCATTTCAGACTTGGGGGCAGTCAGTACAAGAACAGGGATATATGAGATACTGTGGTAAGTGTGAGAAACAATACAAAAACCAGTTTGATTGGGCCAGAGAGTGCATGAAGGGAGTAATGCATAATAAGGTTGGAGAGATAGACTTGTAAAGTGCTTTAAATGACAAATAGGAGTTGATATTTCTCCATAGTGGGGGGGGGTGGCAATGGAGTTTAATGAGTATGTGAGTGATACAGTCAAATCTGAAACTTGAGAAAAACATTTTGCTATCTATGGAGAGAACGGAAACACATAGACATGTGCATGTCTATATATGTATATTGGGTATACCAATTAAATGATAATTAATTTTATTTATCTGTGTAAAAGTCAAACTTTTCATCATGGAAAAAATACATTTTTGAAACCAGAACTGAAAAATCATTACTATATACTGTTAAATGGGATAGGAAAAAAATATTTCCCTTAATTTATATACTTTACATTAAATGACATTATAACAACTCATATTTAAAGGTTATTTTGTTTTTAAACATTAAAGATTAACTTGAATTCATGAAATAAGATCACTAATTAAAAATTAAAGTCTAGATTATAGACATATCAAAATATATAGTTCATATATCAGACAAAGGTTCAGTTCTCCTTTTATCCCCTTCCAAAGTATTCTACCCTCCATGCAGTCTTGTTTTTAGTTTGGACAGGGGAGCAGTGGAAAGAAACACCCTGGATTCTCTGTGTACAGATTCCTAAGAAGAGAAACTAATCATGACACATTTAGAGTTATCACAACCATCTTTTTCCTCACAAACAACAAACCTAATAGCCTGAAGGACAGAGAAAAGTCTAATGTCTATTCAATGAAAGTTTCTTTTCTATTCATCCTTGAATTTGTACTGAGCCACGCTTCCTTTTGAAGCATTCTTGGTCTAGTTATCAAGCAGAAAGTTACTTTACATGTGCATTTAGTTATGAAGGAAATAGTATTTCCATCAATCCCATTTCCCCCAAGTTAAGGTATATAATGACAGGCTGTTCTTTTTTCATATATTGGCTGGGAGGGGGAAGGAGAAACCAGAAATGACTATTAAAGCAGAAATGAATGTATGGATCCTTAGATACAGTAACAAGAAGACATGCTTGTGAGAAATAAATTTGGGGGGGAAGGGGACCCAACAACCAACTATTGATTCAAAGGTGCAAATCCTTTCAAATCAAACTACTTGCAGTTTCAAGAGGAATGATTGAAAGGTTAAAAGATAAACTTTGTAAAATTCCTTAGTAAAATACAGGATCACTTTTTCTCTGTCCAAAAGAATTTGACAGCCAGCTCAAAGCTGTCACCACTTATGAGACCACTCTTATGTGAATGCATGTACTTTATGGCTGTATGTATCACAGTAGAATAGGACCAAGAATTCTTCTAGAAATAAGTTTTTAGTGAAAACTCTACAGGTAGTATACCACTGTGGAATAATTTCTTGAAAGTATTTTCCCTTACTCAAAGGTGGCCATGATTGAAATTGCAATTTGTAAATTAAAATCACATAATCAGTTGGCATTTTAGATTCAGCAAATGCATGAAATGCTTTTGGCTGCATCTTTTTTCTCCTCATTTTAAAATTACATAATATGTAAGGCAAAGAAAAAATTATTTAATCCCTTGATACCAGTTTGTTTTTTCACTTCGTTTTGACAGTCACATTATAACCAATATAACTTTTAAGTCTTTGTTTTCTTAAAGAAGTTATGCTTGTTTTGCTAGAGAAGCTATATTCATTATCTAGTCATTGCAGAAATTATCTTTAGCCTTCAAAGTTAAACTAAGTTTCAAACAATATGAGTAAATTTATAAACTCAGAGACCAAAATGTGTAAAGTTTCTTTTCCTTATAAAATAAAATTGATTTTGCAGTGCTTTCATTAGTCTTTTCAATCAAGTTTTAAATTTTATTTTGCCTATGTTCACCATTTAGCAATAGATTTATATTTTAAATGATAAATAAATACCATAACTGCTTTATACTAAGTGGATATTCACATCTATTTTTACACAATGAACTTTTCTATATATCAAGTATGCTGTTATATACCTTGTAATTTGTTTATAGTATATTAAATTTCATTATTTGTAAAAAGCCAACATAACATTAAAATGCAGTCTCTGGAAAGTTTATCATAAAATTACTAATTTGTAACTATTTAATCTTCTCTATCTATACAGACAAGAGAAACTATTACACTGAATAATATTTTAAATATGTGTTTGGTCCTCCTTGATTTTATGCTCTTTACCTATAAAATCATTTTGTTTATTTTTGGAGATGTGAAAATTTTATGGAAATCAAAGCAGGGCAGGTTGAGAATGATCACACTTCAGAGTAGACAAATTTGTAATTTTTTTTCATATCTGTAAGATGAATACTTTTTATTCCTTTCATGATAGCTCCATTTTTTCCCCTCAAACTTATGCTTAGCAGGAGTTATTCAGATTGCCTCTTACCTCTTCAGCCTCCTACCACCCTTAACATGTTAGCCCTCTTGCAGTTAAGACCAGTAGGCTCTTATATAATTAATGAATGAAAGAATTAATTAATTTCTTTGTGTTTGGAAATACTACTAAGTATTTCACCTATCATAGGATGATCTTTGCCCCAGAAGGAATCTATCTCTTTGGTGGTATAGAGAATGTGAAAAGAAACAAAGAAGTTTTATGCACCACACATATCTATCAGGTTTGAAATTTAAATCTAAAGCTAAAAGAGTTTTCAGAGATACCTTTTGCTGAGTACAATATCACCTTATTTGTCTCAGTTACTGACAATTTCCTGCTGATAATCACTGATGATCTCACCTACAGTCAATGAACCAAACTGAATTACAGTGTAGGTCTCAGTCTCCTATAGTATCAGGAAATTGGGTTTGAGGTTGTTTTTCTCCTTTGGATTGGTTAAGGCAGTTCAATGGAGATCAGTCCCTTCCTTAATGTGAGGGATCCCTGTTCGCTGTGCAGTCTGGTCTTATCATTTTTCTCCCTTTTACAAATTTCACTCAGAGTCTGGGGGAATCCTGAGCACCTTAATATTTCCTTAATTTCTGTTTTGATTGGAAAGAGGAGAGCAAACTCATTCGGAAATGATTTTTGTCATTTCAGGCTGTATTCGAGGTTTCCTTGAAATGTGTAAGACTGTGAGAAGTCATCCTCGTCACGGAATGTAGGAGCTCATCCTAATTACGGTTGATCGCAATACCATAGTTACATTAATACTGTTTTTTATGTTAAAGAGATTTTTTTGACCTTTTGGAGTACAGAAATCAATGAGAAGTTGATAAAGCCAAGTTCATTGCTGCCAAAAGTAAAACCAGCCTGATTTGTTTACTTACCTAAGCCTTCATCTGTCAGGCCCATTCTGAAATGATTTATAGACCTCTACCCAATGAAATCATTTAAAGTAGATTAGATTCAGGGAACAATCACCTCTAATATGACAAGCTGATGGAGGCTGACAGGTAACCAAGTTGCTCTGGATGGCAAACAAGTTCCTGAAATTCTGATTAAATTAAAATATTAATGGTACCACTGGGAAAATAAGATTGAATCATGTTAGGCGAATTCAGTATTAGGACCAAAATGCAAATCCAGAGTCACTCTGTGTGGGAAGAAAGCCTGCATCGGTACCAGGGGAAGTTACCTTAGTAAGCGAGAAAGCAGGAAGTGAATTCAAATGAAAAGCTTGGTGTCAGGAGCCCATCTTCACCTTTCCAAGGTCTGTGAAACAACAAGGCCTTCTGGGCTCTGGGGGTGGTCGGAAGGCTTCTGAGAGCCTTCATATTTTTATGGACTTGCTGCACCATGTTAATGAACATCTCTTGTGTCCTTCAGGTTATAAAGGTTACTCCTCTGCATCCTTGTTTCATGCTCTTCCTACCCCCCCCCCAATCCCACCTTTATATTGCTTTAGTTCATGCTTTAAATTTGCTTCAATACGCTCTAACCTGCCAAACAAAATAGTTCTAACTGCATCATAATTGTCATATAGAACTGAAACTCTGGAGGCTTATTATTCAGAGGTTCAGAAGTGTTGTTTTTTTCAACTTATTTGTATAGGGTTTTTGAGGAGGGGGGGTTTAAACTGTTGAAACAACATGTATGACCCTTTCACTGGCTGTCAAGGTAATAAGTTTTTTTTTTATTAACAAGAGCTTAGTTATACATTTTTGTGTCTAATGATATCAGGAACTTTCTAATTGAGTCACCCAAATCTATTACAAGCTCCAAGATCTGCACGAGAAAAGACCAAATGAAATAAAAGCATCATTGCTGTCCCAGAAGGGCTTAACTGAAATCACTACATAAGATATTACTAACCATGGGCTCTGAAATGGTACAGCTCCTCTGACTAGAAGACTTGGTAATGTGTGCTAGAAACTTTGGAAAATTAAATAGGTACTTTCATATATAACAAAAAATTATATTTCTTCCCTATATTTAAAGGAATAAAAATAACTTTTTTGCTTGATGAGGAATTATCCCCTGTTACAACATAAATATATTGGATTTCTATAAGGGGGCCCTTAGAAAAAAACCATTTTTATATGTGTGCATTAAAAACAAAAATGATGAAACCTTGGCTTATCCACATATTTACAAAGCAAACAGCAATGATAAAATCTTAACTGCAACTTAAAATTTGTAGGTCATCATACATATTACAGTTTTAATGTCATTGAATCCAAGTAAAAAAGTAGTCCTGGTCTAGTTTTCAAAATTATTTTTAGAAAAATATTACATAGAGAGACAGACAGATACACATACATGCATACAGAAAAAATCTTTCATTTATAGTTGAATATATGGGCAATTAAAATTAAGAGGATTTATTGAAGCCATTTTAAAGCCTTATAAACTCTAGGAAACTTAACATGGCCAATTGAAGACAAGCATTCATGAAATTTGTACCCTAGAATTTATAGTCCAATTTAAGGTGCACTGCATTTCTACTTAAATAAATTTGGAACAATGCATGATAGTCCTGATAAGAATCCATTATTCTAATATCTTGGAATTTTCCCACCTACAAAATTTGAAAGTTTAATATTTATGTGGGACCTCTCCAAGGCCAATGAGGACCCTTATAAGAGGCCCCACCCCCTTGATCCCCATCCCTAGGAAGAAAAATCACCACCACAGAGAATTATCAGCCCCACAGTGATGAGCTTGGCTTCAGTGCTGATAAAGCACAGAATATTGTAGAAGCATCTATAGGTATTATATTGAGTGATGTGAATTATAATACAAATAATGTTGATAAATAGACTGCAAATATAGTGAAATAATCCTCAATACATTTGGTAAAGTTAGGAAAGACATATAAATATAATGGCACTTATTCAGTGACACTAAAGAGTAGATTTAGTTTACATGATGCCAGCTCATGTATTTTTGAATGTCACATCTGATGGTTTGATTCTCCCATCAATACATCATCAATGTTTTTTGCCATTACTATTAGCCTATAGCTACATGGAAATAGAGGTATAATAAATTATCAAAATATTCTGGGATAAAACCATTCATAGTCCTGACTAATTACCTCATTGTGTTAGAATTGAAAGTATGTAGAAAGTATTCAGAACAGTAAAGAGTGACTCTTATAACTACCTAATCTCACAGCTCATAGTAGACTTTAAACATTTTCATTGTTAAAAAATCAAACCTAGAAAAATAAAACAATAAGTTTAAATGATGTATTAATATTCTTGCCAATTTTTTCATTAATATTATGTATCAAGGAAAATGAAGGAATTGTTTGGGAAAATATTCTCTTAAGTTGGGAAGATAAAATTTTTTACCTACATAAGTCTGTTTAAATTAACCCAAGTTCTTAGTTCAATAATTATGAATGCCCTCTTTGGTTATGCATTACTCTCATATAGTAACTAGAATTATCTTATGCTTTAAAGTAATTATTTAATGATTTGGTGCCATTTGTTCCAAATAATGAGTTAAGAATTGAACAATATTGGTGGATTGATTTCTCAAGTTCAATTAAGTTCCCTGTAGAAAAATAACAGATATACTAATTCAATGATAATTGTCTTTCCAATCATTCATTCTATATTCAATAAATATGTGTTGCATACTGTGTAGTTGATACATTGTTGGTACTTTCTAACTAGTTTGGATACTGTAGTATATTGGATGGGGTATGAACTTGGGCATAGAAATTTTGGTCTGCAACTTAGAGTATATAAGACAGTAATGTTTAATTAATTTGAAGGGGAAAATTAAATGAACAGAAGCCATGCAGAAGTTAGCTAAATCAGGTTCATACTATAAATAGATTTTATTTACCATTGTAGATATGACTTTGAGATATATTTAAAGAAAGTTTGTCAAAATAAATATGCACATTTAATTTTGTTCTTATTTTCATGACTAGTAAGTTATGTTTGTTGTTGTGATAATTAATTGGTAAGTGTAAATCACCTATGTGAAGTTTTAAATGTATAGAGTAAGCTATAAATGTAAAATGTTCTTTCATTAGCAGTCAATGTAACAACTCAGGCTATGTGACAACCAAATGTAGAAAAATATTTTGAGAAGCGATGGCTTGAAATTAGTAGATGCATGGATCGGCTACCAAATGCAAATTCAATCTGCCATCTAAGGAAGTAAATAAAGTTATAAATGCAAATAAAAGAGAAAATTGAAAATATAGTGTTCTCACACAATGCTTTCCCACAAAGGTAAAAATGTAAACTCCATTCAGAATGAAAGAAGGTGTTTGGGAATCTATCAAACTACCATTTTTCTCTTTTCCATCTCTGTTGACTTTGGCATACTGTGTAGGCTGAATGGTTGACTAATGATGTAGTTCAGTTTTGGTTTTAGAGGTTTCTTTTGGACACTAGTCTTTGGTATGAAATTGAATAATATCTTAGCAAAGTTAAGGAAAGCCCAATTTACCTCCTTATAAAAGAAAACGAACTTTCTTTATCCTTAGTTTCCTGGCTCCACGGTGTCATCAACATTTCCCTAGTAAGACTCCAGCACAACAAATAAGAAGATTCTAATAATAAAGTTTAAAGAGAATATAACTTGAATAACTTTAAAAAAAAACAACCTTAATCTCTAGAGAATGACAAAACTCTAAAGGAAAAAACTTGGAGGAAGGCAAGTAATAGGGGAAAAAACATGAATGAAAGATTCAGTCATTACTTTTTCCAGTAGCTTATAAGGATGTCCCAATGAATATAGGACCTGTATTCGATGAGAGAAGTCATAGTGTGCAAGCCATACAAATAAACTATGCAAACTGTTTTGATCATGTTGATTCAAACACATGCATAGACACATTGATGTTTTCATGGACAGGACTACTAATGGCATTCAAATAATCGAAACTGAAGTCCATGTCCCTAAACAGTGAAATATAAAATATTCAAATGCAATGAATTCAGAAGTTTCAGTAAATTAGATATGATATTTGTGAAGCTGGTAGGTAAACTAGTTCAAAATTGTCGTAGTTTTTGAATCCAAAATAGGAAATATCCACTAGATACTTAAATGTATGAACAATTGGCAAAAGGGATGATAAAGTCTACTTAGGATAGCATATCCACAGACTGGGCAGAATAATTATGTCATAGAAAAGGTTTTTTTTTCTGCAAACAAAAAAAGTAATAAAGGGAAATACCAAAAAAAGAGTAATCATTGTAATACTTAAAGGAGAGACAAGAAATGATTGAGATATGAATAAGAAATAAAGGAAGGGTCATGGAATAGATGCTATTTGCCATGAGTAGAGAATTAGGAAAAGAGAGATTTATAGCCAAGGGAGGAAGGGAAAGAGAGTCTATTTAACAGCTCCATTACTTACTGCCTTATCAAGAAAACAGAAATTGAATCCAAGAAATGCTCAAGTTTTCTACAGTATATATGGGATTTAGACACTCATTCATTCATTAGTTTAATACAATTAAGATGTTTGTACACCGTATGCTAAGTGGGAACCCTGAGATTAAGTCTCCATCCTATTACATTCTCAAGTCATTTCTTCTTTCTGGGTCTCAGTTTTCTCAAATGTAAAATGAAGAATTCAGACCACATGATCTTGATGATTCCTTCTATCTCTAACATAAAGGAATACAATAATAAACCTTCTGTCACCTAGCAATTATCCAAAAATAAATCATTTATTAACAAAAATGTTTTATTTTTATTCCTAATATAAAACTGTAATTTTAGAAACCCAGCACTAAAATGATGTGATCTGTAACCTATGAGAAACAAATTATCTTTTTCTATACTAAAGGAAGTATTTTGTTTCCCTAACCTTCATCTCCATTTGAAAATTAAAAAAAAAAACCTCTCAGCTCAAACATTTTCAAATTAGAATGAAAATGCTAATCAATAAGATCTTTTACTTTCATATTTTGAAAGTAGATTAATTCACAAATAAACTAGAATTTTAAAAAAATTCTATGCTGTATACAGTGGACATTTATTGAATGTCCATGGTGTTCAGAGCCCTGTAATTGCCCCTGACCAGTTGTATATATCTCAGAAAATATCACTGGCTCATAGAGGTCTATTTCAAAACATTTGTTTGGCAGTCAAAGAATAACTTTGGATTAATATACATGTAATCTTGCTACATAAAATGGCTAAAGTGAGCCTTCAACTACCTGTGATTATTTGTGACATTCACTAATGTTTGGGAATGGATTATTTTACATCAACACATTAAGTATTTCAAAATACAGGATACATTTAGAGACCATGTTTTTAAGAATAATTTGTCAAGATAGATTTCTGAGAATTTTGAACTTGACCTAAAAAATCAACTCAAGTTTCATATCCTTAATTTATAAATAATTAATCTGTCTTTCCTAAAATACCTTATTCTCTCATCTTGAGCAAGCAATATGAAGATAGCAAGGTTTCATTTTGATCAGGAAACAGAAAAAGAATTCACCATTTTGGAAAAAAAAGCATGGGGCAGGGATATAGGGCAGTCTTTGCTATTGTGAAAATTCCATGTTGTTGAATGTATTTTAAAATAGTTATAATTGTTTTTAAATAACTCAGACTCTAAACCAAAATATATTGTGCATATGTGAAACAAAAACAAAATTAGCAGGTTAAAATAAAATTGATAGTCTGACTACATTACACAGTAATTTATTTTTTAACAGGGGAGAAATTAATTATATGACTTAATAAGAATCACAAAATTTAAGTTGCTAAGTTATATTATATTCTTTTTTTTCTATTTAATTTTAATTTATTTTCTTCGTTACATCATTCATTTCCACAAGGTTTTGAGTTACAAATTTTCTCCCCTTTTTGTCCCTAACCCCCAGCCCAGAACATTGATGCCACTGTAAGGCCCCTCCCACAATCTGTTCCCTTTTA
>CM053600.1:13847761-13873603 GCA_028646575.1 Pseudocheirus occidentalis | reverse complement strand
ACAGACAGACAGACAGACAGACAGACAGGTAAATAGATATCTCTCTATACATACTATATACACATTATATGTGAAATATATACACATTGAAAAGTTCAAAATTAATATTATCTCAAGTTTCTACTGAATTGGTTTCTAGTATATTGATTCTACAATATAATTCATTATATTCTATACTGATTTTTATAATTGAGTCAGTGTCTGCCTAAAGCCACCTGTCCATGTCCTTGAGTTAAGCTCAGGAGTTCAGGTTTCCCTCCAAGTTAATTTAAAGGAATAATTAAAAAAAGCTCTCTCTCAGATTGGTAGCCCTTGAGATATTTCCAGCACATTTGCTTTTTATATTTAAACCCCACGAGTTAACCTGGTTCAAAAGATATGCTATCTGTGGTTGCCTGTCCCTGTCCCTATCCTTTTATCACCTCCAAGGGAACAGCAAATCTGGTAGATTTTATTTCCTAGCACAGATTACAAGAGGCAGATGGACCCCAAAAAATAATAAATATTTCTTATTTATCTGAATGCTGCCGCACTTTTCTCAGTATAGCAAATCACAAAATTCCATGAATACCAAGATCACTTGCATGTCAATAAAGAGCATCCCCTCCTTTTCATTGGGATTGCTGACTTTAATGAGGTAACCATTCTGAGCTACTTTGTTGACAATTATATGCATTAGTATTAATAAACTGATTTTGCTCAGAGTATGTATATCAGTCTATCTTTATTAAATTTAATCAAGATAATATATATGTGTGTGTGTGTGTGTGTGTGTGTGTGTGTACCAACTGATTGATAGAAACTGTACTCATGAGACCCGCACGCGCGTGCACACACACACACACACACACACACACACTTTCTACTTTTATATGTATTATATACATCCATATGTATGGGAGGTGCTGTTAGGTAGGGCACATAGAGTACCAGGTCTGGAATCAAGAAGACCTAAATTCAAATCCAGTCTCAGACACTAACTATGTGACCCTGGGCAAGTCACTTAACCCTGTTTGCCTCAGTTCCTTCATCTGTAAAATGACCTGGAGAATGAAATGACACATCATGCCAGTATCTTTGCCAAGAAAAGCCCAAATGGGGTCATGAAGAGTTGGTCATGATTAAAACAACTCAACAACAACAGGGCTGAGGGAGGGGTGCTTTATAAATTTTGAATCTGTAAATGCTTATAAGCAATCATATAAAGAAACTCTTACATTCTTTACTTTAACTGTATATTTAAGGCCCATATCTAGGTAATTTTGGGGGGAAGGCAAAGGGTGGCCTTGGGAGATCTATAGGCCAAGAGGCTTTCAGTGTCTTGTAGAGGATTTCAAGGGCAAATAAATTCACTTGGAAAAATCAATCAAACCAAGCAGTCATACTCTAATTTGGGTCAGAAGACAGTAGTTTACATAGAAAATGATTGATAACAGACTGAGGGCTCTTCAATTAATATGGTTTCTCATTTAGGCTTCCCAATGATAAGATGCTTAAATGAATTAAGGAGGATGTAATGATGAAAAGGAAGCACTTGTTCATCAGCTTTAGAAAGCATCTTATTTCACATCGTCATTCCTTCTAATACATGAAAATTTACCATCACATAAGGGCTATTTTTATAAAAATACCATCAGCCCTTATCTTGTAAATACTGGCTCCTTATTACTACATTAGCATTCAAAAGCAAAGTTTTCTTACTCCACACCATATTCCCTGAAGTAACCAGAATTAGCTATTCATCAATGTCATAGCTCAATCCTTTGAGATGAGTACCACTCTAACCCGAAGAGGAGAGCCAGCCTAGTATGAGCAATATTTTGATTTAAACACAATTATAAGTCGAATTAAAAGCACAGATACTTTTCTCCTTCTTTTTAATATTTTAGACTATATTACTATTGTAACACAGCTTAAGAAATTAGGAATGTAGTATATCACTTGAAATCCAACTCCTAAAAATAATCAAACACAATTAGACTAATTCTACCTGGTAGAATAAGGATATGAAATCAAGGGATGCTCATTCATTAACTGAAGTCAAAGAATCAGGGCAGAAAGGTGTTTATGCTTCAAAATTATCTAAAGGGTCTTATAACTGTACTCATCGGAGACTCACGACATAATGAGTTAAGCTTCTATCAATATGCACATATATCAACCATTATATGTATGTGTTTTATGTGTGTGTGTGTATACACACATATATCTTTATCGAGATATCTATTTCCTTATTTGATGGAGGCTTAACTCATCATCACTATGATGTTATGAGTACACTCTTATTAGACCCTTCAGATAATTCTAACATAAATGTGCATACATATGTATGTGTGTATATACACATATACAGAAACACACAAACATATATATGTATATACATATGTGGGGATGTGGAGGGGGTGTGGACAGAGACTATCTATCATCTATCCATCTATCATCTATCTATCTATCTATCTATCTATCTATCACATATCTATCTATCATCTATCTATCTTGAGTCTATAACTTAGATGTACAAGAATTTTATTATTATTATATTTATTTTATATTATTATTATATATTAGTATTATTAATATTATTATAAATTATTAAAATTTATTCCTATTTTATAGGTGAAAAAACTGGAGAAACATCTAAATTTACTTACTAACATTCTCACCGATAATAAGTGGAGGACATCAGGAATTATCACAGGTCTTCTGACTAAAGTCCAGTGTTCTTTTCATTACACCCTGCTGCTTCCTCTCATGTATTTTATCTTTATCTGTTATTTTGTAGCCTTGCATCATTTTACCTTCAACATCCAGCAGCTCAAGATAAAATGCCTCCTTTGTGACCATGACTGGTTTTGCATGAGGGAAAGAGTGCCATAATTTACTGCTATGAATATCAAAAAGAGGAGAAGCATATTGCCCTAAAAGTCAAGGGATCTAGATAAAGCAATGGCCCAATTATTCCTGCAGTGTTAGGGCTGTGGAATTCTCAGGAGGTAACCAGGCTTCAATTAGTACTAGGAGGTGAAAGGAAAATTTAATAAAAGATTTTAACTATAGGACACCTTGTTATGAAGAAATGAGGAAACTCCCTTTCCCCCCACTTTAGTCTTTGACTTCTAGCTCAAAAGGAAAGAAAGAATTGCTATCTCCAATCTACTACTATGTACGTGGATAGAAGGGACAACTTTGAATTTCCTATGGAGCATGAAACTGGAATCTGGCCTTCCACCAGGGAAGCAGGATTTTGCAAACAGTAATAATTTAAGGAGATGCATTGGGGATATTCAAGAGCAAAGTGGTCCTTGTAAAGAGAAAGAGGATTTCCTTAACTGCTTAGCTTTATAAAGAAGAGGATTATCAATAGCAGAGATCTGAAGCCAAAGGATTAAAACCATGATAAGACTAGCCAGGAGATCTGGGTCTTGCTAATCCTGTATAATAATTAATGTGAAGTGCTTGGATGTTCACACTTGACATGAATAAGAAATATTTGTTTAGTGTAAAGTATTTTTAATTTCCAGGAAGTCTGATCGGCACAATGGGCAATTTGAGAATATTATATATTTTGAATTTTTCATGTCTTCCTGTAAATCCTTCTTTTTGTCTTATACAGTTCCCATGGTATGAAAGTAAAAGCTAACCTATACCTGACTCCAATTTAAAGAATGGAAATGAGACAATAAGTGGGTATGGGAAAATATCTGAAGGTCAAAGTAGAAGGAAATAGTGGAGGTGTCAAGGAATATAGGTAAAGGTCCTGTCCTTAATGTCATTTACTCATCCTTCAATCCTCTGAGATTCATAATCTCAGCACTTTTTCCCTGATCTCTTCAATCTCCTTCACTCAACTTTTCCAGCTAAATCTTGCCATTTGTATTTCCCTAATGCCCCTCACACATAATACCTTTTCTGCACTCAAATACCACCTTAGCTCAAGCTCTTGTCACCTTGGAGCTAGATTATTTTAACAGTCTTTTAATTGATCTCTTTACTTCAAGTATTACATAGAGCTGATGAAATAATTTTCCTGAACTATAGATCTGACTATGTCACTCTAGTGGCTTTCTGTTGGCTGCAGGATAAAATATGATCCCTTCTGTTGAGTTTTTAAAACCTTCACAACAATCTTCCAAACAATTTTCTGATCTTCCTCCTTTTTTCACATACATTCCATCTGCTACAACAATGCTTTCGCCCACAGCTTGGAATGCACTTTGTCAACTGTCTTATACCTTTTCATTAGATCTGTTTTTGTTTCTGCTTTGTCTGCGATCAAGATTGCTACCACTGTGTTTTTTTTTACTTCAGCTAAAGCATAATATATTCTACTCCATCCTTTTACCTACACCCTGTGTGTATCACTCTGTTTCAAATGTGCTTCTTGTAAACAATAAATTTTAAGATTATGCTATTTAATCCATTCTGCTACCCACTTCTGTTTTATGGGAGAGTTCATTGCATTCACACTCACAGTTATGATTACTTTCTGTGTCTTTCTCTCCATCCTATCCCCCTCATTCAGGCTTTTCTTTCTCCTTTCTCCCTTTCCATCATCACTAGAGTTTTGCTTTTGACCACTGCCTCCCTGAATCTTCCCTCCCTTCTATCATTCTCTCTCCTGTTTCTTTCATTTTTCCCTTAGTACTTCTTCACTCCCTCCTATCCCTCTCTCCCTTTTCTTTCCCCTTTCTTCTTCAACTGTCTATAGGGCAAGTTAAATTTCTATAACCTGAGTATGATATTCTGTCCTTGAACCAAACCTGATGAGAGGAAAGTTTAAACAATGCTCATCTCTCTTTCCTTCTGCTGTAATATATTTTTGTGCCTCTTCATGTGATGTATTTTATCCTTTTTTCTTTCTCCTTTTCTCTTCTCCCATTACAATTCTTTTTCACCACTTTATTAAGATTTTTATCCTCACATCAAAATCATCTTAAACCCACCCCTCTCTATCTATTTCCCTTCAAGATGATGTAATAAAGATATAGCTCTCAAAACTTATAATTATTATCTTCCCATGTAGGGATGTAAACAGTTGGTCCTTCTTGACTAATATGTTCTTTTTTTCTTTTTTCCTTTCCTGTTTACATTTTTTATGCCTCTCTTGAGTCTTGTATTTGAAGATCAAATTTTCCATTGAGCTTTGGCCTTTTCATGAGGAACACCCAGAAGTTCCTTATTTTACGGAATTACTATCTCCTCGCCTGAAAGATTAAGCTCAGTTTTGTTGAGTACTTGATCGCTAGTTGAAATCTGAGCTCCTTCACCTTTTAGAATATCATATTTCACACCCTCTAATCTTTTAATGTAGCAAGTTGCAACATCTTGCATAATCCTGACTGTGGTTCTATGGTATTTGAATTGTTTCTTTCTGATTGCTTGCAGTATTTTCTCCTTGATTTGATAATTCTGGAATTTGGCTACACTATTCCTTGGTGTTTTCAGTTGGGATCTCTTTCAAGAGGTGATTGGTGGATGATTTCAATGACTATTTTACCCTCTGATTCTAGGACATCAGGGCAGTTTCCCTTTATGATTTCTTGAAAGATGTTGTCCATGCTCTTTCTTTATCATGATTCTCAGGTAGACCAATAATTCTTAGATTATCTCTCCTAGATCTATTTTTCATATCAGTTATTCTTCCAATGGGGTATTTTATTTTTCTTCTATATCTTCATTCTTTTGATTTAGTTTGACTGATTCTTGATATCTCATAGAGTCATTAGCTTTTACTTTCCCAATTCTAATTTTTAACAAATTGCTTTCTTCAGTTAGTTTTTGTATTTTCTTTTCCATTTGGCAAATTTTGCTTTGTAAGGAGCTGTTTTCTTTAGCGTACTTTTCTACATTTTGTCAATTGTAATTTTAAAGGAATTGTTCAATTTTTCTTCTACCTTTTTAAATTAACTTCTAAAATCCATCTTGGGCTATTCCAAGAAGGCTTTTTGGGCTTGAGATCAGTTCATATTTCCCTTTGATGTTTCAGATGTGTGAATATTGACTGTGATGTGCTCTGTGATAAATTCTGCTGAATGTATATTTTGATCTTCCCTGTCACCAATATGCTTCTCTATGATGTCATTGTTTTTCTTTGATACTTCTTGCTCATGTTGTTTGCCTTTTTTCTGACTTTTAAACTTGATCTCTTCTTCTGGAGCCCAGGGTACACTCTCTCAGACTTATAGTGCTAGGGTTTGGGTGTTGGTTACTGGTTTTGTGTTCAGGGGCCTCAGCTGGATGTTTCAGTGGTATGGTAGTTTACCTGTTGCTAAACTGGAGTTGGTGGTGGTGGTTGGTGTGTGTGGTGCTTGCTTGCTGATATAATGAAGTATGTCACATCCTGGACTGGTTGCCTTTGGTCACAGCAAGAGGAACCTTTCCTGTCAATCCCCTTAGCCTCCCAAGCTGAAAGACTTTTGTACCCTGTCTTTCTGCTGGCTCCACTATTCCAGGATCTTTTCTGGGGCAATATTCTCTGGGTTTTTCAAAGTCTATAAGGAAGAATGAGAGTTACTACTGATTATTCCACAATATTAGCTCTGGAAGTTTAAATAGGTGACTTTTCATCATTCAGTCTGTGGACTGATAATTCCTGGAGCACCTGTTGATTCTCCTGCAGGTGCCGTGCAGGTCTGTGCCTCTCTCTCACCCAGTTCCAACAGATTGCCCCTCCTGCTGACCTTCTAAGTTGTCTCTGGTGTCTGTGGCCTGAGAGGTCTGGAAATCACTACTGCTGCCAATGAATGATTAAGGCCTCCAGGTCTGCTATAGTTTTGCTATGGTTGGATCTGTGCTAGTGCATCCTATGCTCTAGACTGCACTCCTCTCACAGCCTGGTGGAACAGACTCATCCTGTTGACCTTCCAGATTGTCTTGGACTGGAAATCTGCATTGGTCTGTCTCTTTGGGAATTCTGCTATTCTAGAATTTGCTCAGATTCACTTTTCAGAGGTATCTTAAGGTATTTGGAGGAGATCTCAAGTAAGTCCCTGCTTTCACTCTGTCATCATTGGCCCTGACCTTCCCCTTCCCACCCAAGGCACTTGTTAAAATTCATTATCAATGCCTTATGTGTGGATAGCATCTTCAACACTGTTAGCTACAACAATTCATTGTTTAATAATTTTTCAGTCACCTCCAATTCTTCATGACCCGATTTAGAGTTTCCCTGGCAAGATACTGGAGTAGTTTGTCATTTCCTTGTCTAGCTTATTTTATATAAGGCAAACAGCATTCAGTGACTTGCCCAGGGTCACACAGCTAATAAGTGTTTAATGCTGGATTTGTGAAATTCAAGGTGAGTCTTCTTAACTGGAGGCTTAGCACTCTATCCACTCTGTCAACTAACTAGCTATTAGATTGTTGTAGCCAGCTATATACAGTACTACAACTTGTTCATTTATTCATTCATTAAACATGTATCAAGTGCCTAGACACACTGGATGTACTAGCAATTACCAAAGTTTAGATAATTCATAGTTGTTTCCCTCATGGAACTTACATTCTTGTAAAGAGATAGAACTTAATAGAGAAAATTATACTACAAAATATTATGTGATACTTGAACTGGTAGGCATGGAAGAAAATGGTACATGAAGTCTGAAGGGAAAAATCTTTTCCCAAAATAACAAGCAAGGAAAATTTTCTGTAGAAGGTGGTATTTAATATATGATTTAAGTAATGGTAGGAATTTGGTAGGTAAAGAGTAGATGGAGGACAGCTGAGGTATAAGAAGCAATGTGAATAAAAACATAAAACCAGGAGAGCAACTAGCACAATCAGGGATCTGACTGTTTGAAATTATTGCCTGATTCTTCTTCCTTTGTCCTTCTCATATCCAGACTATCATTAGTTGTTATTGTTTCTATCTTTATAGCATTTGTGCATCTCTTCTCTCCTCTGATCCCACTGCCAACATTCTAGAACAGGCCCTCTTACCTAGACCATTAAAACATTTCCTATAAGGTCTTCCTACCTTCATTCTATCTCTATTACAATACCCCCATCACACTAGTACCTGAGATCTTCCTCATGCACAGATAGATAATTCCTCTGCTCAAAAAACAATCAGCAGATCCTGATTGCCTTCTGAATAAATTTCAAACTTCTTTGTCTAACAATCAAGATCTCTACCATCTGCTGCCACCCAATGTTTTTTTTCTTATTGCTTATTTTTCTCCTCTATTTACTCCTTGTTCCAACTAAATTAAATTATTCTCTATCCCCTGAACATGCCTTGTGCAGATGATTGTGGCCCTTTGAGATTAAGCTTCATCATTTGAAAGAGTTTATATTTGTACCATTTACCCCATCGAATTGTTTTGAGGCACAATCCTTGTTAACTTTAAAGTACTTCATGAATGAGATGTTACAACAAGCTAACTACTTCTTCCTTGTTGCTGTTTTTAAACAATTTTGAGGAGTCAATAGCTAAAATTTCCAGTAATATTCTCTACTGAAAGGAATGTTTCCTAATGTGAGGTCATCTAGATGACTTCAATGTATATATATATATATATATATGTATACACACACACACTTGCATACACATACACACATAAGTGTGCACACACAGATAGACAGACAGATAGATTGATAGATGGATAGATAGATATAGATATATAGATATAGTTATAGTTATAGATATAGATGTATATATAGATATAGATATATGTATAGTTTTTGCATGAAATTCTTCCCTAGATAGCATGGCAGAAAACAGGTAGATTTTAAAAAGTCTTATATGGAATCTAACTTCAAATTAAGAGAACTATTGAACTAATAAATAAAACTAAGAGCTTGTTTTATGAAAAAAACAATAAATTTGATAAACTTTTAGACAATTTGATTTTAAAAAGAAGGAAGAAAACCAAATTATCAGTATCAAAAATAAGATGGGTGAATTTACCTCCAATGAAGAGGAAATTGAACTGATAATTAGGAATTATTTTGCACAATTTCATGCCCACATATCTGGCAAACTTAGTGAAATGTGTAAACATTTACAAAAATATAAATTGCCCAGATTAGCAGAAAAGGAAGTAAAATACTTAAGTAACCCCGTTTCAGAAAAAGAAATTGAACAAGTCTTCAATGAACTCTTTAGGAAAAAATCTCCAGGGCCAGATGAATTTACGAGTGAATTCTATCAAACATTTAAAGAAGAATTGATTCCAATCCTTTGTAGATTATAAGAAAATTGGTGATGGAGTCCTACCAAATTATTTTTATGATACAAATATGATACTGGTGCCTGAATTGTGAAGAGCCAAAACAGATAAAGAAAATTATGAACTAATTTCCCTGATGAATACAGATGCAAAAATTTTAAATAAGTATTAACAAATATATTTCAACAACTTATCAGAAGAATAATACATTTTAATCAGGTAGGAATTATGCCAGGAATGTTAGTATCTTAGGAAATATTAGGAAAACTATTAGCATAATCTATCATATCAACAGCAAAACTAGTAGAAACCATATGATAATCTCAATAGCTGCAGAAAAAGCTTTTGACACAATACAACACTCATACCTATTAAAAACACTAGAAAGCATAGGAATAAATGGAGTCGTCCTCAAAATGATAAGTAGTTATCTACCTAAAGCCATCACCAAACATTATACGTAATGCAGATAAGCTAGAGACATTTCCAATAGGATTGGGGATGCATCAAGGGTGTCCACTATCACTCCTGTTATTGAAGTTGATACTAGAAATGTTAGTTGTAGCAATAAGAGAAGAAAAATAATTATAATAGGCAAAGAAGAGACTAAGCTATCACTCTTTGGAGATAATATGATGATTTACTTAGAGAATCCTAGACAATCAAGTAAAAAACTACCTGAAATAATAAACTTTAGCATAGTTGCAGGATATAAAATAAACCCACATAAATACTAGGCAAAGCCCAACAGCAAGGAATAGAAAGAGAAATTCCATTTAAAGTTACTATAGACATTATGAAACATTTAGGAGTCTACCTGCCAAAACAAACCTAGGAGCTATATGAACACAATTACAAAACACCTTTCTCACAAATAAAGTTAGATATAAACAATTGGGAAAACATCAGTTGCTTTTGGTTAGGTTGAGCTAATATAATAAAAATGACAATTTTATCTAAATGAAAATTCCTATTTAGTTCCATACCAATCAAACTACCAAAATTATGGAGATAGAAAAAATAATAACAAAATTCATATGTAGTAATGAAAGGTCCAGAATTTCAAGTGAATTAAAGAAAAGAAATTCTAGGGAAGGTGGCCTACCCATTCCAGATTTTTAAACTGTATTATAAAGCAGCAGTTATCAAAACTACTTGGCACTAGCTGAGAAATAGAGTGGTAGACTAATAGAATACCTTAGGTACACAAGACACAGTAGTAAATGACTATATTAATCAACTCTTTGATAAACCTGAAGACCCCAGTTTCTGGGTTAAGAATTCACTATTTGACAAAAACTGTGGGGAAAACTAGAAAATGGTATGGCAGAAACTGGGCATAGACCAACATATGATACCGTTTACCAAAATAGTCAAAATGGGTTAACAATTTAGATTTAAAGACTGATAATATAAGCAATCTTGAAGAACAAGGAATAGTTTGCCTTTCAGATTTATGGAGAAGAGAAGAATTTATGACCAAATAAGAGATGGAGAACATTACAAAATGCAAAATTGATATATTTCTTTTGCACAATGTCAATGTAACCAATAATGGGAGGGAAGCAGAAAACTAGGAAAGAATTTTTACAACCAGTATCTCTGATAAAGGAATATGTGGAGATCTCTAAAATATACAGAGAACTGAGTCAAATTCATAATAATACAAGTCATTCCCCAATTGATAAATGATCAAAGATATTAAAAGGCAGTTTTCAGAGGAGGAAACTAAATCACATGAAAACTACTCATATGAAAAAATGCTCTAAATCAGTGGTTCTCAACCTTCCTAATGCCGCAACATCTTTAATACTCCTATGTGGGCATATCTTCATGTGGGCGGACCTGCCTGGAGACAATAGATGAGTGATGTCTCAATTCCTAAAACCATCAGAAATATAGGTTTTTACATGGTTCTTAGGTGACCCCTGTGAAAGGGTCATTCGACCCCCAAAGGGGCTGCAACCCACAGGTTGTGAACTGCTGCTCTAAATCATTATTGATTAGAGAAATGCAAATCAAAATAACCCTGAGGTACCACATCTCACCAGTCAGATTAGCTAATGTGACAAAACAAGAAAATGATAAATGCTGGAGAAGATGTGGGAAAATTGGAACACTAATTCATTGTTGACAGAGTTGTGAACTGATCCAACCATTTTGGAGAGCAATTTGGAACTATGCCCAAAGTGTTATAAAATATGCATGACTTTTGACTCAAAAATACCACTTCTAGGTCTGTATCCCAAAGAGATCATACAAGTGGGAAAAGGACCCACATGTACAAAAATATTCATAGCAACACTTTTTTGTGGTGGCCAAGAATAGTAAATCAAGGGGATGCCCATCAACTGGGGAATGGCTAAACAATTTGTGGTATACGAATGTAATGGAATACTATTGTGCTATAAGAAAAGAGACTTCATAATAATCTGGAGGGACTTATATAAAAATGATGCTGAATGAGGGGAACAGAACTAAAAAAACATTGTACATAATTACAGACACATCGTACCTGTGATGACTGACTTTAATAGACAGGTCTCTCCTCAGCAATGAAAGTCTATGAGACAACTCCAAAAGACTCATGATGGAAAAGGCTGCACACATCCAGAGAAAGAATTACAGAATCTGAATGCAGATTGAAGCCAATTACTTGCTCTCTCCTCTTTTTGGTTTGGTTTTGTTTCTTCTTTCTCTTTGTTCATTCCATTGGTTATAATTCTTCTTTATAACTTGACTAATGTTTAACGTGAAAGTATTTGTAGAACCTATATCAGATTGCTTGCCGCCATGGGGAGAGGAGGGAGGAGAGGAAGGGAGAAAATTTAGAACTCCAAAGCTTGTGGAACTGAATGTTGTAAAATAAAAGTAAATGAATTAATTACATTTAAAAAATGATAATAGCAAAAATAGTTTAAAACTAAAGACACTTGACTATACCCTGTTTGTGGAAAAATACAAATATTACTTCAGGCAAACAAATATCCAAAGAAAATAAATTAAAAATGATAATAGCAAGCAAAATTATTAGTCTACAATTTAACTTTTAATTTGTTTTATATATTTGTTTTTACCTTGGCAAAACAGAGTGTGGAGTTTCAAGTGAAATCATGTAAATAATTTTTTTTGTGGGGGAAGGGGTTGGAATCTTATTGTAAGAAAAGTGATACTTGGGCTTTAATTGTTAAAACTGATGATATACACTAATTGGATTCATCTGAATAATATTTGATTTTGCCTTTTTAGACCTGATCCTTATGCTATTTCACTGCAATTACAATGGAAATCAAAATGAATATATTACAGTCTAAAACAAAACAAAGAGTTATAGAGTCTGAATGTAGATTGAAGCAAACTACTTTCTCTCTCTATTTTTTTTTGTTTCATTTTGTTTCCTCTTTCTTGTCCATTCCATTGGTTGTAATTCTTCTTTGCAACTTGACTAATGTTTGTTGTGAAGACATATCTAGAGCCTATATAGGATTGCATGTTGCCATGAGGGGCAGGGTAGGGAGGAGGAGTGGGAGGGGGTGAAAATTTGGAACTCAAAAGCCTGGGGAACTGAATGTTGTCAATTAAAAGTAATTAAATTTATTAAGAAAGTCTTACATGGAGAAAGAAATATAAAAGGATAATACTTTCCACTGAGGGAAAAAAGGCTGATCAGGAAGTAAGGATAATACAAATGATAAGAATGTAATTTCTTATGTAAAAGACCTTTTTGCCATGATCACAGGAGGCAGTGGTTCAAGAATCCCAGAAACAGCTATCTGATTCTGCTAGCACGGTGGGCTGATTTTGATGTTCAAATTTGTCCCCCATCATCCTTGGGGAAAATAGCTCTTGCATAAAAGTGTGAAGAAGGATAAAAGAAAGAAACCTGAACAAATAGGAAGGAAGACCAACGAGAGGGTAGAGACAGACATAGCGAATAGGCACATGCTGAGAGGCAATCCACCTGAGCGGAAGGCCTTGCTTCATCCAATGCAGCACAGCAAACAGGCAAATGCCAAAGAGCTGCAGTTTCAAGAAGATGAGATCTGGTCAAAGGAAGACATTGCTCTTTCTGCTTCCTTTCTTCTTCCTTACAAAATCTCTTGTCACTTTTCTGATTAGGCAATAGAGGCGAAACAAATTAGAATCGATTGTGATTGTGATAGAATAATTCTGTGCTTTAAGAAATGATGCACTCAGTGGTCTTAAAAAAATATCATGTGAAGACTTGCATGAAAAAATGAAGAGTGAAATGAGCAGAACCAAGAGATCATTGTATATAGTAACAGCAATATTATTTTAAGAATGACTGAGTAAATAAGTTATTTTGACTATTATAAATACCCAAATTAGCTGTAAATGATACATTGAAGAAAGAAGCCATCTGCATCTATAAAAAGAATTGATAAATTGCAGTATTTATAGAATAATTTTTCACACATACATGAAACCCACAAGTGTGTTTACGTATGTGCATGTGTGTGTGTGTGTGTATTTGTGTCTAATGGTAAACATCTCTAGGGTTGGGGAGAGAAAAAGGGGAAAGAAAAGCAGAAGGAATATTTACGTGATAACTGTTGCATATTTAGAGCAAATAACAAGTTGTGCATAATAGATTTGCAGTTTCATGGGCAATCATCTTTTTTTATTATACAATGTTATGGAAAGAATTGTTTAATTCCATACCTTAAAATTTTCAAAATTAAGTATAAAAGCTTGTTTGTTTCTTATCTTTTATTTTTCATCCAGATTTGATTTACTTACCATAAAAACCCACTGGCCAGAAGAATGCTAAGCTTTGTTTCTATTTTATTTATGGCTTAGATATAGACTGAATATAAAAGAAAGAACTGTAATTGTAGAAAGACAAAATTTTACTTGAGCCTCTTTATTTTTATTAGTTAATTAATTAATTTTTATTTTTTAACATTCATTTCCACAAGATTTTGAGTTCCAAATTTTCTCTCTATCTCTCCTCACCCTCTACCCTGAGATACCATGTATTATAATTACATCTTCCTCCAGTCTGCCCTCCCTTCTATCACCCCACTTCTCTTATCCCCTTTCATTTTACTTTCTCATAGGACAAGATAGGTTTTGATGCCCCATTGCCTTTCCCAGGTCCCACAGAGTTCCCGCACTGACCTTCCAAGCTGTCATGGGCATTTGTGGGTTGAGAAGTTTGGAAACCACCACAGCTGCCAGCGATTCAGTGCCCTGAGACCTGCTCCAGCCCTATCTGTGCTGGCATGGCCCATGCTGGACTGAGGGATTGCACTCCACTTCCAGCCTGGTGTAATATAGCCTTCCTGTTGACTGTCTTGGGCTGGAAATGTTTTTCACTCTCATTTTGTGCATTCTGCAGCTCTAGAATTTGTTTAGTGTAATTTTTTTTTTTACAGATATTTGGAGTAGTTTCTGGCAAGCTTAAGCAAGTCCTTGATCTTACTCCTCCATCTTGGTTCCACCCCCTTTACTTTAACATTTTTAAATGCACAAGAGAATGGAAAGAAGCTCATAATAAGACATAGACAAGAAGCACAGCTTTGAAATTTGTTGAATTACCTGCATGTTTTTCTTAAAACCGTGAATTTCTTGTGGCAGACTTGCAATTTCATATACAATCCTCCTTTTTGTTATTAATCTTTGTATATGAAAATGTTCACATTTGTATTTTGTTTATCAGGTTCAGAAGCCTCTCCAAATCTGCAAGTGGGTTTCTTTGGTGGGAATTTGGAAATGTCATATTTTGCATGAGATCCACCAGAGAAAATTTGTTCTGCCCTGATCCACCGAACCTTAGAACTTTGCCCTTAAATGTTCCCTCCCAGAATGCAAAATTACAGTTCAATATGTCTTCTTGACCCATTCTTCATTCATTACGGTTTCATTTCCTTTCTCAGCATGGAACATAATAGTCTACATGTGTCTTTGTTTACAATCCCATTATATCTGGTCTTCTCCCCTGACCAGAGTGGATGCTTTACAACGGGATCCTCAAAATATATAATTTGGTAACATACATTCCATCCAGGTTTTTAGACTAATCATTTCTAGTCAGATCCAAACCAATCTTTTTCCTCCCACTCAACAGTATCAGAAAGAATAAGAGAATAATGGGTCATCATAAGGGACTCTTAATAAGAAAACCTAGGCATTCCAATGATTCCTCTTCTTTTATATTGTTTTTCTTTCCTTAATAAGGAGGCTAGTTTTTGGCCTATTCATTGATTTGTTTTCTGTATTCCATACCTCTCTTTCATGCTACTGTTCCCCACAGCCTTCCTGTTCCTTTTCCTTTTTTTCTTTTCCTGCAAACATTTTGTATTTGTGTTTCAGAGACCATGAGTGCATTAGCCAAGTTCACACATACCTTCTTTTCATGGTAAAGAAGAAAGCGTGCTTTCCCTAGAGTCATGATAAACTGGGATTTGAATCCTGCCCATGGCTTATTCAACTTATGTGTCAATGGAGCCAAACCTTTTAACCACTTCTACTTTAATTTTCCTCATCCATAAAATGGGAATAATATTTTTAGCACCTACCTCATGGTGTTGTTGTGAAGGATACAATGAGATAATGCAATTAAAATCCTTTGTAAGATATGAAATACTACATTCATCTTAGCTATTACCTCTTCTTCCACAATTCCAAAAGTATAGACATAGGATGGGAGATGTGGAGCTATAGGGGAACTCACAATTCATCTACTTCAATGATTCTCTTTTCATAGATAAGGAATTGGAAGCAAAAGGAGGATTACTACAGTGCCTGCCATGATGTAGGCATTTAATAAATGTTTATTGAATTAGATTAAGTGATATGCTGAGGGAATACATATCAAAGCATGGACCTGATGCCAGGTCCTCTTACTCCAGAAAAGTTGGATTTTTTTTTTACATGAAGCCATTGCCCAATGAACTTTGAGGGAGAGATTCTAGAGAGTGAATCTAAACCTGGACAAATACAAATAGGAAGGAAGGAAATAAATACCTACTACGTGCAAGGTACTGTGCTAAGAGCTTTACAAATATTATCTTGATCATCCCAACAACCCTTGTGGTAGGTGCTATTATTACCCCCATTTTACTCCTATTGAGGAGACTAAGGGAAATAGATTAAATGACTTTTCCAGGATAACATAGCAATGGTGATAAAGAACACTCTCAAGGTCTCTCTGAAGAACTTTGGAATTATTTGAGTGTCATGAAAGATACTAAAAAAGGATCACTCAGTATGGCACACCTCCATTAAAGAAGGCCCTGTGCTTTACGAGCAGAGTGGAATTGTAGTATCTCAAAAGAAACATGAGATGTACAAATTTAGAGATATCTACACTTCCAATGTTCATGTGAACTATTTGTGTCTGACCTGTGGTAGAGACGTCCAAGCCCAAACTGGTCTAATCAGCCATAGTCAGATGCACTGTATCTTCACTCCAACAAAGTGATGCCATTTCGGGACTCTTTGAGAACAAAGGACAGCAACTGACCAACCAATCAACCAACAATGAACCAGGTAATCAAGGGATCTGAAGTTTGTAGCCCAGTCTTCTGACTTAAAATAAAAACTCATTCAAGATCACACAGACTGAGATTTCCTGCTTCTTTATCTTTCCTCTTGTGGTATAATGGAGAGCATGCTAGATTTTAAATTAGAAGGCCTGGGTTATTCTACCATTTACTGCTAATGTGACCTAAAGCAAGTTCTTTAACTAATCTGGTCCTCAGTTTCCTCATCTATAAATGAAAGTTTTGGACTAAATCTCTAAGTTCCTGTCAGCCATGTTTTTATTCTGATTCAATTTGTTTTTCTTCATAGTTGCATAGTTCTCCCTTCTATAACAATGCAACATTTCAAAAGTGGAAGGTAACCTGGATAACATTAGTACAAAGGTGAGCCAAGAAACCCCCTTTCACTCCTAACTTAATAAATTGAGGCATGAAAAGGGATGCAAAATTGAGTTATTCTCCTTCATTTCCTTTTCCTTTTTTTTTTCCTCTTTCACATCCCCAGGATTCCCATGTTTAGAATACAGGGATATGGAGTAAAAAGGGAGCTATAATTAGTGACTAGTAACTAAAGGAGTCTAAAATGCAAAAAGCTCCATAAATGTCAAATAACAGGAGATGGGAATGAGCACACCATCTTTCAGTTAGGCTCCATGTGGAAAAAATGCACAATTACCAAAACTTCAATTGCATAAGTTAAACTATTTTGTATATATGATAATGCTTCAGGAATTACTTTCCTATGAAGATCCATCATTCCCTTCAGATGAAAAGAAAATGTCACCCACAACAGAATAGTCCACACATAATAAAACCCACTCACACCTCATGCCAAATACTCAGGCATGGGAGTGCTGTTGGCAAGCTTTCCGAGAGAAAAAAGATACATTCACTTGTATAATTTCCTGCCTAAATAAAAGAAAGCTGCTGTGGGAAATATACCTTCTTTGATTTGGGGCAGTGAAAATAAACTACTGTAAAAGCCAAGGTATATTGATAGGGATTCATATTAAAAGCTGATAGAAGCATTACTACAGGGTTTCATTATTGGTAACTACCTGACTTATGCAATTATTTCTCCTGAAAGTTCTTAGAATTTAGTCCAAGAACAAAACTCAGACAGAGTCAATTCTTCCTATTTCTGAAAAGCCAGACATCTCGGTCAAAGCATTGTTTAAACTCATATGTACATAGCCACTGCACCCCCTTCCCACCAGATTCCACCCCTCTGGAACTTCCATTTCTCAAATGCTCAAATGGATCTACCGTCCCTTGGATTTGTATACTCTCTTTAATTCCTTGTAGTACAATCAATTTCACATCTGCCCATCCTGAGGGTCTCCTGTCCATGACCTCCTATAATTATAACCTTCCTGCTATCTCCTGGCACCGAAAGGAGAGCAGTGTACTATTGGCCTGTTCATTTGCCACCTTTCACCCTTGCCATGTGATATCCCACTGTTTTCCTTCCTTTTCTGAATTTTCTTGTCCTTGACAAATTCTTGAAATTCTGCGTTGGTTATACATTGCATCTTATTCAAAACTTGACATGCCTCTATATTATGCATTTTTTTCAGTTCTTTAGATACTGTTGGGATCCATGTCTCCTTTCCTATCTATGAAGAAAAAACACTGTCAGCATTTAATGTCAGCATTAAGAATCTAGATCTTAGTTACTGGGAGAAGGTTGGGGCCATTAAAGGACCTTTGCCATTTCCTGTTCAATTTTTTTTTTTGCCCAATTCCTTATTCATTTGTACTAGCTATCCCAGATGTACACATTGATGGCCAAGGTAAAACCCTTATCTATTCAGCTGTAGCTACTATCCTCTTCTTAACTATACCCTGCCTCCACCCCTAATAGGTCACCTAAAGCAGTGGTTCTCAACCTTTCTAAGGCTGCGACCTTTTAATGTTGTGGTGACCCCCAACCATAAAATTATTTTTGTTGTTACTTCATAACTGTAATTTTACTACTGTTATGAACTGTAATGTAAATATCTGATATGCAGGATGTATTTAAATTGAACATAACCCACAGGTTGAGAACTGCTGACCTAAATGAAGTAATAGCTAATTCTCCATAAGATGAATTGCATTCATTCGTTCAGAATTTGTATTCATTTAGAATATTGTATTGATTTAGACAAGGATCTTCGGTAAAGATCATTTTTAAAAAAATAAATGTATTAAGAATATGTAATGTTCACTCTTCTCGTGTATGTGCCATTTTGTATTTTGGAATTGGAATGGTTTGATTACTCATTAAATTTGTCAGGCACACACAAAAAAAGAACATGTAATATTGGAAAGGTAATGAGTTCCTCGTATGGAAAGTCTACACAACCATCTCAAAGTTAATGAAAGAATGCTAGAGAGAGCTGTACAGAACTTAAAGATTAGGGGACTTGCTGAAGACTGCATAGTTAGTGAAGAAGGAAATAAATAAGCATTTATTAACTCTTTATATATTCCAGACACTATGTTAAGTGTTTATCAAATACTTTCTCACTTGATCCTTAATTTTAGAATTATCTCCATTTTACAGTTGAGAAAACTGAAGTAGACAGAGGTTAAGTGACTTGTCCAGGGTCATACAGCTAGTCAGTGTCTGAGGACAAATTTGAATTCAGGTCTTTCTGACTTCAGGTCTCTTATCCACCATAACATTTAGCTATCTATTAAGTGCTAGAGCACCGGTTCTCAACCTGTGGGTTATGTTCAATTTTTAACAATGAAAATACATCCTGCATATCAGATACCTACATTACAATTCATAACAGTAGCAAAATTACATTTATGAAGTAGCAAAGAAAATAATTTTATGGTTGGGAGTGACCACAACATGAGGAACTGTATTAAAGGATTGTGGCATTAGGAAGGTTGAGAATTACTGTGTTAGAGGAAGGACTTGAACCTCCATCTTCCTGATTGAAAGCCTGGAATTCTATGTACTATATACCATCTTGTCTCTAACTTTCATTTTTGCTCTATGAAACAAAGTTTTATTATACAAATCATCTGTGCATGTTTCCCAAGGGGGATGTTTAAGTTACTTAAAAGAACTAACTCTTTGCAAGGACCTTAACTTCCCCCTGAACATGAGCACTTGAGTGCTAAGTACAGATAATCACAAAACAGACTTAGCAGGATTCCTACCTGAATTAGGGAGAATGGTTAACTGTATTTACAAACATGTCATGCTGTTTTTAAAGCAACGGAACAAATAAATCTTCTTCCAGCTGCATACATCAGAATTATAGTCATGATATAAGGTGTTTTCTGGGAAATTTGGGATCACTTTATATCATTTTAATTTCATCTTGGGAAAGGACCCTTCATTCCCTAACAGAATTTGGAAGACCCCAGATTTAGCTATCAGCATTGCATTAAGACTTCTTGACCTCAGTCTATGAAATTATATTTATTTTTATACACCTCTCTATGGGGCTGTTTGATCATTTTATTATTTATACATTAAAGAACATTGTTGCTAATTAATACTGTTCTAATTGTTGGTGTGGTATACTTTCTGTCTTTGAAGTTTTTTTGATCCTGTATTTAGGGAATTCCATTTACTGTTTTACTTTGCATAGTTTGGGATTTGGGAACCTGTACTTGCAAGCAATTATTTAATTTATCTTGATATTGAAATATGTCTATTATCTCTTTCCCCCTTCAATTTTATCACTTTTCAGAGACCTAGTTCTTTTTAACAGCAGTGAGATTCTCTTTTCGCCATGCCTTATGACCTCAATTCCTGGTAGAATGCATCTTAAAGAGAAGCAGTGTAGTATATATAAAAACTACCCTCAGAGTCAGAAAGAAGACTTTGAGTTTCACCACTGAGTCATGCTAGCTGTGTGACTCTGGTGAAGTGTCTTAACTCCTCAGTGTCCCCATAAATTCACTAAAATATGTTGCAGAATAGTTACCAGTTTGTATTGGAAGAGGTAATATTTTCATTGGGAGTTCCCCAGATCTGATGAATTTATGGGTCCAATTCATACATAAAGTGTGCCCTAATAAAGTACTAAGAGTCTTTCCACTGCTGCAAATATTTAATTGCTTAACAACAAGGAATTCAACTAATTTTGTGATCAAGGACCAATCAGAATTAGGACCTGTGGATATTGAAGGAGTTTGAAATAGGGACAGATTTGTAGCATAATACTGGGGGTAGGGGTGGGGGAAGGGCATTACTAACAGAAATGGAATTGACTAGTTCTAGAAATGGTCACGAATTCTTCCTCCTTGATGGATTTTAAGAACAATTCTGGATTGCTCCTTATTAGGAGTGCTGTAGAGAGAATTCATGCTTAGGGTTAAATTAGATGTCCTCTGAGGAACCAATACTTGAAGCCAATAAGCTTGGAATCACCAGAAATTTTTCCTTGACCTCTCAGTAATCACTCATATGAGTAGAAAGAATGAGGTATCATTGGAATGCAATATGGACTGTTATATTTAGACTAGATATTTAGCAGTTTTTATAGGTCACATATTATAATTAAATCCTTTGAAAAACCATGATTTGGAATATTTACACCATTAGTACAAATATCAACATTTCCATATACTGGCAAAATTTATCAGGTTAAGTCAAATACATTGAAGAACACAATATTTTTTGGCCTAGTATGATCCAAATAGGGTATTTTTTATGAAGATACTCCATCTCCCAAATCTATGCATTTTCACTTATTATCCTCCATGCCTGTAACCCTCTCCCCCTTTATCATCTTGCTTTTCCTGACTTTTCCAAGTCTTAGCTAACATATTCCATTCTATGAGGAGCCTTCTCATCCAGTTCTCATTAATCTTGTCACTTTCCTTTTGAGATTGCTTCTAATTATCATATTGTATATATATGTATATATATGTATATATATATATACACACACACATACATATGCACAATCACAGATACCTTCTATATTTAATAGATGGCCACATCTATTATAGATACAATCTATGTCATATATATATATATGTATATATATATATGTAATCTATATCCAGTATACATATAGTTAGAAGTATAATAGATATACTTGAAACACAGTGTTATTCTTTTGCTATTCCCACTCATCTGACTGGTCCTTCATCTCCTTTTTTGAATCATCATCTACACCACATTCAGTGGATGGGTTTTATGTCAGGACTATGTCCTGGGCTCTCTTCTCTTTTCTTTCCATACTGTCTCACTTACTGATCTCATCAACTCCCATGGGCTCAATTTTCATCTCTATGAATATGATTCTCACCTCTCGTCTCTTTCCTCAGTTCTTTTCCTGTCCCATAAGTTGTCCATTGTTCATTTTAGATAAAATTTCTCTTAGTCATTTCAAATCTAACATGTCTAAAAATATAGCTCATTTTCTCTCTCGTAAACATACTCCTTTTTCAGCCATCATTATAAAATGGAGGGCTCCATCAACTGTGAGTTACTTAAGTTGACAACCATGGTGTTATTCTCTGTGGCTCACTCTCACCCTATTTATCCAATCTATGTTGTCATTTCTATGTTTACAATATATCTTGTGTCTATCTCCTTCTCTTGGCTCATACCTATCTCTCTGTCTTTCAGGCTAGCTGAAATCTGAGGGTAGCAACCCAAGTGCCAGCTCCAATTTGGCAATGAAGGCAGATCTAGTCATTTATATATAAAAGTGACTAAATACCACCCTAATTCAGGTCCTCATCATCACCCACCTAAATGATTACAATGACTTCCTGTTTGTTCTCCCTGCCTCAAATCTTTCCCACTCAATTCATGCTCCATCTAGTTGCTATTCAGTTGTTTCAGTAATGTCCAAGTCTCTGTGACCCCATTTGGGATTTTCTTGGCAAAAATACTGGAGTGATCTGCCATTATCCTTCTCCAGCTCATTTTACAGATGAGGACTGAGGCAAATAAAATGGAGTGACTTGCCTAGGGTCACAAATTAGTAAGTGTGTGAGGCTGGATTTGAACTCCAGAAGATGAGTTTTCCTGTCTCTGGATCTGACACTCTATTCACTGTGCCACCAAGCTGCCTCTAACGTGCATTTATGACTATCTCACCACCCACACCCACTCTATTAAATACATTTCTGAATCAATAAATACATCTTTAAGTTTAAAGCCCTTAATAACCTGGTCCTTTCTTATCTCTCCATTCTTCTTACATTTTACTTGCTACCACACACTCTATTATTCAACTTGACTGACATAGGCTGTTTCTCATACATTATGCTGCCATTTGTTCATACCTTTGTACCACCTGTCTTCCTCTATCAGTCTTTGGTTTTCTTCAAGAATAAGCACAAGTGACGCCTTCTACAGGAGCCTTTGCCTAATTCACCTTTTGCTCAGTTGTTTCTGTCATGTTTGATTCTTCGTGACCTCATTTAGGGCCTTCTTGGCAAACTAGACTGATCTGCCATTTCTTTCTCCAGCTGATTTTATAGATGATGGAATTGAGGTTAAAAGCGCTAAGGGTCTTCCTCAGGGTCACAAAACTAGTCAGTGCCTGAGGTTGGATTTTAACTTATATCTTCCTGAACCCAGGCCAACTGCTCTATCCACTACACCATCTAGCTAACACCAGTTGCTAATTATCATCCTCCAGCCAAATTTACCTTTGTATAAATCTTGTATATACCTATATATGTTTATGCTGTCTCTCTTATTATATTAAGCCTCTCCTCTCACTCAGAAATCCATGAGAAAAAGACAGGTCTATCTCACAGCTAGAATTCATGGTGGGTGGATATCACTTGAGTTGGAGAGATTTGACAACAAGATAATGTTGGAGGGGGAGACTTTTGGAATGAGCATACCTGCCTTCCCTATTTCAGTTAATTGTTTGTATGGAGTTGTCAGAGAATGACACTCAAAGCTGTTCTCTATTCCCCCAAGAATTAAGATCCCCTCCAAAGCTTTGCCTTAGGAAGGAGATATACCAAGAACATAGTTCCTTGGCTGACTTTGCCAACAGGCCTTGATTGCTCCTAGGTCTTTCTAGGTCCAATGATAGATTTCTATTATACTTTCAGTTCTTCTTTTAGCTTACCCTGTAAGACTTCATGCATCTGTATGGCATATTCTTTCTCCAGGTCTCAATTTTCTACTGTATAAAACACAGAATTTGGACTAAATGGTCCCTGAGGTCTTGTTTACTTCTGAATAGCTTATCAGACAATCAGCCCAGGAGTTATGAATCTCTCTAAGCTTACTGCCAGTGAATCCAACGGCCGTACTGAAGTATAGCAAGAATTTGAGTCTTCCTTAATTAGAATTTAAATGCTAGATTTGTCATAACTACAATGTGCATGCAGTTTTTAGTCATTTGAGATTGCTTTTAATTTGAAGGTGGCATAGGGTTTTCACCATTTAACCTTTCAGGAAGAACACACAGATTTCATAGACAGCAAAAATTATGGACAATTTTGTTGTTATTTCATTCCAGTGTTTCATTCTACTCATGTATACCCTGTGCACACCACCACCATATTTTTCAGAGAAATTTAAAATTGCCTTAAATTGGAGCATGTTTCATATTTTGTTGTTCTTTTTTTTAAAGATGGAAACACAAGGATTTTCTTGGATAAACTTGCCAATGATATTGCTTCAAAGAAAGATGATATAGAAACAGTCAAATGTACAAAATCTGCCATAACTTCTAAGTGATTGAGGGGTTTATAGAAAGGAATCTTAATAGAGTCAAAATTTAGATCAGGAAGAGCTTACATGCCATAAAATGATCCACAGAATTCTCAGTTATAAATTATAAAAGCAGGGAACAGGAATTAGTCACTCAACTCTCATTAAATTTAAGCAGGTTTGATTGGTCAGGGTTTCAAAAATATGGGCATTTCACATGAGGACAAGCAAAACAGACTCAGAAGTAAGAAATAAAAGATGTTTTCTGTGACCACCCAGGACTTTTCTTGAAAATAATTGAAGAGAGCTCCAACAATCTATAATATGCTTTCTCTTGGAGAAACACATATCCCAAGCAGGGATCCCACAATAAGTAGGTTTGTTTTAGGGATCATCATAGCCAATTCAGGTTCCATTTTAGAATATGATTCTATGACTTTAGGCATGTCCTTGAAATTATTTAACCCCCATAATAATAACATCCCATTTTGCATAGTGCTTTATATTTTATAAAACTCATTATGTTTATATTATTTGAGCCTTATAACAACTGCATGAGGTAGGTGCTATTATCCTACAGTTAGGAAATCAGAGCTCCTAAAAGTTAAGTTACTTTGTCAGGGTCATATAGTAAGTAAGGTAGGATTTGAAACAGGTCTTTCTGACTCAAAATTCAATTCCTAATCTTTTAGAGCAATCGCTCAGGGTTGATCTATACTCACTCTCCCAAGTGCCTCTTTCCTCCTTAGGATGACCAAAACAGAATTTTGTGATGACTGGAAAGTTTCTATAGCCTAGCAATTGAGTTTTTCCTTTATGGGTCTCATGGAAATTAAGAGTCTTTACTCTCAATAAAAGGGTGGTTAGGTGTTATGATGGACAGAAAGCAGAGTCTGAAGTCAGCAAGACTCATCTTCCTGAGTTCAAATCTGACCTCAGTCATTTACTAACTATATGACTCCAGGCAAGTCACTTAATCATTTATTCCTTAGTTCTTTATCTATAAAATGATCTGGAGGAGGAAATGGGCAAAATACCGTGAAGAACATTTACAAGAAAATCCTAAATGCAAAAGTGTCAAGTCATTCTCCTTGCATAGAAATCCTTTCTAAAGCAGAATTTTTAAAGTTTCAATAAGTAGAGATGTGGCTGTGTGGAAAAGTCCTGTTGTCTAGGAGAAAAAGATGTATGAGATTCCATACCTAATGATAATGAAAGTAAGTATATTTCCCTTTTGAAAAATGATGTGGGGGGTCGCGCGTGCTCTTGGCGGGAGGCAGAGGCGAGGCCGCGGCTGGCGTTAGCCGGAGGAGCTTAGAGGATTGCTAAAATGAGTCTACGGACGCAAACTCCCAGTGATTTCCTAAAGCAGATCATAGGAAGACCAGTTGTAGTAAAATTAAATTCTGGAGTTGATTACCGAGGTGTCCTGGCTTGCCTGGATGGCTACATGAATATAGCTCTGGAACAGACAGAAGAATATGTGAATGGACAACTAAAAAATAAGTATGGGGAT
>CM053600.1:13826256-13847261 GCA_028646575.1 Pseudocheirus occidentalis | reverse complement strand
CATTTATTCGAGGAAACAATGTGTTATATATAAGTACACAGAAGAGAAGAATGTGAAGGTACCAGGAAAGGAATAATTTTTGTATTTTCATATATTTTTTAAAATATTTAAAAAATTTTTGTTCCTATTTTTATTATGTAAATTTTCCTGTTTTCATTATAGCTTATGCAGTGACTTGGGGAGGGGGGGAAGTAGAGCTATTTTAAACATATATAAACTGATGATTTCAGTTGTACAAAGTTCTTTCACCCTTTAAGTTTTGGTAACTTTCTTATGACTGTCAGTGATATGAATAAAAAGAAAAAGGTAACAAAAAAAAAGAAAAATGATGTGAGACTTAAGAAACAAAACAACTTATACAATTTCAACATTTTGACAATTGCTCTTTTCTGTTTGAGACATTGTCCTAAATCCTAAGAATACAAAGACAAATATGAAAGTAACTCTGCCCTCAAGTATCTTACATTTCTGCTCTAATGAAGCTGTGTAATTTGTGGGCTATAAAGGATTAATTTTTTCAAAGAGTAACATCAATAAATTAATTAGGTCATTGTCTCATGATTTTTGATGAACAATATGTTGCTTTTTCAAATCTACTGGCACAGTGGTTTCTCTGTAATAAGTACCTATTTACATAAAAAAATCAGCAATGCTTTATAAAGGAATATTTTTGTTTTTCTGGAGTTTTCTCATGAGAAACCATAACAAAAGTCATATAAGGAAAATTGTGGCCACACTGCCCAAATATATTTTTACAGTTCTTTATCATTTATGAGTTTTTCAATCACCTGGATATGGAATTTAAAAGTATGAATTATAAACAGGTCTTCATAACTATAAGCAGCATTTCAAAATGATGCCAATATTTTGTTTTTGTTGTTAATTCAAAGAAGATTACCAGAGAAAGGCCAGAAAGAAGCAATGATGAGCAGCGTAGCTTTGAAAGCTAGAGGTTGAATTTAAAATTTTAAAAGAAAAGTAAGCAGTTTATGATAGCTGAAAGTTCATGAACAATGTTCTCTTTCTGTTCTGTTTTGTGTCTATATGTATAAAATTTCAGTTACTTAATATCAGTATGCACACATACACATACACACACAACCACACCCCTACTTGACAATCCCCTTGTCTATCCCAGGGGATAGACAAAATAGTCATTTTATAGCCCATTTGACATATTCATTACTTAAATTTGTGCGTGTTTATATATATTTATATAAGGGCATCTAGGTGGTATAGTAGATAGAATGTCGGACCTGGATTCAGGAAGACTCCTCCTCCTGAGTTTAAATTCAGCTTTGGACACTTACTAGATCTATAACCCTGGGCATGGCACTTAACCCTGTTTGCCTCAGTTTCTTCATTAGTAAAATGAAGTGGAGAAAGAAATGGCAAACCATTTCAGTATATTCATTGAGACAACCCAGAGTGTGGACAAAAAAGTTGGACATGCCTGAAATTGACTCAGTGACAATATGTGTGTATGTGTGTGCATAACTATATTGTAATATATAATTTAAATATATGTATACAAAATTTAAAATGATGACAAAGAGGCTGTAAGATAATTTGTTTTGTCTAAGCAATAGGGGAATTATCCAGTATAAATTTCAAAGATATGGATATAGAGGGACTACTTCTTTGTATTCCACATTCAATTCAATTGAAGAAAGATTTATTAGGCTTCTACCACATACAAATTATTGCTCTTATGAATTGAGTGATGCCCCAATAAGCTGTCAAATCATCATTTGAGACATTAAAGCTTACAGTTGTAAAAATGCAACAGTTTTTTTTATTGCTTCAACTAGGGAAAAATTGATCAGGTCACAACATCCACCCAGAAAGTCATATTTATTTTAGTTCATGATGATAACTAATCCATTAGTCCTGAAAGATATTACTGTGATATTAAAGATAAGAACTAATCTTTTATCTAGAGAACTAATCTTTTCTCTGTCTTTCTCCCACTATGTTAACTGTGGTAGGTAGAACAGGTAGAACCCAAAGTTTGTGTTCACTGAAATAGGAATGATAATAACAGGTAATGATTATCATGTGTTCTCAAATCTTGTAATATAAAGTATTTTGATGATAATATGCCTTGAGACATATATTAAATAACTTGCCTAAACATTACATGTCAAGTACTCACAGATATTTATTTTTGCAAATACATCTCAGTATTTTGGTTTTATAAAAATTTATGAAGACTATCTTTATCCTTAATTAGTTAAGGAAAAGCTGATAATAGTGCCAAGTTCAGTACTATATGAACATGTCACCAACTGAGGCTTCCAATTAAGTCTTATTGAACTAGTGAAAGTTTTTTTAACTCACTTTTTTCTTAAGTACCTAATTGAATACCCTAAAATGGAATTAAAGACAAATGGGAGAAAAAGGAAAAAAATCTTTAAAACATAGATCACTTAGCCTCTCAGACTACTTTTTAAAAAAGTTTTCTTTTGATTAGAATGCCCATTATTTGCCTAGCCCCCAACCCTCTAAAATCACTTTTAGAGAATGATGAAGTTTCTTCGTTGATTTTCGCATTGTAGTCAAGAAACTCTCATCTAATTTCACAACTTGAAATTTGTTTAGTACTGGTCCACTGTAAAAGGGAAAACATTTAATGTGCTATAAAATTCATACTATTTGGTCTATGTATTGCTGGAAGAAAGTCCACAATAGAAAGGTTGGGGAGGCAGGGTGAAGAGATATATTTTGCATGTAAAGGAGACAGAAGGAAACTTCAGGGGGTAGTCACTCATTGCTTTTCCTATAAATCAATTCCCCTACACATGTGGATGTGTGTATTTTTCTCACTGTTGTCATACCCTCAGTCATAGCAAGGCCTGATGTGAGGGCCTCACGTCGAATCCTTACTCTATAGGCTGCAATGGAGCTGCACAGTGGTACCTTTGCATCTGCCAGCCAGGGTTATTACTGAGTTTTATAACTTTGGCTATAAATAAGGCCTTGTCATCTAAGTATTCAATTTAAATACCTCTCAGTTTTATTTTTGAACACTGGAAGTTAATAATAAATATCATCTTTGTTTTCTAATTTTTTTACTGAGTTGATTTAAATGCTCTTGACAGCTCCAATCCAATACTCCCATCCAAGCTGACAAGCATGACATGCATCTCTGCATACAAGCTCTCAATTATGCATAATCCAATGTTTTCTAGGGTTTTAATTGAATCACTAGTCTCAAACTTGTTATTTTTAATTTACAACATTTGATTTCTGACACCGGCCCCTCTCTGTCATAAATTATGCAGGCAAGAGCTTTAGTTGCGTGGGTGATTAAAAAAAACTAATTAGGCATGATTAAAAAAAACTAAAACAGAGACCTCTTAAATATGTGCATGTTACCATGTAAAAGAGGCTTATTTCACTGGAAATGCCTCATTTTTTTCTAAGAGATTATGTTCAGTTTGGTACAATTTGATTGATTTTGACAGAAATGAAAGAAAATGTTGGATTTTTTTTCTTCCTGAATATATACCAGAAATTGCATTACATGGCCCGTTGATGGGAATTTCTCCCTCAGCTCATTGAATGTAATTTTGTTAAGTGGGCAAGAAAATGAATATGAAGAAAACTGAATATAATCCAACATTTTCTTTGGCACCAACAGCAGCTAAGTTCAGACATGGCGTACATAGATACAGATACATACATATATACATTTGTAAGAGCTACAATTAGTGGTATTACCATCTTTTGCCACAGTGACAGCAATGTGGGAAAATATGGGAAATGTATAACTTCACAGAAAAAGTGAACTTCACTCAAGAAAGAAGTGACTTGAGTTTAACCACAGAAGCATTGTAAGAGATCAGTTTACTGGATTACTTAGTCTTTCAATGTGACTGAAAAATTATGAAAATCAATCACAACAGATGACATGAATCTATAAATGTTTATTACCAATACTCCTGGCTAAGTTAAAACTGGCTTATTAAGGCTCACCAGGTCTAGTCTTTCTTTTCTTTCCTTCCTTCTTTCTATTTATTCTTCCTTCCTCTCTCCCTTTTTTCTTCTTCCCTTTCTTTTTGCCTCCTTTCCTTCTAGTCCTTACTTCCAACTTTCTTTACTTCCTTTTTCTTCTTTCCTTCCTTCCTCCTTTCCGTCTTTCTGTCCTTCCCTCTCTTCCTTCCTTCTTCTTTCCTCCTTTTCTTTCCTTCTTTTCTTTCTTTCTTTCTTTCTTTCTTTCTTTCTTTCTCTCTCTCTTTCTTTCTTGTGTCCTTCTTTCTTTCTTTTCTCCTTCTTTCTATCTTTCTTTCCACTCTGTTCTTTCTTCTTTTCTCCTTTCTTTTCCTTCCCTTTCTTACCTACTTCCTTCCCTCTTTCTATACCTTTTTTCTTCCTCCTTTCCTTCCTTCCTTCCTTCCTTCCATTCTCTCTTTCTTTTTCTTCTTTCCTTTTCCCCTGAAGCAAGCAGATCAAGAGAGAAATGGCAGTTTTTGGTCTTTCTTCATGTAGGAATACTTGGTTCAGAATAAAGAAACACTGCCTAATAATCAGAGCTAATACAAAGTGAAATAGGCAGCCTTAAACAGGTAGTGAATTTCCTTTCACTAAAGGAGTTCAAACAGAAGTTGGATGGTTACTTGTTGGGAATGCAATTTTAGCCAACATAATTCACTCAACATTTAGTGATGATTACGTATGCATGTGTATATGTATGTATGCATGTATATATGTATGTATGTATGTATATAATACTATGTTAGTAGGAGAGCTAATATAATTTGGTAAGACACTTCCCTTACTTACCTTAAGGAATCTAGAATATAGCAGGAGGATGAGACAAGACCTAAATGCATCTACTATGCAATGTTGTAGTGAAATAAGTGTGCTATATATATATATATACACACACACACATATAGTCCATAAGGTTACAAAGTGTCAAACACAACTGAATAACACCAACAACAGTGGAGGCCTAGAATGAAGACATAAAAGACCAAAGTTGACTACTGCTAAAATTTCAAAAAAGTATATTAAATATAGTGGTGTTAGGGATATCTAATGTGGTTTAAAAAAAAGCAATGACTTAGAAGTTCAAATTAAGCTTTGGTAATTATTGCCTGTGTGACCCAAGCAGGTTAAATCTCCAAGGGACTCAACTTCCTTATCCCTAAAATGAAGGGTAAGGCCCAGAAGACTCTTAAAAACTCTTTCTCTCCTGAAAGTATGATCACTATACAGCAACATTTAATAAATCTCATGTGACATAATGCTAAGGATGAAAATGTTGAATAAGATATTTGTTGTAAAATTAGTTAAACTCACAAACCTTGTCAGAATGACAATGTCCTCTTAATCACATAATGAACAAGTCAGTGATAGAAACAAAATAAAAATGACACTTCAACAGTCTTATAGAATTATTTTTCATTTTTAAAAACTAGGAGATGGTATGAAGAAATGAAATATGTTGTTCTGGGTATTTCCTATTTTTTAAATCCTGTGGTCATAGAACTGGGTCTGAAAGCAAATTGCCCCCATAATACAAGGTATTGAATGAGAGCTCACTCTTTCCTTTATTTTATCCAATACATTTGGTATTATTGGCTAAAATTCCTGAATTACAAGATGGCCATTTTCCAGATAGCATCAAAGGGATCCAACAGCAATTTATGAAAGTCTCTATATTTCTGAGCAGTTGGCTATACTCACCTCCTCCACTAATCAACCCAGGGGTACTTAAACAACTATTTTTAGAGTTAATTTGAACCACTAATTTTGCCTTAAATTTATTTTGTGGAGCAGAGTCAAAGAGATTCTCTGTAAAGTTATATAGGATTAATAATATATAATCGCAACATTTTTAACAAAAGCAGCTGAAGATGACAATAAAGCAGTGTGTTTTGTATGACCCTTGACCATGGTGGACAACAAAAGTTTTGAGTTCAAACTATTAAGTCCTATTTATAAAAATGCTCATCAATTGGAGAATGTCTGAACAAGTTGTGGTATATGACCATAATGTAATACTATTGTGCTATAAGAAATGAAGAACAGGCAGATTTCATAAAAATCTGGAAAAATTTACATGAACTGATGCTAAGAGAAGTGAGCAGAACCAGAACACTGTATGCAGTAACAGCCACATTGAGCAATAATATACTGAGATCTTTTCAGCAATTCAATGTTCCAAGATAATTCAAAAAGACTCATGATGGAAAAGCCTGTCTAGGGAAAGAACTAATGGAGTCTAAATTCAGAATGAAGCATGCTATTTTCACTTTTTTCTGTGTTTTAAAAAATATTTTTCCCTATTGTTCTTTCTTCTTTCACAAGACGACTAATATGAAAATGTTTTTTTTAAATTTTTTTATTTGTTTTCTTGTTCACATCATTCACCCTCATGACATTTTTAAATTACAAATCCTCTCCCCATCTCACCCCCCGCCCCAACCCCAAAACAGCAACCCCACAGCAACGCCCCTCCCCTGCTCTGCTCCCTTACTTTCTGGTAGGGCAGGGAGGGTATCCCCATCCCAGCCCCCGCACATCTCAATTACCAGCTGCAGGTATTGCAAAACTTTAAATTTTATACTCCCTCGACTACCCCCTGCCCCACTGGAAGGACAACCAACCCAACACAGTTTGTGGATGTGTGACCATACAGGACATCTCCACAGTGGACACACCATGACAGTGATCATCTGTCTCTCCTTCCTATCCCTCCCCTGCCCTTGTTCCACCCTCCATGCCATCCCTATCCCTCCACCGAAGTGTGCACTCCCAGCATCCCAACCCCAGACCCCTCCCCTCCCGTCATTCCCCCCCATTCCCATGCCCCCCACTCCCCTGCATGGCATAACGCCAAGTCCAGAGTCCATGCCCCCTCCTCCCCAAGCCAAACCCAACAAGAGCAATTGAAAGTAAAGTTGTAACAGTTATCCCTTGCCTCTTCCACACGGGATGATCAACCCCATCCCATCTCTCCCTGTCTCCCCACACTCCAGTCCCCTCCCACCTCAGAACTTGACCCCCTAAAGTATCATCCCTTCATACTCAATTCATCCTACACCCTCTATATACACATATACACACATTCTCAGACACGTATCCATATGCATATACAGCCTTCTACACCAACATATGTGTAAGCATACATATACATACATCTGTATTCCATTCACCTATCCTCATGCTATGAAGAGCTCCATAAGTTACTACCATCATTTTTCCATATTGGGATGCAAATAATCCAAACCTGACAAGTTCCTTATGATTTCCTTCCCATGTCCAGCCTCTCATGCTTCCTGTGTCTGACCATCAAATTTTGTGTTCAGCTCTGGTTTCCCCAGCAAGAATGCCCAAAAGTCCTCCACCTCACTGAACGACCACATCTGCCCACTGGAATAACATGCTCAGTTTTGCTGGGTAGTAGAACCCTGGCTGCAATCCCAGCTCCCCTAATCTTCAAAACATCATACTACAGGCCCTTCGATCCTTCAGTGCAGAAGCTGCCAGATCCTGGGTCATCCCGACAGTGCCACTGCAGCTCTCAAATGGCTTTCTCCTGGAAGCCTGTAACATTTTCTCCCTTAACTGGGTACTCCGGAACCTGGCAACAACATTTACAGGAGTTTTCCTTTGGGGATCTCCTTGAAGAGGTGATCGGTGAACTCCCCCAATCTCTATTCTGCCCCCTGATTCCAAAACACCAGGGCAACTCTCCCCGAGGATCTCTTGAAGGATGCCCTCCAAGCGTTTACCTTGGTCACGGGTTTCAGGTAGACCAACAATTTTAAAATTGTCCCTCCTGGATCTATCCTCCATGTCAGTGGCTCCCTCAAGGAGACACTCCACATTGCCTTCTATTCTTTCATTTCCTTGTAACTGTTCAATAGTATCCTGGTTTCTCATAAAGTCACCAGCTTCCACCTGCTCCACTCCAATTCCAAAGGAATCACTCCTCTCGGAATGCTCTTGAGACTCCTCTCCCATCTGGGAAACCTGACCCTTTAAGGCATTCTTCTCCTCATTGGCCCTCCGGGCCTCCCTTGCCACCGAAGTCAATCCATTCCTTAAAGTGCCATTTTCTTCAGTCAGGTCATAGACCCTCCCTTCATGATCCTCTCACATCCTTCTCATTCTTCCCCCCACTTCCTCCTCCACCCCTCCCACTTGGCTCCCAGAGTCCTCTCTCAGTTGATGTATAGCTTCTAGGCATTCCTCATGTGTCCTGGAAGCATTTGGTGTGGGAGTTCTGACTGGGCCGTCTTCCTTCCATTCCATGCCTGATACCCCTGTCTACAAAAAAGGACTCCAGAGTTTTATCGCTGCTCTTATCTTCCTTCCCTTTCCTCATGTTGGCCAGTCAATTAATTGGTTGGATTTTTTAACTCTGTGAAACTCTGCCTCCAGGGGGTAAAGCCCTGCTCCAAATCACTGGAGTTCTCCCAGCTGCCGGAGCCACCAGGGAGGTGTTGCAAGTCCCCCAAGCTCTGGCCGCCTGAAAGCACACCCCAAGACCACCACCCAAGACCACTACCCAGACCCAGGCTGCCCAATGCAAGAGCACCCACCTCGATCAATCAATTCAGCCCCCCTGCATAGTCCGCAGGCCAGGGGCTCTAAAGCAGCCTGGCGGGGGCTGCTTCTGGTTCCAGCAGTTCCCTTCCCCCACTGCTTCCTTGTCCTGGGGCAGACTGGTGGAATGCTTCTCCCCTCCCAAATTAAGTTTCAAAGTTTCACTTTCACTAACCATCTCTGATCCTGGTTTGCTGGATTTGAAGATTCCCTCAGGTGCTTTAGATCTTCTCTGAAGTAGATCACATTGCGGCTTGGGAGGCTCCGCTCCTCCTGGCCACCCCGGGGCCTGGCCTGGCCAGGGCTGTTGTGTGGGGCTGGGCAGGTCCCCACTCCGGGCCTGCAGGCCTGCTGGATGAGCCCCTCCTGCCGAGCTACCCCTCTCCAATAGATGTCGAAGTGCTGGAGGCTGTAGATCTTGTCTCCTGCAGACTGGCTGCTGCATGGCTTGGCTCGGCTCAGCTCAGATCCTTCCTACCACCCCGGGCCTGGCCACAGTCTCTGCTTCAGGCTGGGCTAGCCTCCACTCCAGGCCTGCTCCGCTGAGCCCCTGCTGCCAAGCTGCCTTCAGCGAGAGATGTGCTCTCTGCACCTTCGTGAGTCCAAGAGTCCCAGACTCTGTCTGGGGTCATACCCTATGTGCACCTAGGGTGGCTGTGTGGGAGCTGCGAAGCTCCGCTTCCTCCATGCCACCATCCTGGCCTGCCCCTTCTGAAAATATGTTTCACATTATTGAACATGTATAAACTTTATCTGATTGTTTGCTGTCTTGGGGAAGGAAGGGAGGAAAGCATGGAGAAAAATTTGGAACTCAAAATCTTTCAAAAAGTAAATGTTGAAAATTGTCTTTATATGTAATAGGAAAAAATAAAATACTATTAAAATGGCTTACATCACAATTCTATTGAATATGCATTCAGAAACCTGGATAAAGCTAATAAATTTATTTAAAAAATGTATCTTATCCCCATGGAGCCTATAGCCTTATGGGGCTGGGGAGGGGGAACATGTACAAGTAATTCAAGTACAAGAAAGGCCATGGAAGTACAAAAGAGTGGTATAAGCTGCTCTGTGAGGTTCTAGGGGAAGTAAATAATTATGTACTGGGGAGATTATAATTTTAAATTAAATCAATCTAGCAAATTAACATGATTTCAGAATGTTTGGAAATTATAAAGACTATCCTTAGCCCCAAAGAAGAGAAATGAGAAAGCATCACCTTCCAACCCCAGAGACTGAGATTCAAAAGGGGTTTGTGTGTGTGTGTGTGTGTGTGTGTGTGTGTGTGTATGTCTGAGTGTAATAGCCAGATATTTTTAATGTAAGAATTAGTTTTGTTGAACTGGCTTTTCTTACATACTCAGTTCCCAATTCTCTCGCACCATTATATTTCCAATTAACCATACTAAAATGTTTGGAATTATCTTTGAATTTTTCTTCATCATTATAACCATTATCACTAGCATTTTGTAATACTTTAAGTTTACAAAGTAGTCTATATATACATTTTTAAAATTTTAATCTTACAAAAAGACTATGAAGTCTACATACAAAGATATATTCTAATTTTACTTTTGAAGAAACTAAGGCACAGCAAGGTAAACTGACTTCCTAAGGTCACATAGCTCATAAATGTCAGGCAAAATACTTGAGCCTAAATCTTCCTGATTCCAAGTCCAGTACTCTATTCATTACCTTGAGGAATAGAATGTGTAAAAGTAGGGAGAAAGGAAAAAAATAATGACATCACTGAATCCTGGAGGTAAGTGTCCGAGAGGAGGTTCAGACGAGGCACCTCAGTGAAGTTTGACATCACTGGTCAATAAAATGGAAAGGATACCATAAAAGTCCTGAGCTCTAACTGATTACCAGATCATCAATTCATACTTCTTATAACCTAGAATGTATTAAGTGATGTTAGCCACTTTTTCTGATCCTCACACCAGACACTCCATCTGCAGATTTCCATTACTTTCACTTACTCTTCCTCATGCTTGGAAATCTCTTTCCTCATTTCCCAATTTCCTTGAGCTCTTTCTTGTTGACTAAAATCCACTTTATGCAAGAAACCTTTCCCAATTGCCCTCTATGATAGTCATTTGTTATGGTTCATCCTTTGTTCTCAAAGAGTACCAATGATATCACAAGGGTGATGTCAACAGACCTGGCTTACCTCTGTTGATTATCTCCAAGTGTATCTAGTCTATATACTGTTTGTACACAATTATTTGCATGCTGTCTGCTCCATTAGATTATAAGCTCATTAAAAGCAGAGGCTATTTTACCTTTATATTCCCAGGACTTATCACCATGCTTGGAACAAATAAGTGCTTAATAAATGCTTGACCAGAAATGCATGAGAATCCTTTCTACAGTATCCCTGATCAATTATCATCCAGCATGTGTTAAGGACCTCTAATAGAAATAACTGATGTTCCCATGAGGTATCCTGTTCCACTTTCAGGCAACTTTCATTGGGAGTTGTTGGGTTTTTTTTTATTTCAAACAAACTCAAAGTTTCTGTATAGTTTGTCATTATTTCTCCAAACTCTCTTCTACAAGTATATGGAAAAAGGTTTAATTCCTCTTATTCATAGAAGTTTTCAAGTATTTGAATAGCTATTATCAAATACCATTCCCAAGTCTCCTCTTCTCCAAATCCAATGGAGTTCTAGTTACAAAGATATGGAACTCTGTCATTGGTGGATGGGAATGCCTTGCCCTGCATGAATGCTGGGGTGAAATTGACTAGAGTGAGAGAGCTTCTTTCTATTCAGTTCTCATTGACTCTTTCATGACTCTTCAAGTCACTTTGTGCTTTTCTGGCTTCCGTCTTTGAGAGAGTAAATAGAAGAGGTCAACTTCACTTCAGGATTCTGAAGGGAAAGACTCTGAGTAGACATGAGAGGAGTCAGAAGTTGCTATCATAGTCTTCATCTCTAGCTTCTTATACTAGACACTACATGGAATTTCCCCTTAGATGAGAGAAATCAAAGATTTTCTTTTGATTGAGCTCTGTATTCTCTGGCATATCTTCTATGTACACCTTTGCTGATTTCTCTTTTTTCAACCAATCTGGATAATTGTATTGTCTTGACCAAGTGTTATGTGTGTTCACTGTGGAAATGGTAATTGGTAGGGCAGGTTCAAATCTCAGATATAGAACTTGGGGTCCTCCTTCTCTCCACTTAATGACCCAGTCAGTGTTCAGAAGTTAACTTGAAGCTAACAACCCCACAGACTAACAACATTTGAGGAAACAGAGAAATATAATTCAAGCTTCATATCCCCTCTCTCTGAGGAAAGTGGATTGGCTCAAATTTCTGCTCCCAACCTCTTACTTCCCTTCCCAATTAATTAATTTAAATTAATTAAAGCATCACTTGGAGAATGTTGGGGGAGTGGAAGAGGCTATATATGTGTGTGTGTGTGTATGTATTCTTTCTCCTTTTAACCCACACAACAACATTCTGATGCCACATGCAGAGAGGGGAGCCTCAGATAACACACAGGTCTCACTACAAAATTTAAACTTCATGAATTCTTTCCATCTTCAATTGATTTTCATATTTCATTATCTTAAGGCATGTTGCCACCTTGGTAGTCTTCTTCCAAATACTCTAGGTCTTATTCATGGCAGGGAACCTTCAGCCTCAGGGTCACACGTGACCATCTAGGTCCTCAAGTGCAGCCCTTTGACTAAAACCAAACTTCGCGGAACAAATTCCCTTAAAAAATTTGTTCTGTAAAACTTGGATTCAGTCAAAAAGCTGCACCCAGGGACCTAGAAGGTCACATGTCTCCTCGATTCTTATGTAAAACTTTCAAAAACTGTGACATTTAGAATCAAATAGAATTTTCCCAATATATTCTTTCAAGAGCCTAACCCAGTAGAACTATTATTTCTCTTGTTTTGTGTAGGGTGACTTTCTGAAAACAGCCTAGGAAGAAAATGTCTTGTCACACTGCTGATTCAAATTGAGCTATACCCTACCCCCATATACATCTTTTTCAGAGAGGCTGCTATGTGGACACCTCCCTTATCTTGTATATCAGAAGTGACTTGGTGTTTGTTTGTTTGCTTGCTTGCTTGTTTTAGGGTGAGGGGACTCAACTGTAAGAATGCATTTAATCTAATTGAATTTCATCTTAGTAAATGCAGTGCAGAGCTCTGTCTTTTAAAGGTCTTTCTGAATTCTGACTGTTGTGCAGCATGAGAGCTATCCTTTCCAACATTTCCTTATATGCAGATTTAATAAACATTTGATCTAGGTCTAAGCTATTGATGAAGTGTTAAATAGCAGAGGGCCAAGTCAAGCACTGCAGTTCAACATAGGAGACCTCTATCCCAGTTGACAGGAAACCATTAATGACTAATCCAAATTACAAGTGTATTCCATTCCAAATAGACTGCCAAATCACCAGAAGAATAGAAACTTACTTATTTTGACTAAAACTTCCTATGGACAAAAGACAGCAACAATGGCAGGTGATGGAAGGTTTACTTCAACAGTCCAGTAAGAGAAAATAAGTCCCAAAATGAGGTGAGCCTAGTAATATGTGTTGAGAACAACAAAAGAAGGAATCATTAAACTCTACTGGGGATAAGAAGATGAAAGAACTAATCAATTAGTGAAGAAGCAAAAACTCCTAGTGGGAGTTAAGAGCTGGAGATATATCAAAAAGCCTTTCCTCAAATAGCTGTGCCCTTTAGGACATCTCCATATTCTAATGGACACAATATGGACAGAGTACATTCCAAATGAATACAAGATAGTTTGGGAAGGAAGTTTACTAGCTCCTGGAGGAATGCAAAAGGGTATATAGAAAGGAGGTACTTTAGTCAAGTTCTGAAGAATACCATGGAAACTAGATGGTATTATAAGAAGTGCTGAAACTGGAGTCAGGAACACCCAATTTCAAATCCTAACTCAGACATTTATGTAATGGCAAGCAAAGGAATACTTAGCTCTTTGTTTCAGTTCTTCAAGTGCCTTTGAGCTTCACCTGTGATTATATCAAGTGTTTATTAGGAACAGAACCTGTGAAGCCCACAGTGGGAGGAACTTGCCAAAGACCTCAACAGGAAGGACTAAAAGAAAGGGTAGAACAGGAAAGAGCTGAAGATATAAAGGCTCAAGAATAAGCTAGGACTGAGCAAAACTACAAAGAAGGAGGTCTGGTGCTGGCACTTTGTCTGCCTGTTCTGTCTGATTTTGTCAGGCCTGTCTGCTGACAGATGACATTGTAATTGTTACAGAAGCCCTGGGACCTTAGAGCTGGTTCAGAAGCCCTGAAAGAGGACTTTCCTCCTGTCTGTTGTAAAGCCACACACAAGCAGCTTTCCAAAAGAATGCTGCTATGAACAGCTTTCAAGGTTCTGGTTACATAGGATAGCAAACTCTCTATTTATTCAATAACAAATCAGAACAAAAACATTCACAGAAAAATCAATGTACAGAATTCACAGTGTTACAACTTGTCATATAAAATCAAAATACAGCATTCACCATGTCACTGCTCAGCAACTTATCACTAAAATGGCCACATAGTTTTCACCAAAGTGGTCACAGAGTTTTGAACAAAGTACAATCATTTAGTCAATCAATTATTTAGTAACTCAATCATTCAACCATAAAGTTCAAAAGGGCAAAGTCATCCACCCATGGGTGGCATGGGTAGAAGGTTGCACAAATCAGTCACTATTCAGTCGTTGGTCACTACTGAATCATCAGTCACTATAGTACTCTCTTAAGGGTTAGTGGGAAATACACAGGCCACCCACCCCTCAGTCACAAGTAAATCATGAGAGGCCTTTTCATCTTTTTTTTATCTTCCTTCTTTTTTTTTCTTTTTGAATTATTTTATTTATTTTCTTGTTTAAATCATTCATTTCCACAAGATTTTGAGTTACAAATTTTCTCCCCATCTTTCCCCTACAGACAACCCCAAAACAGCCACCCCACCATAAAGTTCCTCCCCCAATCTGTTCTCTCCTCCTTCATCAACCCTCTAACTTTCTGGTAGGGCAGGATGGGTCTCCCAACCCCAGTGCCTGTATATCTTAATTCCCAGGTGCATGTAGTTAATGATAATGATAATGATAATAATAATTATATATATGCATAAATCTATATCTATATCCATCTATCTATCTATATTTAAAATTTGATTATAGAACTTTACATTCTACATTCTTTTGGTTCCTCTCTCATCACCTATCCCCACTGGAAGGACAAGCAATTCAATACAGGCTGTACATGTGTAATTACTCAGGACATCTCCGCAGTGTACATATTGTGAGAGACTGATTACATGTTCCTCCTTCCTATCCTTGTCTTATTCTCTACCCTGTCCCTGTCCCTTTATAGAAGTATGTGCTTTCAGCAGCCCTCCCCCAGACCCTGACCTCCCCTCCATCATCCCACCTCTCATCCCCATCCCCCTACTCTCCTGTGTGGCAAGATACCCAGTTTAGAGTTGATGTCATTCCTTACCTAAGCCAAATTCAATAAAAGTAAAGTTGACCCTTTCCTTTTTTGCCTTCCTGTTCTTCCCTTCCATTGTAACAGTTATCCCTTGCTTCTTTGATATGGGATGATTAACCCCATTCTGTCTCTTCCTGTTTGCACTCATTCTAATCCTCTCCCACCTCAGAATTTCACCTTTAAAGTATCATCCCTTTGTATTCAATTGATCCTGTGCCCTCTATGAACTCATATACATGCATACTCAGATATGTATTCATATGCATATATACCCTCCTGTAGAGACATATGCGTATGTATACGTATATATACATTTGTATTCCCTTCATCTATCCTCATGCTGAGAAAAGTTTCATAAGTTACTATTATCATTTTTCCATATTGGCATGTAAATAGTTCAACTTTGATAAGTTTGTCATTATTTCTTTTCCACATTTACCTTCTCATGCTTCTGGTCTTTGAATGTCAAATTTTCTGTTCAGTTCTGGTTTTTCAATAAGAATGATAGAAAGTCCTCCACCTCACTGAATAACCATATTATCTACTGGAACATTATACTCAATTTTGTTGGGTAAGTGATTCTTGGTTTTAATCCTAGCTCCCTTGATCTCCAGAATATCATATTCCAAGTCCTTTGATTCCTCAATGTAGGAGCTGCCAGATCCTGGGTTATCCTAATTGTGTTTCCACAGCATTCCAATTGTTTCTTCTTGGCAGTTTGTAATATTTTCTCCTTTATCTTGGGATTTCGGAACCTGGCTGTCACATTTCTAGGAGTTTTCTTTGGGGGATCTTTTTCAAGAGGTGATCAGTGAATTATTTTAAGCTCTATTTTCCCCTCTGGTTCTAAAACATCGGGGCAATTTTCCTTGAAAATTTGTTGAAGGATGCTTTCCAAGTTCTTTTTTTTTGATCATGGCTTTCAGTTAGTCCAATAATTTTTAAATTGTCTCTCCTGGATCTATTTTCCAGGTTAGTGGTTTTTTTTCAAGGAGATATTTCACATTGGCTTCTATTTTTTCATTTGTTTGTATCTGTTTAATAGTACCTTGATTTCTCATAAAGTCATTTGCTTACATTTTCTTCACTCTAATTCTGAAGGATTTATTCTCTTCAGAATGCTTTAGAGATTTTTTTTCCATCTGGCCAATTGGACTTTTTAAAGGCATTCTTCTCCTCATTGGCTTTTTGGGCGTCTTTTGCCATTTGAGTTAGTTTGTTCTTTAAGGTGTTGTTTTCTTCAGTCAGGTTGGTGACTCTCTTTTCATGATTTTCTTGCATCATTCTCATTTCTCTTCCCAATTTTTCCTCCACTTCTCTTATTTGATTGTCAAAGTCCTTTTAAAGCTGATCTATGGCTTGTAGGCAATCTTCATGTTTCTTGGAAGCTTTTGGTGCAGGATTTCTGACTGTGTTGTCTTCCTCCTGTTCCATGCTTTGATCCTTTTTGTCCTCAAAAAAAGAATTCTAGAGTTTGGTTGCTGTTCTCACTTTGCTTCCTTTTCCTGCTCATGTTGCCAGTAAATTATTTGTCTTTTTAGTTCCATGGAACTCTGCTTCCAGAGGGGAAAGCTCTGTCCCATATTGCTGGGGTTTTTACAGCTGCCATAGCTATTAGGCGGCTGCTACAGCCCCCACCAGCTTTGGCTCACTGAAAACACACCCCAGGATGACCACCACCTAAGGCCATGATCTGGATCCAGGCTGCTCAATGCAAGAATACTCAGGCTCTGAATGATCGCTTGCCCCCCTGCAGTCTACAGGCCAGAAGCTCTGAAGTAGTTACCTGGAGGCCGCAAGGCCCCTGTTTTTGCTCCTTCCATGCCCTGGGAGCAGTTTGGCTGGACTGCTTTTCTCCCCAAAATTTGGCTGAATTCCACTGACCTTTCACTTAGTTCTTATTTCTTATGGCTTGATAAATCTGGAAACTGCCACAGCTGCCACTGATCCATTCTTCTGAAGACTCCAGCTGCAGCTCCTCCTGATTGCCCTGGGGCCAGGCCACAGTTTCAGGGTAGGCTGGTTTTGGCTCCCAGTCTGCTGTGATGAGTCCTTTGAGCCAAGCTGCCTTCAGCACAAGATGTGTTTTCTGTATTTTGTAAGTTTTGGAGAGCTAAAATTTGTTTAGAGACATATTTTATGGGTATTTGAGGTGGCTATTTGGGAGCTCCAAAACCTTGCTGCTTTTACACTGCCATCTTGGCTTCCCCCCCAATCCCCAAAGCATTTTCATCTTGACATGAGCAGACTTTCCGCTTTCTTGCATCTCCTTCCATGGTCCCAGCTCCTACCTCGATTCATCAAATTATCATGTGGGTTCAACAGTAGACAGCTTCCAGTTCCTTGCCTAACTCTCCATTGCAGTTCCTGTTCCACACTGAAGCTGCCAGTGTCCAGTACACCTTAAATCCAGAGACTGCTCCTGTGAAGTCAGGGCTTAACAAAGCCACAAATAGGTTCATAAAAATACTGACATCACAGTCATGCTTCCTCAGTCTTCTGCAGCTCTAGCTGGCCCTCAGAAATCCTAAGAAGCCTCAGCAGCTCCTGCTGGCCCTCAGAAGTCTTCAGCAGCTTCCTTCTCAAAATAAAAACCACTTCCTCTGCTTCTCAAAATCAAAATCGATTTCTCCAAGGAAGTTACAGTTCAGCAGTGTAAGCCCAGCTTTCACGTGATTATCCTAAGAAGTTCTGACTTTCCCAGGTCAGAATGGCTTGGGAAACAGTATGGCTTCTCCCTGTTCAGCCCCTTCCTGTTATGTCAGCAATAGAAATTCATGCCTTCTGTTTCTTTAACTGAGGTTTAATTTGAAACTAGGTGCCAAGTACCTCTTAGCTTAGCAATGCCAAGGGATGTTCAAATTTCATTTTCATTATGTCTGTTTACAGAAGTCTTAAAGGAGGGTTTTACTGATTCTTTCAGAGGTCCTGGGACTTTACTGATGATTTGTGTTTGGTTTCTTAGACAAAAGCTCTGTCTGTTGATCTCTGTTAATTTCACAGGCAGAAGGTGAATTGATGATAGTGCCATCAATGTGTATGAATATTGTTGTAACTCTGCTAAGATTGATATCTGTAGATATTGTTGTGTTTCTGTTGAGATTTGTCTTCCCTGAAAAAGCAAAGGGCTTGAAGTGGACTGGTCACCGTGAGCTTCAAGGTAGAGAGGGAGTGGCAGCTAGAGCTGGTGTAGGAGCTAGGAGTTAGCTACCTGTGAATCCACATGACAGTTGGGTGAATTCAGGGAAGAGCTGGGAGCATGGAAGAAGAACCATGAAGAACCATGAAGTTTGTAAGTCAGTCTGGAGTCAAGATGAAAGGATCTTCACTTAGGTACTTAGTGCTGTCTCAGAGATTAAAATATTTACATTCATGAATGAAACCAGGGCTGGGTATATTGGTCTGCAACTCTTCTGAATAGAAATACTCAAGGCAGTTAAGATGATGATGATAATTGTCAGATACTAGAAGTGATCATTTTCTGATTTGTTTATTTCTTTTCCACCAAAGTGAATAATCTTTAGACAAAAAAACAGGACAGGTTACAAATAGCTGAGGAAATTTAAAATAAATTAAAATATCATTAGACAGCACCTAGCTACTTTAAAAAAGGTTTGAAGTCACTAGATTTGTGTGGATGACATTTGTCTTCCATTCCTTTCTTCACAAACATCATTTCTGCTAATGTACCATCTTTTTTCCTCAGAGGTACAAATACATTCAAATGTTGCCTATTCTTAAAGAAACACCCTTTGCATAAAATATGATTCCCTAAAATTATAAACATGTAGATTTTCTCTCTCCTATAAATTCCTAGAAGTAACAATATCTATTAGTGGCTCCATTTCCTCAAGCCACTATGTGCCAAATATTTTATGCATTTACAATTATTAAGATTAGGTTTCAAAGGGCCGAGCCAAGATGGCTGAGTAGAAATGGAAAATTCCATGACCTCCCCCCACAACCACCTCAAATACCTATAAAATATGACTGTAAACAAATTTTAGAGTCACAGAACCCACAAAGTGACAAGGAGAAACAAATCTTCCACTGAAGGCAGCCTGGCAGGCCTACAGGAAAGGTCTATCAAAGTATACTGGTTGCTGAATGCAGCCCTGCATTAACAGCATGGTTTTGGCCCAAGAGAGACAATGGCAGCCAGAGCAGACTTCAGGACAGTGAATCATGAGCAGCTTGGTGGTTTCCAGACTTTTCATCCCATAAATGCCAAAAAGAAGTAAAATTGAATTCAGGAACTCTGTTGGAAAGGAAGGATGAGTTCTAGCCCCTGTCCCTGGGGTGAGAGGTGGCAGAGGTTCAGTGGCTACAGCATCTGCAGCATCTGCTGCGTGGCTGCCTCAGGAGCTCCTGGCCTACAGATCTTAGGGGGACCAAGTGACAAGTCAGAGGCCAATTGCTCTTGCTTTAACCAGCTTGGATCTGGGTTGCTTTCTTTGGTGGTGGTGCTGGAGTAAAAAACTGTTAGTTTGCCAGTATGATGTCTGTAGAGAGGGAACCCTCCTCAGATGTCTGACAACATCTGTGAAAACCCCAGTGATTTGGGACAAAGTTCTCCTCTCTGGAAGCAGAGATCTACCATGGAAAAGAGTTCAAGTCAAATAATAGGCTGGCAATATGAACAAGCAAAGGAAGCACAAACAGACCATAGAATCCTATTTTTCAGGCACAAAAGGATCAAAGCATGGAGCTGGAGGAAGACAAGAAAGTCAGAACTCCTGTATCAAATGCTTCCCAGAAAAATATGAACTAGTTACACGCCTTGGAGGAGATCAAGAAGGATTTTGAAAATCGGGTAAGAGAAGTGGACAAAACACAAGGAAGAGAAATGAGAATGATGCAAGAAAATAATGAAAAGAGAGTCAACAACATGACAGAAGAGAATACCACCTTAAAAAATTAGACTAACACAAATGGCAAAACAGGCCCAAAAAGCCAATGAGGAGAAAAATGCCTTAAGAAGCCAAATTTACCAGATGGAAGAGGAATTTCAAAGACTCACTGAAGAGAGTAATTCCTTCAAAATTAGATCAGAGAAATTGGTAGCTAATGACTTTAATAGAAATCAAGGTAGTATAAAATAGTTCCAAACAAATGAAAAAATAGAAGGCAATATGAAGTAGCTCACTGGAAAAACCACAGATCAGGAAAAATAGGACCAGGAGAGAGAATTTTAAAATTATTGGGTTACCTGAAAACCATGATCACAAAAAGAGCCTAGAAATTATCCTTCAAGAAATTATCAAGGAACATTGTCCTGATATTTTAGAACAATAGGGCAAAATAGAACTTGAAAGAATTCACCTATTGCCTCCTGAAAAATATCCCCAAAAGAAAACTCCTTGGAATATCATAGCCAAATTCCAGAGTTACCAGGTCAAGGAGAAAATATTATAAGCAGTCAGGAAGAAAAAATTGGAGTATTGTGGAAATACAATCAAGATAACACAAGATCTAGCAGCTTCTACCTTAAGGGATTGAAGAGCTTGGAATATGATATTCCGGAGGTCAAAGGAGCTAGGATTAAATACAAGAATCACCTATCCAGCAAAACTGAGTAGAATGCTTCAGGGAAACATATGGTCATTCAATGAAATAAAGGACATTCAAGCATTCTTAATGAAAAAAACAGTCGAATAGAAAATTTGACTTTCAAATAAAAGAAGAAAGAGAAGAATGAGAAGGTAAACAGGGAAAAGAAATAATAAGGAACTTATTAAAATTTAACTATTTACATTCTTCCATGGTAAAACAATAATTATAACTCATGAGACTTTTCTCAGTATGAGGATAGTTGAAGGGAATGTGTGTGTGTGTGTGTGTGTGTGTGTGTGTGTGTGTGTGTATGGCCCAAGAGAGACAGTGGCAACCAGAGCAGACTTCAGGACAGTGAATCATGAGTAGCTTGGTGATTTCCAGACTTTTCATCCCATAAAT
>CM053600.1:13793036-13825756 GCA_028646575.1 Pseudocheirus occidentalis | reverse complement strand
GGCCAGTGCTCTACCATTAGTATTTATTAAATGTTGCATTCCAAATGCGCACCTTCCCTCCTCTCTCCGTTCATTGAAAATGTAAGCAATTTGATAAAGGTTATACATGTGCAGTCATGTAAAACTTATTTCCATATCAGGCATTTTGCAAAGGAAAACCAAGAAAGAAAAATTAAATTTGAATACACACACACAAACATACCCACACATATATGTATATAAACATATATGTATATACACACATACATATATACACACATGTATGAATATGTAAGTAGATGTAGATATGTATGTGTATGTGTGTATGTATGTGTATGTGTATGTGCATATGCATATGCATATGTATATGTATATGTATGTGTATGTGTATGTGTATGTGTATGTGTGTATGTATGTGTGTATGTGTATGTATATGTGTATGCATATGCATGTGTATATGCATATGCATGTGTATGTGTATGTATATGTGTATGTGCATGTGTATATGTATGTGTATACGTATACGTATACGTATATGTATATGTATATGTATATGTATATGTATATGTATATGTACTTTGATCTGTATTCAGGCTCTATAAATTCTTTCTCAGGAGGGAGATAGTGTTTTTTATCATAAGTCCTTCAAAATTTTCTTGGATCATTGTATTACATGCTCCCCTAATTTGCTTATGATATCACCCTTTGTGTCTAAATCGTGCACCTATTTTGACCTTATATTGGCATATAGTATGAGATGTTGTCTTTAATTATTTTCTGCCAATCTGCTTTCCAGTTTTCCCAGCAATTTTTGTCAAATAGTGAATTCGTGTTCCAAAACCTTAGATATCTATGCTTAGCAAACACTAGATTCCTATGGTCATTTACTACTGTGTATTGTGTGTGTAATCTATACCATTAATCCTCCACTCTGTTTCTTAGTACCAGATTGTTCTGATGATGGCTGCATTGTCATAAAGGCTGAGATCTGGTCCTACTGGGCCACTTTCCATCATTTTTTTTCACTATTTCCTTGATATTCTTGATTTTTTTCTTCCAGATGAATTTTGTTACCATTTTTCTTAGCTCTATGAAACAACAGTTTGATTAGTATGACACTGAATAAGTAAATTAATTTAGGTAGAATTGTCATTTTTATTATATTGACTTGGTCTTCCTATGAGCAATTAATATTTTTCAGTTGTTTAGACTTGACTTTATTTGTGCAAAATGTGTTTTGCAATTATGTTCGTATAGTGCCTGGGTTTGTCTTGGCAGGTAGACTCTTGAGAATATCATATTGTCTACCGTTATTTTAAATGGAATTTCTCTTTCTATCCCTTGCTGCTGGACTTTGTGATAGTATATAGAAATGCTGATGATTTATGTGGATTTATTTTATATCCTGCAACTTTTCTGAAGTTGTTAATTATTTCCATGACTTTTTAAATTATCATCTAGGATTCTCTAAGTATATCATCATAGCATCTGCAAAGAGTGATAATTTTATTTTCTTATTGCCCATAAAAATATTCTTAAGCATTGATTAGAATGAAGAAAATTACTCTTTAGAAACACTTTGTTGCTTAGTTTTGTGGATTTCATGTATGTAAATTATACAGTTACTTACTAAAACATTCAGTTTTCATTTAATTAGTGTGGATTACTAAGGTTTGTTTTTTCTAAGAAAATGTAAGTTTTTTCAAGACAAGAAGTCTTTTTCTTATTTCATCTTTATATATACAGTATCTTGCACATAACAGACATATGCTGAATTGTGGTGAATTAAAAATGAATTTAATTGAATCAAATTGAATTGACTTGAATATATCTAATTGGGAAATGAAGATTCAAAGAAAGTCATGTGGCACCCTTTTGATCCACAGGAAGGCCAAACTTTCCTTGATCATATTGATTTTCCAAGCATATTCTCTATCAGAACCTACCACAAGAAAACTTAATATTTTGATTTTGTTAGTTTTTCAGAGTATTACTAACCAAGTTCTAGCTTGCACATTAAAAAAGGAGGTATCGTCCAACCGGTCAACTGAGTAAATAACAAAGCTTTCCATTACATAACTCTTATTGGGTTCTATTGATATCTCTGGACCAGGTATCTTAGTTCCTAGTGATGAAGCATGCTAGAATTGCTATTTTTCAGAAGAATCCAAGATGAATTCGGTTTTAACCTGAGTTGTATATTTCCTTTGGGAACAAGAAGGAACCTTAAAAACTTAATACAGGTTCACTTCCCAAAGAGCAATTTGAGGAAAAGTTTCATAGTGGAAGAAAGAATAATCATACTCACCATGTTGACAGCCTCTTGGGAATAATCTCTGCTCTATGAATTTTAGATTCTAACCTCTGGTACCTGCATCCCCTCGAAACTTGAGTCATTCCCTTTCATCACTCTCTACGCTCCAAAACACATCTACCTACTTTTTTTTTTACTGTGAAACCTCAGGATAACAATGAGTTATTCTACCCCCACGTGGAAAAGGCAGAATGGTGTAGTAGAAGGAACACTGGATCTGATGTCAGAGGACCAGGGTTCATAGCTAGCTCTGCTCCTTACTACCTGCGTGACCCTGAGCAAACCTTTATCTTTCCCAGTCTCTTCTCGGTCACTTGCAGGGATCTGATGATTTGCCACGCCATAAAACCTTGAGCAAATGATTCATAATACTAGACCAGCGGTTCTCAACCTGTGGGTCATGACCCCTTTGGGGGTCAAACGACCCTTTCACAGGGGTCACCTAAGACCATTGGAAAACACCTATTTCTGATGGTCTTAGGAACCGAGACACGGCTCCTCTATCTGTCTCCAGGCTGGTCTGTCCACATGCAGACACACCCACATATGAGGATTAGAGGGTCAAAGCCTTAGGAAGGTTGAGAACTGCTGTACCAGACCGAGAAAGGGACCTCAGACATCAGTAAGGCCAACTCTTATATTTTACAATTCAAAAACTGAGGTCCAGAGATTACTTGTTACTTGCCCCAAATCATATGGGTCATATCATAGGAGGTATGCTTCTGCAAATAGAGCCAGTGTTCATTACACTGTATCATCATGCCTTTTTATGTGCCTCCTCCTCTGGCCTTGATTTCCTCATTTGTAAAATGAGGGGACCAAACTATATTATATTGAAGATTCCTTTGAATTATAGGATCTTACGATTAAAAAAACCCTCTAAATTCAGTTAAACCACTTTGTATATAGCCATGGTTCTAATAAAATACAAATCTAGAGCATTTCTGAAATCTTATAATTCTATTATAGTAGCAAGATCCCCGAAGCATTTTCCTCCTAATAAGCACGTGATGTTTGTAGTACATGAATTAGTATCCCCATTTCACAGATGAATGTCAGAGAGATGATGACCATGGTCATGGAACTAGTGAAGTCCTACTGAGGTTTCTTGACTTCCTTTTTCATGAATTCCAAATTGATGAGGGTCATGAGACCATAATGACTTGCACCCATTTTAAATTTGTAATGTATCACATGTCACGTATTTGACATAATATAGGCGATACCAAGTGATTTCCATGCTTTTTCTAAAAAAGGAAAAATCATAAATATCCATAAATATCTATGCAAGATAGCTCTAAAATGAAGGGTTTATGGAGATATTTCTTTCATGGTAATGTAGTCCTTGGAAAACAGAAAGGAGAATTGTTCCTCAACACTAATATCCTGGATCTCATAAGCAATACGAAGAATGAAATGCAAGACTCAAAAGCTCTCTGGACATTTAACGTAAAGTTGTTCTAACGTCCAACTAAGTGTAGGATATTTAAAAATGAATCACGCTGCTTTGGGAAAAGTGCCAGAGATGTCAAAAATGGAGGAGACAAAGAAAAGATGACAGGCAGTCTTCTAAAGAGAAGACACTTTAATAGAACCACAAACTCTGTGGTACCTGTTCCATTTGAATATTTTGCAATATATTTGTATGCTGTCAGGAGATAGTCAGAAAGTGAGAATTGATTATGGTGCATCGAGACTTCATTCCATAACCTAAGACGAAAAAAAATACTCTATGGGTAGTGATCATCCACCACTGTGGCCTTTGAGGGTAATTTATTGGGGATAAGTACACCAAAAGGGAGAAAGCAAGAGCGAGGGAAAGTGGAAAGTTCAGACCCTAGCACATGCCAGGATAAGTGTAACTTTCACTTTGCTTTTTAATTCTGTAAAGTTTTCAGTTCCTTAGTCCACTGGAGTCACTCTGGAAATTTGGTAAAGAACTGGGGAGACAGAGGCTAAAAGCATTTGATGCACTAAAATTCTGAAGGAAGCAATTCATATTTTTAGAGATAGCTGGAAAGGTAACTAGGGATGACTGCTGTCTGAGGAAGTTTAGGTGCCAGTGAGTTGGTTATTTAAGACTAGTTAGGAGAGGGGTTCCGGGTACATATATTGAAAGTGAACTGGTGTAACTTGAGCAATTTCTCCTCCAGGTAAAGTTAGAAATTTCCATTTATATAAGCTTTCTAAGGTTTGCAAAGCACTTTCTTCACAGGGTAGGTCGTGCAAACATTATCCAATACGGTATTTGTGAAGTACTTACTATGTTCTGCTAATCACTGGGCAGATAAGTACAAGACAGTAAAATAGCCCCAGACCTCAAATAGCTTATGTTCTAATGGGAATGCTGGAGTGGGGGGATGGGTAATGTGTTCAGTACCATGATGGAGAAGGTTAGGAAGTAAAGTGGAGGCCTGGCTAGGGCAGACTATGGTGAGAATCCATCTGTCAGATGAATTCAGATATTCAAGGCGTGCAATACAAGTTTTCCATAGGTAGGAGGGAGAGATGATGGCATGGTTTATATGGTTTATAGGCTGAGAGCTAAAAGGCACCAGATTAAAGATTATCTTGAAAGACAATCTGCTTTAATCCCCTTATTTTAAAGAGGAAAGTGAGAGGCTATAAAAGTTAAGAGGCTTACACACTATCAAACAACTACTGAGTAGGAAAAACAGGATTCAAATCTAGGTTTCCAGGATCCCAGTCTATTCTCCTTTCTATATTACACCATACTGATATGCTCTGTCTTAATGTTTAATTTTCTTTTGAAAAAAATCTGCAAGCCAAGATTTACCTAATAAAAATTACCATATTTTTCAGGACATTATTTGGTTGCAGCAATAAGTGCACTGAGCACTAGAGGTTTACTGTAAGTCCTGTGACTGGATATCATGATGCTAAATGTAATACATGAGACTTCCTTTGTATGGCTTACATATGAAAAGAGACCGTCTGTGACAGGAACCCAGCAATTCCACTATGCAAAAGACAGATGCATATTTTGAAATGATATACTAAGAAATGAGAAGGAAAAGCTATTTGTATAAAATTAAAGCTCAGACACATATATGTGGGGGTGTGATAGTATAATATATAATGTTTGTAATTCTAAGGATGCTTCTTTAATTTCTTACTAGGCATAAGTTTTTTATGTTCTTCAGTAAGGTATTTGATTTAGTATATTGTATTAAATAGGTGATAAGAATGTCATATAAGATTTGTTTGATTTTTTTAAACTGTCATTAAAATGATTGATAATTTGGGATACGGTATGAGAACATGCATGATTAAAATTGAGACTCTCTATAAATTAAACAGGTTTACTTTAGCCATGATATGTAAGGTTACCAGAACAACCTCGCTGCCAAGCTTTAAATCTATAGAATAGGGGGCAAGAGATACCACTAAAAGACTCTAACATTGAACCAATGCATCATTACAAACAACTGTAAACTATAATGCATTATCATACAAATTGTTAACCTAATAAAGGCCAAGGTTTGTACTACAATTAAATACTCATAACAATTTTGTGTCCTATATTATAGGCATAGGTAAAAATAATCTCCCTCACCTCTAGCCCATAATGAGTAAATTAAACATACTCATTCTGTCTAATTCTACAATCTTTACATAACAAAGCTATCATTAGCTGTAATACCCTGGTTATTGCTGTGAAATTAGATTCATTGCATCATGTTGATAAATTAATAATTCTCAGGGTTTGAGAAGAGCCCTTAGCTGACCTACAGAGGTGGACAGAAGTGCTGAGGAAGTCTTGGCTCCATTCTCTGATCTTTTTGGCTACCTTTTAGTGTAGAGAAGATACTCCTACCAGAAGATACTTAGAATGAGGAGGCATAGTAAAAGACAAGTGAAGATTTTGAAATCTAGGGAGATTAGCCTGGTCCAATAGGATTGAGTTGGTAAACCTGAGCTGTACTACCTCAAAGAGTAGGAAAAATCTCGAGTAGTATGAAAGGAAGCCACTAATAGCATAGACTTTCCTTGGAGACCATAGTTCCAAGCTACATTAACCCTTCTATCTGAATCTTGTGACCTCCAGTCCTTGGACTAAGGATGCAACCTCTACATAATTGGCTCTGGTTTCATAGAGACTGACTCAGTCACCCTGGACATATTCTCATTCATCCTTCTATCTATCCACCTATCTATTCAACATGCATTCTTTAAGTACCTATAATTTGCCAGGTGCTAATGTTAAAAAGTATAAAGAAAACTAGCCTTCCCTTCTCATGCTCACATTATATTTGAGGAAACAACATATAAATAGAAAAATAAATATAACAGTTATGGAAAATAGTTCCCAGAGGAAGGCTACTAAGAACTGAAGGGCTCATTCATAGACTTCCTGCATTTCATAGCACTCAAGGTGAGCATTATAGAGAGTTAGAGGTTCCACAAGGTGGATGTGATGGAGGAGAAAATGTCTTCTAGGCTCAGGGAACAATCTTTCCCAGTGAGATCAAACCTTTTTGACTCAAACTAGCATCGTTGGTGCCCTACCTTCGCCTACCTCATTTATTAAGTGTTGATTTTATTTTCTTGCATCCTGATTCTTTACAAAGTATATGGAATTATATATATATGTAATATATATATATATATGTGTGTGTACATATATGTGTGCACATGTATATATATACATATATGTGTGTATATGCACAACTTGTAAGCTTACACACAAATATTTAAAAGAAAATGAAATGTGTTATCATGCAAAAGACAGCAGGTACACAGTCAATTTAATTTTATTCCTTATTCAGGCCCACAATTAGGCCTCTCTCTCGAGAGCACACAGGATTGTAGATACAGTTCTCACAGCAACACCCATTCATTCCTCAGATAACTTAAAGGCTGGGTAGATTTTGAAAAGGAGGCCAGCTTGTGATAAGATGACCAGTGAAGTCTGGAGGGAATGGCAAGTGAAAAAGTAAAGTTTAGTTGGATAATTCTATGACCTTTTTTTTTTTCCCTTCTGGCTCCCCTATGCTCTCCTAGGGACTATTTATTTGTTTTCATTTTTTCCCCTTTATTCATAGCTTTGACATGTAAATATAGAGGGAAACCATTGCTCAGCAGAAAAGTCTGATGTCATGATGAATCCCTAAGGAAAGACAAGTGTGTCACTCACTACTGGGAGAAATCAAAACGAAAAGAGAAGGATTAATCTAAAAGGATGCATCAAAAATGCAAAAACTCTTTTAATGAACAATAACAATAATACGATTTAGCCTACTGTATACATTTAAATGAAGATTTTTAGTTAAGCTTATTATTAAAGAATATATCATCCCTGTTTTATAAATATAAAAACTGAGGCTCAGAAAGTCAAGTGGCTCAAACATAAAGCTGTCTCAGCATAATATTGGTTAAGCCAAGGCCAACATCTCAGGCCCGGGCTAAAATTCAAACCATCTCAGCTGAGTCCTCTTTCTAAAATAGCCATTTTGAAAGAGAAGGGGGATTGTAGGAAGAGCCAATGATGATGCTTTTCATCGGAAGTGCTCTCATACATTTTGGACAGCTACCTTTGGAAAAAAAAAGATCGCGAGGAGACTTGCAATGTCTTTCATCATCTGGATGATTTCCTTATTAGCATCACGGCTTGTGGACTTCTTCACAGGAAGAGAAAGCTTTCTTGCTTGGGGATGCTGTGCATGTGCAGATGTATTAAGAAGACTGAATTACCTCTCACCCCCGGAGAGGGTGATATCCCTCCAAATCAGAGTGGCAGCGATTGGCAGGCAATACACACAATTTGCATGGCAGCTGCCTGCACCTTCTCTGACCTATGTATGAATACTTCAATTTGCATGATCCCAACTGCTTGCCCAAACATTTCAGAGATTGTATCTATATATAAGAAGAATGGTAATTACTCCTGCTGCCTGATGGTTACCCCAGCTTCTCCTTCTTCCAGAAAGCTTGATCCCTTCAGTGAGTGGCAAACACAGCTAGCTGGAGGGGAATTAAAGAGTTAATAAACCCCAAGATAACTTTATTCCCTTAACTACACGTGAAGGAAATAAAAGAGAGAAAACGCTCCTCTTCCCTCAGCCTCCCTCCCCTCCTTGCAGTAAATTAGCTCCCCCTCCCTTTGTTTGTTATTACAGTCATGGTTCAAAGCCCTCTACAAAAACAAGGTCCCACTTTATTATAGGACAGTCAGGTTCAGCGCACAGCTTGCAATAAAGAAATTAGCAAACCAGAAGCTGCAATTCTGTAGAAACACTCAAAAACGAAGAGGATTTAAAGTGACAAGATCCAATTAAATTTAATTACCCGAGCTGTATTTTCATTTTAACTGACACTTTTTATTAGGGAGCCTCATGCACTAAAGCTAGAAACCTGGACCAAATTGCATCCCAGTAATACAGTTATCTTATGCAAAATTCTGAGTATCTAATTTTCTAAAACGAAATTAGAGACAGGGGGTTTGTAAAAGGTTTTCTTTGTTTGATATTCTCCGACATTGTTTTCAATGTACTCACAATACCGTATTATCTTCATCAAACTAAGTTGGGATGTGCTCAATAAAACTTATTCAGAAAGAATCTCATAACAGCGTTGTTTATTTTCCCCTTTCTTAAATGCCTGTGCACTATTGACAACAAAGGCTACCATCTTAAGTGATTTCCTTGTGAAAGCCTTTCTGCCTGCTCCTATTAATTCTGATAACCTTACAGTTCAGCAAAAGCCAAAATTGGCATTTTCTTAACACCTAGAATAGCCTTTGCCCACCTCAAACTGTGAAGTCAAAAATTATTCAATTAGTTTTAAAAAGGACATTTACAGTGCATGCTAGCTTATATTTTTATATACAGCTTGATAGGTAGTAAATCACTTTCCATACATTATCTCACTCTCACTGGAGTCTCACAACAACCCTGTGTGGTAGGTGCTATTATTATCCCCATTTTATTGATAAAGAAACAGAGGTTTCAGAGGCTAAGTGATGCCCTGGGGGGAGGATGCTTTATATAGGCAATAAGTGCTTGAATCAGGATTTGAACCTATGCATTCAGTGCTTTCTAGACCAAAGCAGACTACCTTGAAGTTAACTTCAACAATCTTTGTTTTGTTTTATTTTTTTTTTAAGGTTTGAATGTAGACATCTGTTAAAACTGTCTCACCATTTGATAAGAGAATCAAAATTGAGCGTGGCTGCATTTTCAATACAGAATGCCAGTTTAATAGAGACTGCTATTGAGTAGCACAGCTATGAAATTAAAGTCTGCTCACATAATTGGAAGTAAGTAATTCTGTAACATTTACGTATTTATAAACAATGAGAGGTGTTGGAGTGTGAGAGCAAGTAAGTGTTTCCGTTTGTAATTCTAATTTGGCTCTATGAAAAGAGCTGTTGGAAAATATTTTCATCTGTTTGGAGCAAATGCTTATAAATTATAAGCATGGTAATCATAGACTCATCATGATTTATCAGATAATTCTAATTTACTCATGTGGGAAAGAGATATAATCCTGGGAGATAATTCTACTTATGATCTATGTAGGCTCACTCTAAGAATGTGAACTTTTGAACTAAATATTGCTAAGAACAAATTTTCAGTGGGATTTAAACATTTAGAATACAAAACATCTTGAACTGTCCACATAGTGAGAAGTCACGTGGACAACAGATGGAAATTATTCTCAGTCCAATTCAAATGAGGACCTCTCCCGTGTGGAATTGAAAAATGGTGATACCACAGAAGACAGTTTTGCATTTTAAGTTATACACTGAACCTAAATTTCCCATTGGTATGAAAATGGCATTTCTTGTCTTTTTCTTTTGGTGCTAAACACTAAGCCAATATAGGGGAAGGGAAATACAAGAATCAACCCATTTAAAAAAAATGTCTATAGGTAAAAAGATGAAATGTGTGAAAAGAAGGTAGCCCATACAAACTGAAATATGGCATGACAATGTCGAAAAATGCATGTGTGCCCACACTCTTCAGAGGATAAACATCCGGTAGTCCTGATGAGACTCATGCCCTTTTAGCATCAGTGTGAGATAGTTTAATTGGCTAGATAAAATGGCATCATATGTCTAAAGAGAAAAGGATATTTTAAATACACAAAATAAAGTACATAGGATTACAAAGGAAATTGGTCCTATTAAAATAGTTACTATTTTTTAAAACATAACCTCAGGGTAAGAATTCCTGTCATATATGATGCCAGATATGGAGCGTAAATGAGCTAGATTCGTTTTTCCCAACCCATGCAATTGAATTATCTTTTCTACCCAACACAGCACCAAAAGGAGATGCCTGGCTACCAAAACTAAGCTCAGTGTTTTTAATTAAGAAAACTTGATAAATAGTCACTGGACAATATTAAGCAGGTAAATTGGCCCCAAGATAGAGAATATGATTGAGATTGGGCCCAGACCAATGATTTCATTGGGGTAGATATCTCCTGGTGAGGAACTCCCTTTTCTGAAGCAGATTGGTGACTTCCCAGAGAGTTGTCTAGAGCACAGAGAGGTGAAGTCATTGACCCAGGGTCCTAAAACCATTATATATCAGGAGGAGGACTTGAATCCAAATCCAAATCATTCTGACTCTGAGGACAGCTCTCCAGGGACGATTCTACCTTACCTTTGCATAATAAACAAACAAACAAACAAACAAATAAATGAATGAATGAACGAATAAATAAATAAATGAATGAATGAATGAATGAATGAATAAATAAATGAATGAATAAATAAATAAATAAATAAATGAATAAATAAATAAATGACTGATGTTAATGTTATAGATGATGGTTTGAAGAGCATTGTGTGTGTGTGTGCACGTGTGTGCGTGCGTGTGTGTATCATTTTATTTTAACAGCCTTATAATGCAGAGTCTATGGTGTATAAAGAACATTTTATAGAGGAGTAAACTAAGTTTTAGTGACTCTCCTAGGGCAACACAGCTTAGAAAGAAGTAAGGAAACTGTGCCAGATACTATAATCAAAACTCAGGTGTCTGACTGTCACTACAACCCTGTCAGACAGGCCCTATAGTTATTTTCATTTTACAGTTGAGGGAACTGAGGCACACAGAGATTAAGTGATTTGCTCAGGGTCACCCAGCAATTAAGTGACTGAGGCTAGATCTGAAGTCTTATCTTCCTGATTCCTGGTCTACCATGTTATTGTCTGCTCTGCCTAGAGGCCTATGGAAGGCCTGGGTTAAAGTCCCGACTTTGAGAAATACTAGCTGTGAGGCTCTGGGTTAGTCACCTTACATCTATCTCAGTGCCCCAAGAAATCCTCTAGGACTTTAAGAAGCAGAAGATCTTCATTGAGAGATCCCACAATGGGAATTTCCCTACACCAGACTTAAGGTAGAGGGAAACCAGCCAGAGACATGAAGAGACAGAGACAGGGAGAGACGGAGAGATGGAGATGGAGAGACAGAGAGACAGATTCATAAATGGCTTTATTCCCTAGGGTCCCCCTTCTCTACTTAATCCTTGTCACTGCTTTTTAATACACAGGGCTGATTATGCTTACAGGAAAAAAAAAAAAGAAAAAGAAACTCCAGGCTCTTGACTTCAAGTCAAGATTATGGTCTGGCTCAGTTTTTTCAGACGTATTTCATTATACTTCTTCACATACACTCCAATCAATTGCTCAATAGACTAGGATTTATTAAGCTAATTCTATGTCCCAAGCACTGTTCTAGGATCTGGGGATATAAGCGTAAAGAATGGAAGAATCCCTAGTCACAACGAGCTTACATTCCAAAGGGGGAAAATCTTTAAAAAAAAAAAAAATGGAAACACAGAAGCCGTACAAATAAAGAGGTTTGTGTGTATACATATATACATATACATACATACACATATGCATATATACATATAAAATATGTGTGTATGTCTACACATATGCATATGTGCATATATACATACACACACATACGTACACATATATAATATAAAAAGTAGTTAAATATAAAGTACTATAATTGAGAAAGCACTAAAAATGGGCTGGGGCAGGGATCGGGAAAGGCTTCATGCGGAAGATGGTATCTGAGCTGCATCTTGCAGGAAGATAGGTACTTGGAAGTGGAAAGGAAGCAGGAAGTGCATTGTGAGCATGGGAGTTAGTGAGAGAAATGGGACAAAGATGGAGGATCACGTGGGAGAAGCAGAGAGAAAGCCATTTGGCTGACTCACGGAGAACAGGAAGAAGAGTCATGTCCAATGCCTCTGGAAAGGTAGGGGCCTTCAGTAGCCATATTGATGATTGGAGCCAGATTTCATAAGGCTTTCAAAGCTAAACATTTATTATGAGAGCAATAGAAAACCAATGGAATGGGATAAATAAGGGGGTCCCGTAGTCACATTTGCCCTTAAGGAAACTTGCTTTGGTAGCAGTGTGTAGGAAGGATCACAGCAGTGAAAGAATTTGGGCAGGGAGACCAATTAAGAGTCTATTGCAATGATCTAGGTGAGAGGTGATTAGAGCCTGGACTAACCAAACTCCTTAAAGCTTTACACTGGATTGCTTCTTCTCTGCATTTGTGTTCACCACATGTGTCTTCACAGTGGATTCCCTCCACATCTCTACCTAGTGATATGATTTCTGCTACCTCAAGGCCTAGCTGTCTCCATGAGGCCCCTCTCGGGTCCTACAGAAGGCCTGGCACACAGTGAGCACTTACTAAGTGTTTTGGGTGCTTTTCATTAATTCCTATCAGGTAGAGGATGTTCCTGCCTCCTGAATATCTCATTCTTTCCTTTTTGACCTCTCCTATGGACTTTTCTCATTATAACTTTTATTATATTGATTAATACTAAAGGCAACATGAAGTAGAAGATAGGAAGCTCACTTCAAAGTCAAGAGAAGCCGGTTTTGAGTCCTGATTCTCAAACATGGCAGTAATGTAACCCTAAACTTATAACTTTTTTCCCTTGGTGCTCCAGGCAATTCTAAATTGCAAATAGGTGTTGATCAGAACTGATAAAGAGAATTTCCTCACATGGAGATCCCTACCTATTTCCCTAAGTTTTAATAGCTTAAAACAGAATTACAACTTTTGGAACACCCTCTTTGTTCAAGAATGTATGTCTCTCTGTCAATCTCTCTCTCTCTCTCTCTCTCTCTCTCTCTCTCTCTCTCTCTTTCTCTCTCTCTCTCTCTCTCTCTCTCTCTCTCTCCATTTCCCCCCCCCTTCTCTCTCTCTCTCTCTTTTTGCTAAGGAATGATCAATATTCACTTGCCAACCATGCCAGGAGAAATGTCAGGAGCATAACAGAGGTCTACACACACATTCATCAATATGGCTAGTCCTTTGATACTGTTGGTCAGGGGGGCTTGTGGAAGGTCATTAAAAATTTTGGTTGCTCAGAGAAGTCCATCAGTACCAAATGCCAGTCCCACAACTGCACATTTGCACAGATTCTGAATAATGGACAATGCTCTGTTATTTCCCTGGTCACCAGTGGAGTGAAGCAGGGCTGTGTGCTTGCTCATGTGCTTTTTAGCATGATGTTTGCAGCAATCTTGTCAGACCCTTTCTGGGTCAGACCTAATTTTTGCCTGACAATTAACATCAGGAAAACAGCACTGCACCATCAAATACATGGAACCATTGGTTGCAGCAATTAGAGAGATTTTGAATGTTGTGGGTAAGCTCACTTACCTTGGCAGCTCTAGAACCACCACCATATTCATAGGGCCTATAGCAGCTGTGGATATGCTGGCATAATTCTGAATTGCAAAATACAACAGACTCTCCACATGGAAGACACAACCAAAATATTTATTCAGACACCAGAAAGCCAAATCCTAACATAAGAAAGGCAAATGCATCATAACAGCAAAGAAATCCATACACAATAATAATGCAAGGGACACTGCCGTTCTCAAGCCTTCCCTCTGTTACAGCCTTCTCACAAATGAAGTCTTACAACTTGCTGCCTGCTTCATCTCTCACTCCTGGCTCTGACTGTTCTGACCAACTTCTTCTCAGCTCTGTTCCACCCTTCCTGCTCTACCTACTCTGCAAGCTCTTCCCACCACAGACTAACATGCCTCAGGCTTCCATATGACTCAAGTAGGTCTCCTGGGTCTGTTAGTAGATAGTAAAGATCTTCTCATTAAGCAAAAATACATTAACAATACAGCTGTGTACTTTCTAGGGATATACACATAGATGATAAGGTTGATACATATATCACCAAGGTATTTCACTGTTTGGGAGATTATGAAAAAAAGTGTGGGAGAAAAGAAGTATTATATTGCCTCATAAACTGAAGATCTGTCTACATAGCCATTGTGCTAACCCTATTATTGTATACCTTTGAAACCTGGACAGTATGCCAATACTATGGCAGGAAACAGAATCTCTTCCATTTGAACTGCCTTAAGAAGATTCTGAAGACCACCTAGCAAGATAAGGTACTGGACACTGAAGTCTTTTCTCAAGCTGAACTGCCAAGAACTCAAACTCTACCGCAGAGAAAACAAGTCTGATGGGCTGACCATGTTGTTTGAATGTCAAATGTATATTTGCTTAAAATATCATTTTACAGAGAGCTCACAGAAGCAAAGTGCTCACAAAGAACTCAGAAGAAGAGGTACAAGGATACTCTCAAGGTCTCTGTGAAGAACTTTGGAATCAATTGTGAGACATGGGAGACATTGGCACAGAACTGCCCAGTATGGTGTGCCCTCATCAGAGAAAGTGCTGTGCTCTAGGAGAAAATCAGAATTACAGAAGCTCTAAAGGAACATGAGATGTCCAAATGTAGAGACATTTCTACTCCAAATGTTCATATGGGCTGTTTGTGTCCAACCTGTGGTAGAGCCTTCTGAGCTGCTCTGGTCTGACTGCTGGTCAGAACAACTACAATCAGACATACTGTACCTTAAATTTGACATAGTGATGTCCTTTACATTCTCTTTGAGCATGAAGGACAATAGCCATGTGTATGCATGTATTTATTTATTGAAATAAATATATAATCATTTGGATATATATATATATATATATATATATATATATATATATCTGTAGATTTGCATAGGGATAACTGGGGACTACCAAGTCCCTATAAGTTCACATAGAATATGTTCTATATGTGATTCTCCATGTGGAATAAGTTGAAGAACCTACCCTCAGGAGAATTTTGATAATGTACAGTGGAAGCATCTTGGAAAGACTTTGGAGTAAGTGTAGACATTCTGTGGTTGATTCTGTTCTATGGACCATGTGGCGAAGAGAAACCTCTTTAATTGGTTACAGTTATGTGAGTGGTGGTGGAAGGCATTCTCCAGGCACTAGTCAACCTCCTCACATGAGTTGGTTTGACTTCTTTCTATGTGACTTCTTGGCTGCCAACATCTGGTGAGAGAAAATGCTATAAGGAGGGAGGCCTTGGGCTATGTAGCCTATGAATACAGGCCATGTTCTTTTTATTGGCATTTATTCTTTCATTTTAAATGAAGGAAATTAGAGGCTATCACCTTGTAAATTTTGAAGGATCAGGAGAATGACCCCCTCAGGTTGGAAAGGGCTTGTGTGCTACATACAGTCCATGGGGTCACAAAGAACCAGATACTACTGAATGACTAAATAACAAAAAGTACTGGGGATTCAAAGACAAAACGCAAAACAATCCCTATTTTAAAGGTATTTTCATTGTGATGATGTGTATACATATAAGTGCAAACATTTATTATGGACAAAATAAAGATAAAGTAGTTTGGGGAGGGAAGGCATTAACAACTGTGAAGAATCAGAAAAGATTTCATGTAAAAGGCAGCATGTGAGTTTAGTCTTGAAGTACACAAGTGATTTCAAGAAATAGAGATGATAAGAGAATAAAGGTCTGGCATAAGAGAGCGAATGCAGAAGCGTGGAGACAAGATACAGAGAGGCGTGTTTGTGGAACAGGATGTAAGCCAGTATGTCTGGACTGTGAAGCACAAGAGTGGACTAATTTGGGGAAGGCTGGGAAGGTGAGAAATGGTCAGGATATAAAGAGTTTTAAATGACAAACAAGTTTATACTTGACTGTAGAAGTAATAAGGAGCCGCTGGAGTTTCCTGAGTAAAGGAGGTACACGGTCAGACTTGTGTTTTCATATTTTGGCAATAAAATGGAGGCTGAATTCAAAGGGGAGCGGTCTGATATAAGAAAACCACATAGGGAGTTATCACAGTAAGATAAGGGCTTGAATCAGGGTGGGAGTTTTATGATTAGAGAAAACAAGTCTGTGCGAGAAATGGAAATATAGAAATAAAACTTGGCAAGTGATTAGATATGGTGGTTGAGACACAGCAAAGAGTCAAGTATAATACCACTTATGGAGTTGGACACAGCCAGATCCCCCTTTGCTTCTCCAAACAGGCTACATTCAGTGAAAATAAACTTTTTAAAGCTGTGAATGTTATTGCAGATAATTCATTCATTTTAAAGATGAGGACACCGAAACACTGAGAGATTAAGGGACTTGCCCAGGATCATGCAACTAGTAAGCTTCTGATGTGGAATTGGAAGCCAAGCCTTCTTTACTCTTCAGGCTTAGTGTTCTATCTACTACGCCATGATTTTTCTATGAATATACTTTTAGAATTACTAAGCAACATCTGTTTAATGTGTAAATATGCTGTCCATGGTGCTCTGTGACTGAATTATGGAAGACCAAGACCAGAGAAAAACCACAATCACCAATGAGCCTATAATAGACAATGCCAGGTGTCATGGTGGCCTTAAATAAGCTTCAACATTTTACCAATGATGACTAAAGTAGTGTAAACACATTATTAAGTACACAAATGACTGGCAAATGAGGTGAGCTAATGATGAACTGACAAGGAAATTGATAATCCTACAGTATAAGTCTGACCATGCCATACTACAACCTCACCTTCCCTATCCAATGACCTCTGGTGCAGTGGTTCTCAACCTGTGGGTTTCAAGCCCTTTGCATGTCGAATGACCCTTTCACAGGGGTCACAGGGGTCACCTAAGACCATCAGAAAACACATATTTCCAATGGTCTTAGGAACCACGACACTGCTCCCCTCTCCCTCTCTAGGCAGGTCCGCCCACATGCAGATATGCCCACATACAAGTATTAAAGGGTCGCAGCATTAGGAAGGTTGAGAACCACTGCTGTAGTGGCTAGGTGGCACAGTGAATAGAGCACCGGTACTGGAGTCAGGAGGACCTGAGTTCAAATTTGGCCTCAGACACTTGACACACTTACTAGCCATGTGACCTCGGGCAAGTCACTTAACCCCAAATGCCCTGCCCTCCCCCCTCCAAAAAGCAAAAAATAAAAAATAAAATAAAATAAAAATAACTTCTGGTGGCTTCCTATTACCCATAGGATCAAATGTAAAATCCTGTTTGGCTTTTAAAGTCATTCATAACCTAGCCCCCTTCTACCTCTCCAATATTCTTTTTTGTTGTTCCCATCCATATATTATGCCATCTAGAAAATCTGACCTCCTTGCTGTTGCTTGCACAAAACCATCCATCTACCAACTATACATATTTTCGTAGGCTATACCTCATACCTTGATATCTCTCCCTCCTCATTTCTATTTCCTGGCTTCCTTTGAGTCTTTGTTAAAGTCCCACATTCTACAGGAAGTCATTCATGGTCCACCTTGATCTTAGTGTCTTCCCTTTGAGATTATCTCCCACATATCCTGTGTCTATCTTATTTGTACAAAGTTGTTTTCATCTTGAGTCTATCATTAGAATATGATCTCCTTGAGAGCTAATGCTATTTTTTTTTGCCTTTCTTTGACTCCCCAGTGCTTGGCATAATTCTTAGAACATAGCAGGTAATTTAAAATTCTTGGTGACTTGTTGACTTGAGTGAAGGCTACATGAGAATGAACAACTAGGGTATTGCACTGATGCCCACAAAATATTAAAAGAATTAAAATAAAGTTTCTAGAGGGTTAGGAAGGACATTTTAAGACAGAAAGAGAGAGAGAGAGAGAGAGAGAGAGAGAGAGAGAGAGAAAGAGAGAGAGAGAAAGAGAGAGAGAGAGAGAGAAAGAAAGGAAAAGACAGAGGGACAGAGACAGAGAATGGTTTAATTTTAATTCAGTTTAATAATGGTATATTTATATACATGCATATTTGTGTCTAATGGTAACCATCTATGTGAGGGGGGAAAAAAGAAAAATAAAAGAAAGTTACATTATAACTTTATTATATATTTATAATGAATAACAAATTGTACATAATACTTTTGCAGTTTCATGTAAATCATCCTTTTTTATTCTATTATGTTATAGAAATGTTTGGTTTTTATTTCAAGTTCAGAATAAAATAAATAAATAATTTAAAGATAACAATGGATGTTAGGGGGTAAAAGAAGATTTATAAAAAGACAGGCATATGACAGAGGATGAGTGTCAATGAGATATTTTCTGGACCAGTAGAGGATTTACTCACACTGATCCATGAAAGTATAGGAAGCAGCTTAGTACATATGGTAGTATTTTTTTTTCTTTTCTGATGGTTTCCCTAGATCTGGCTTTGGTTAGAGGATGGGTTGGGAATCTCTCTATGACTGCTTGTGTAATATAAGCATTTGTTTAGAAGTAGCATTATATGTTAGCAAAAGATCTAGGATAGAGTCAAGAAGGTTTGGCTGTCTCTTGTCTATTTTAGCTGTGATACCATGAATAAGTCACTTAATATCCCAGGACCTTAGCCAGATCTCTAAGTTACAAGCAAGTGACTGATCTTCATTGGCAGAAAAAGTTTCCATACCAGGAATCAACCAAGTCTAGATGAAGAAAAGATGAGAACTTTTTCTTAGGACCCTAGAAGGGCTCACCTGAAAGGGAGCCTATGAACATCAAACTTCTAATTCTGCAGAAAAAGAAACTTAAAGACCCAAAAGACAAAAAGTAACAGAAGTAGGATTTGACTGCAGTTCCTCTTCATTCTATATCCAGTGACCTTTATATGATTCCAACATGCCCTTCCTTTCTTACAAAATTCATTAATATAGTTAATGCATTGTTTCTTTTTTCACTTAGGAAATAAGACCTGACTTTACTGGTCCCTGAGATAATTGACCCCAAATTGCCCCCCTAGTCTCTATGTGCCTCCTGATCCTGCAAGTGAGGATGGGGTATTCAGAGCTCTAGATCAGGCATCCGGCAAAGATTACTCAAGGAAGAAGGCCTTGGTCGAGATTTCTAGTCTCATGGTTCTGTGGTGATTAGCCAAGGAGGTTGGATTCTCCCACGTGCCTTCTATTCCATTTCCCTAGTGAAACTGGGGGGCAAAGCACAGTCCAACATTATGTACTTTGAAGCTGACATCATGGGGACATTAGGGAACAGTTCAGGTTCTAGCTGGGCAGCAGCCCTTGTCCTGGAGGGAACCTTGCTAACATCATCAATTCTGATCTCCAAGCTGATAAGGTGAGAGGCCCTGCCTCTGGCCCAGGGATTATGGTCTCTTGTGCTGGCCCTTCTCTTGCCACAGGCTGGGCTCCTTCCAGAGAAGACACACTCCAGAGGGCCTGTATGTGTAAACATCAAAGCAAAGACAACCCAAGGTAAAGCCAATATCCAGGGCAAGGCAATATAGAGGGAGGTCCCAAGTTCTCCTCTCTGTGCTGGCCTCATGAAGGACGGGAAGTCTTTGTCTTTGCAACTTTTCACCCATTTCCTGCTTGGGAGAGAGGGTAAGGATGGCAGGAATCTGAAAGTGCCCACCAAGGATGCAAATTTCTGTCCTTTTTAAATTTTTTTAAATTTTTTGGTCTCTGTCCTGTATGGAACATGGGTAGGATACAGGAGCCTGAATGCTCTTTTCTCAAGGGGGGATGGGGAGATTCAGGGTAGTACGGTCAGCCATCTTGGGGACAAAAGGTATCTCAGAAGGGTTAATCTGGGAAGAAAGCCCTGGTCAAAATCTGTTCAGGTTATATAGTCACAGTTGGAAGATATCAGTCTAGATTGGAGCCAGGACTTCTGCCCTGTATCTGAAGAGTCACTTTAGGTGCCTGGTGTTAGGAGGCACTTGGAACAATCTAGGGTTCAGTTACTTTGAAGCTGGCATCATGGGGACTTTAGAAGACAGCTCAGAACATGGCTGGGCAGAGGCCACTGTCCCATAGGGCCTCTTGTCAACACCATCAAGCCTGAGTTCCTCGTGGAGATGACCAGGCCCTGCCTCTAGTCCAGGGGTTATGGTCTCCTTCACTGGCCCTCCTCTTGTCAGAGGTTGGACCCATTCCAGAGATGACACACTCATGCCAGCACACATCTGGAAGGAGTCAATCAGTGGAGAAGGCCCTGGTCAAAGTCCCTCAGCCAAGGCGGTTGCCCCAAGCTAGGTTCCATTCAGTTCTCCTGGATGCTTACAGTTATTTCTGTTTCTCTAGTGAAATTAAAGGGTGAGACACAGTCTGGCATGATGTACTTTGAAGCTGCCATCACGGGGACATCAGGGGACAGTTCAGGTTCTAGCTGGGCAGCAGCCATCATCCTGTAGGGTCTGTTGCCAACACCACCAATTCTGAGCTCCAAGTTGAGGTGATGGAGAGACTTGGCTCTGGCCCAGGGCTTATGGCCTAGTCTACTGGCCCTCCTTTTGTCACAGTGCGGACCCATTGCAGAGATAATACACTCTAACTGATCCAGGGCCTAGTCCTAAATCCATCGACTCCCGGGGTGGTGGAGAGTGGAAGCCATATCTCCTGAGGGCCTGATGCAGATGGGCCAGGAAAGGGAGGGTGTGGTGGGGCAGCTCTTGAAGGCAGCGGACTCTGGGCTTGGGCTGCCCCCTGGGCACCCCCTTCCACCTTCGCTCGTTCCCTCAGGGTACTCCTGCCCATCAGGAGAACAACCAGAAGAATGCTAATGCAACTTTTAAAAGAAAAATAAGTTTCATTGATGGAAGCAAAAATCAGAAAGCAATAGCGAAGTTTAAGTGACACTTTTCTTCCTATATCCTTTCTACTTATCTCATTGAATTATGGTATATTCTTCACTTTTAAGCACCATAAAGAAACTTTCCTACACTTTTAAGATTGAATGGGATGGACAAGTTAAGATGGAGAAGAGGGGGGAAATTATAGAATTTTAATAACAGTGTTATTGAAGTATGGTGAAGAATGGGTTGCAGTAGATGGCTAAGAAAGGTCAAAAAAGGTTCTACACCTGGACCAAATTTGAATTGGCATCTCTTCACTGAACACCTTAAAAATAGGGAGAGGAAAAATGAGGCAGATGTTCCAATGCTGTTTTTAAAAATTCTAAATCCCATATGCACCATATTGTTTGATATTTCTAAAAGTGTACTCCAGAAAAGAACCATAATAACATTCATATAAATGCTAACAGTTAAAAAAAAGGGTCAGACCCAATTTCAGTTCATCCACCCAATGCTGTAAATATGGCATGTTCTTTACATGAACAAAAAAGTAGAAAAATAAAGTTAGCTTGGACCCAAAGAAGAAAGGGAATTTAAAACTTCCCAGCTGTCAATGGAAAATGTGTTATAAGATGTGGAATGAAACTGTTGGAAGAAGTTATTATCTAAATACAGTTTCTATTTGAGTATATAAGAGCTGGACTCTTTCCATGTGAATGGGATTCCAGATCTTACTAGAAATGATAATTCATAAGCTTACATTTTGAATTAGCAGTGACAATTATTTCTGTGCACCACTAAAGCAGATAGAGAAGAGAGATGCTGTGCTGCTATATGCAGTTTTAAGTTAAGCTTCTGTTGAAGATTTGGATTCCCCCATGCTTTGAGGTGTATGAAAAATGGTTACCACTACAATATTTCATCCTATCAGATGCAAAATTGCAGGCAAATATAGTCTGATCTTCAGTTGACAGACTGAATAGAGAAGAAGAAGGAGGAGGTGGAAGAGAAGGAGGAGGAGGAGGAGAGGGAGGGGAAGAGGGAGGGGGAGAGAAGAAGACATAAGAGAAGAAGAAGGAGGAGGAGGAGGAGGGGGAGGAGGGGAGAAGGAGAAGAAGAAAGAAGAAGAAAGAAGAAGAAGAAGAAGAAAAAGAAGAAGAAGAAGAAAAGAAGAAGAAAAAGAAGAAGAAAAGAAGAAGAAGGAGAAAAGAAGAAGAAGGAGAAGAAGAAGAAGAAGAAGAAGAAGAAGAAGAAGAAGAAGAAGAAGAAGAAGAAGAAGAAGAAGAAGAAGAAATCCTATCTGAGGGGTCAGAGGATGAAGCAGTAGACAAAAGTTCCATGGCTACAAATTCTAGTTTTAAAATGTGATTCTAATACAGTGTATTCTCTCCCCTCTAGACCAAATATCAATTCATTCATCTTTTCTTTCTCTTGAAGAATGGAGTCAGTCATAGAGAAGCATTGCATCAAACAGGGAGAAAGATAGTCACAGGTCCATCTTTCACAAACTCTCCCAGAAGGATTCCACTCAGAGGAAGGTTATACACAGGTACCTTTTAACTGTGAAAACACAAAATAGAGACAGCATGACAAAACTATATGTTTATTCAATAATAGGATCATAAATTGAGAACTAGAAAGAAACTCAGAAGTTTTCTATTGCAGATCTGTCCAGATTATGAACGCCTTAAAGACAGGGACTGGTGTTTTTTTTGCCACCTTTTGTATCTCTAGCACTTAGTTATAAGAGCTTGACAAATGTTTATTGATTGATTGTCAAACATGAGGCCTTTGGATCATGGACCATATTAAAACATAATTTGAAAATGTTTAACAAAATAAATAAAAATAAAATACAACATGAAGTCAATTTATGTTTTTCTAAGACAATATGAAGCTTTGAGTTTGAACAATACTGTTGTAGTCCTCCTTAGAATAAGGTTTAGGCTTTGATTTAGACCAGGGGTGGGGAAGCTGAGGGCTTGAGGTCACATATGGCCCCCTAAATCCTCAAGTGAAGCCCCTTGGTTGACTTGTTCCTTTGTTTTTCAATTTATTTATTTTTATTTTTCAACATTCATTTCCACAAGATTTTGAGTTGCAAAATTTTTCCCCACCTTTCCCCTACCCCCCCAAAATAGCGAGCCTACTGAATACCCCTTTCCCCAATCTGTTCTCTCTTACATCCTCCCTGATTCCCCACTCCCAACTTTCTAAGAAGGCAAGATGGATTTCTATATGCCAGTGCCTGTATATCATATTCCCCAGTTGCATGTAAAAAAGAAAATTATACACATGTTTTTAAAACTTTGAGTTCAGATTTTTTCCCTCACCCACCCACACTGGGAAGATAAGCAATTCAATATAGTTTGTATATGTGTAGCTATGCAAAACATTTCCATAGGAGGTATATTGTGAAAGACTAACTATATTTCCCTCCATTCTATCCACCCCTCACTTGTTCTATTTTCTCCTTTGACCCTGTCCCTTTTCAAAAGTGTGTTCTTCTAACTACCCTTTCCCCCAATCTACCCTCCCTTCTATCTTCCCCCATCTTATCTCCCCTGCCCCCCCCCACTATTTTCCTTAGGGTAAGATATGCAATTGAGTGTGTATTCTATTCCCTCCTTAAGCCAAATTCAATGAGAGTAAGATTGTCCCATTCCCTTTTACCTTCTTCCTCTTCCACTCTATTGTAATGGTTTTCTCTTGCCTCTTTTATATGAGATAATTTACCCTAATCTATCTCTCCCTTTCTCCTCCCAATATATTCCTCTCTCACTTATAAATTTTATTTTTTTAGATATCATCCCTTCATATTCAACTTGTCCTGGTCCCTCTCTGTATACATGTATATACATATGCCCACATTCACATATATATTTATACATACCTACACCCTTCTATACATACATATATACATATGTATACATATATATTCCCTTCAGCTATCCTCATACTGAGAAAAGTCTTATGAGTTACAATTATCGTTCTTTCATGTAGGAATGTAAATATATCAACTATAATAAGTTCCTTATGATTTCTCTTTCCTGTTTACTTTCTCATGTTTCTCTTGCTTCTTGTATTTGAAAGTCAAATTTTCTGTTCAGCTCTGGTTTTTTTCATCAAGAATGCCTGAAAATCCTCTATTTCATTGAATGATCCTATTTTCCCCTGAAGCAGTATACTCAGTTTTGCTGGGTAAATGATTCTTGGTTTTAATCTTAGCTCCTTTGACCTCTGGAATATCTTATTCCAAACCTTTCAATCCCTTAATGTAGAAGCTACTAGGTCTTGTGTCATCCTGATTGTGTTTCCACAATACTCAAAGTGTTTCTTCTGACTACTTGCACTATTTTCTCCTTGACATTGGAACTCTGGAAACTGGTTATAATATTCCTAGGAATTTTCTTTTGGGGATGCTTTTCAAGAGGCAATTGGTGAATTCTTTCAATTTCTACTTTGCCCTCTGGTTCTAGAATGTCAGGGCAATCATGTTTGATAATTTCTTGAAAGATGGTATCTAGGCTCTTTTTTTTGGTCATGGGTTTCAGGTAGTCCAACAATTTTTAAATTATCTCTCCTGGATCTATTTTCCAGGTCAGTGGTTTTTCCAATGAGATATTTCACATTGTCTTCTATTTTTTCATTAGTTTGGATCTGTTTAATAGTATCTTAATTTCTCATGAAGACATTAGCTTCCATTTGCTCCAATCTAATTTTGAAAAAAAATTATTCTCTTCAGTGAGTTTTTTAAATTCCTTTTCCATCTCACAAATTTGGCTTTTTAAGGCATTTTTCTCCTCATCAGCTTTTTGGGCCTCTTTTGCCATCTGAGTTAGTCTATATTTTAAGGTGTCATTTTCTTCAATCAGGCTGTTGACCAGCTTTTCTTGATTTTCTTGCAACATTTTCATTTTTCTTTCCAATTTTTCCTCCACTTCTCTTACTTGGTTTTCAAAATCCTTATTGAGCTCCTCCATGGCCTGTAATCAGGTCATATTTTTCTTGGGAGCTTTTGGTGCAAGAGTTCTGACATCGTTGTCTTCCTCCCATTCCATTCTTTGATAGTTTTTGCCCTTGAAAAGGGAATCTATGGTAAGATTGCATTTCCTCTGCTTGCTCATGTTGCCAGTAAATTACTTGGCTTTTGAGCTCTTTGCCAGGGTAGAATTCTACTTTCAGCACGGAAAGAACTTTATCCCAAATCACTGGGGTTTTTGCAGCTGCCAAAGGAATTAGGAGGGTACCCTCTCTGCAGCCCCAACAGGCTCTGGCACCTGGCCACACACCCTAGGACCTCTATCCAAGACCATGATTCCAATCCAAGAAGGTCAACGCAAGAGTGATTACCCTCTGAATGGTCACTTGGTCCCTCTACAATCTGCAGGCCAAGAGCTCCTGAGGCAGCCACACGACACAGCCACCAGGCTTCTGCCACTTCTTGCCCTGGGGGCAGGGGCCAGACTGTGCTCTTCTATCCACCCCTGTCCCAACAGAGTTCTACACTGACTTTTTACTTTGTCTTTGTCATTTATGGGTTGAGAAGTCTGGAAACCACCACAGCGGCTGGTGCTTCACTCTCCTGAAGTCTGCTCAGACCACTGCTGGTCAGGGACGCCCTGGTGCCAGAACCACAGGGCTCACGTGGGACCAAGCTTGGCTCCCAGCTCAGTGTGTTAGAGCCTTCCTGTCTGCCTGCTGGGCTGCCTTCAGTGTGATATTTGTTTCTCTCTGTTACTTTGGGTGTTCTGTAGCTCTAAAATTTGTTTAGAGTAATTTCTTACATGTACTGGTGGAGGCAGAAAACAGAGCTGTGTGGAGGTCCTGTTTCTACCCTGACATCTTGGCTTTGCCCCCTGACTGACTTGTTCTAGGTAGTTTGGGTTCAGTCAAAGGGCTGCACTTGTGGACCTAGAAGGCCACATGTCACCACGGGGCCATAGGTTTCCCCCCTCTGGTTTAGAGCCCCCTCACTCATTTCATAGATGAAGAAGTAGATGTCCAAAGAAGTTACTTACTCAAGGTCTCACAAGTACTCAAACTTTGAACCCAAAGTCTGTGAATCTAGATCCTATTCATGCCTTGGTGTAACTCATGCTTTAGGTAGAGGGAGTTAGACTAGGTGACCTGTAAAATCCTGTCCAATATACAATTCTGTACTTCTAGGATGCTTTCACTGTGAATCCTTGAAGTCAATGGTATCAAAGAAACACAGGAATGGAAGAATAATATGCTAATACTTAGATAAAAGAAGTGTAAGCTTGACAGTGAATGCCATTAACCTCAAAGGCACTTAAGAAATCATAAATATTTACCAAGAACATAATTGCTTCTCAGAGATGAAAAACAGTCATAAAGAAAAGCCTAGAATTTTGTGCTTGAACAAATCACAGATATAACACACTTTACATCATCTGCCTAAGTTTTCTAATGTTATCCATTGTTTAATATGACAAGTTTCAGGTAAATTGGCAAACTGTACCAGTGGAGGGAGTTTCCATAACTCCACTCCAGTGAAACTATAGATCCAATATTTTTAATTAATCATATTCAAATACTTTAGGGCTGGGGTGGGGAACCTGCAGCTTCAAGGTCACATATGACTCTCTAGGTCCTCAAGTGTGGCCCTTTGACGGAAGCTAAACTTCACAGAACAAATCCTTTTATTAAGGGGTTTTTATTTGTTCTGTGAAGTTCGGATTTAGCCAAAGGGCTGCACTGGAGGACACAGTGGTTTACATGTGACTTCAAAGGCCATAGATTCTCCACCCCTGCTCTAGGGCTTCATTCAAGTATTGTGTAGAGATATTTTAAGAGGATAGTTTTAGGTTGGGAAAAAAATACACATACACATGCACACACACACACACACACACATGCACATACATATGAGTATACATACATATATAATGTGCATATATGTGTATATATGTTCAAAAATACATACATATATAGATAAATATATATTTATATATGCTTTGAAGACAGAGATCCTGTCTTTTACCAATTAGTAAAATGTTCTGCACTTAGTAGGTCTAAGTAGGACTTAATAGGACTAACCCCTTAATACTTGTTAACTACAAATTAAAATCTGATCTTTATACAGCGCTTTGCATTTTTAAAACTTCTCTATGATTCATTCTAAAAAGTATGCTTATGAAGTTGTTGCAAGACTGAGGCCCTAGGAAATGATATCACTTGTTCCAGGTAATCAATCAGTAATCATTTGAGGAATCAAACATAGGCCTCCTCCTGAGCTTTGTGCTCAGTTGATCCAGGTGGTCTCTATTACAGGGTTTGAAACTTCAGAAAATCATGAAGATGTGCTCTGCATGGATTCTATGGCAAGCACCATTCAGCAGGTGAACAGCTTGCAGGGAGAGGGGACTCAGCAGCTGTGGGAGTTACTGGTTAAAAGTAAATGTTTATGCTACTGGTGTGTCAACAACAATCTGGAAAAGGAAACTGTCTGGAAGAGTAATGGTTTCAAGCTCACAGGAAAAATTCTTATTTGGGCAATTAAGAAATGTGAAAGCTTAAAGGAAAAAAACATTAGTTCTGGAGGCTGTGCAACTCCAGGGCTTGAGAAGCAATAACAACATATAAAAGAAAACCCACTTTTGAGTTTTATGGTGTGGTAAAGATTTTGACTTTCATTCTGTCACAGCTACGGCCTCTGAGACATTCTGACGATCAGCTTACAGGGTTGGCTTTAAGGATGGCTGTGGGAGGCAAAACAGGCATTCCAGTCCATGAAGGAACAACTGCATATACTTCTAGAGCAGACAGATGATGGCCTCATTTTATCTCTACGCCATTCCCACTTTTTCCTACTTCTACTCCTGCATCACCACCCACCCCATACATGCTGGTGTGACTAAGATATTAGTCTGATTAAAGAAAATGTCTCTCACAGACTCTAAGATGAATGGCATTCGGTGAAGTGGAGAACAAGAGATTTAGTGAGTTTTCTGAAAAATTACTTCCAACACAGGAAATAAGCCACATCCCTCTGGGTTTTTACCACAGGCAAGTGAATCAGAATTCTCTAAGTGTGACCTAGCAGAGACTGCTGGTGGTCTGTGAGGCCAGAGAAGCTATGGTATACTTTGTTTGTAATTTGACTTTTATTTCTGATTTAAATTAGGAAGACTAGGAAAGAAGCACTTACTTGGGTAGGAGGTCACCTGGGTTCTAAACCATGGTCTGCTAATCAGTCCTTCAGTGGCTTTGGATAAGTCACATTATCTCCCCAGACTACGGTTGCCTCAATTGTAAAGTAAGAGAGCTAAACTAAAGCTTAACTAAAGAAGTTTTTCTCAGTGCTCCAAATAGTCCTACTACTTCTCAAGAGAAAACAAAGAGGGGGAAGGGGATATGATGGTAAACATGAAGAGGGTATAATGAACATTCAGTTAAACAGGAAAGAATGGATCGTGTAACTAGAATTGGTTCTATGATCAGTCATTGGCCTTGACCAATTCCCTACCATATGAGTCAACTTGGCAGAAGTCAGGAAAATGGTTAGTGAAAAACTCTAGCCAAACCTAGCGCTTTCTACCTCCACAGTAAGAAATGTACAAAATGAAGTAAAGGCTAGCCATCAAAAGGAAAGACTCTGATCAGCCCTATCGAGGTATTTAAAAGACACCCAAGTTCTATATACTCTTCAAAAGAAGACTGGAACTAAAGGAAGAGATTTTTCTTGTTTAGTCACGCATGTTTAATTTTTGTGATCTCATTTGGAGTTTTCTTGGCAAAGATACTTGGAGCAGTTTGTCATTTCCTCCTCAAGCTCATTTTACACATGAGAAAACTGAGGTAAACAGAGTTAAGAGACTTGGCCAGGAACACACAGCTAGTAAGTATCTAAGGCTGGATTTGAACTCAGGTCTTCCTGACTCCAGGCCTGGCATTCTATTCACTTTGCCACTATCTGCCCCAATGGAAAAGAAAACAGGTAGGATAGAGAATTTAGAACAATCTCAAAAGGCTTGGCAAAGCAATGGACATTCTGAGCAAAAAAATAAAGGGAAATAGAACTCAAAAACATCATTGATGCCACATAAAAAAGTTCCAGCTCAAGGACTGCAAAATTGAAAGAATATGTGATGTATCTACTATCCAAGACTGCTGACCTAAAAAAGAGGGTGCAGCGAAATAATTTAAAAGTTATCAAAATTCTCAGTAAGCACAAAAGCAAATGATGAAGCAAATACAAAAAAACCCTGAAAACCATATTTCAAGAAATAATAAAAGAAAAATTATCCTAAAGTATTCAGACAAGAAGCACAAATTGAAAGCATAGACAATAATAATTTGAAAAATTTTCAAGAGTAACATACCCAGATATTTGATTTCCATGACCCAAAGCATTCTGGTAAAAAAACAAAATGCGACAATTGATCAGAAATGAATCAATCATATATCCAGGAATCCCATTCAGGCTTGCATAAGACAAGGTATCAACTTGGAGATGAAAGAGAAGAAAAGCAAAGGGCTTGTAACCTATAATAGTTTATCTAGAAAAATTAAACATTATCCAATAGTAAAAGCCAGAAGTGGACAGAATCATTAATAGTCAAATAATACACTAGAAAATAAGTTTATACAAGGTAAACAAGTGTGAACAAAGTGAAGTTGCCATGTGATAATAGTCAAGTGCTTACATCCTGAATGGAAGAGATAATTCCTTCTGAGTTCCACTAGATGAGAAAGTGAGGGAACAAAGAAATAATGACTATGGAATTTGGTTTTCAAGCAAAGAAGCAAAAAATCTCTATGGAAGGAGAAAGGAACTTCTTGCATTTGGGCTCTCTAGGGAAAAAAAGATTATTTAGACACAGAGATAAAAGGAGGCAGGGAAGATAAAGATATGATGAACTTCACTCCTTTCTGAATTAGAAAAATACCAAATAAATGTAAGTTAGGCCATGGAGGTAGAAATTCAGTGAAATAAGTAGTATACTGGGTGAATGAGGGAGGTCAGAGATATTGAGAAGAAAGGTAAAGTCAGAGATAGGGAGAGTTCAAGCAACTAGAGTTCAATAGTTCAAGCTATTGAGGTCTAATCACTAAAAGGGACGTCATGAGCAAAGATATGAAAAAAGAAGATGGAGCATTATGTGACAGCAAGTAGACCAATGTGTTCATGTCACAGAGTTCATAGAATGGACTAATTTAAAGTAGTGTAGGAAGGTAGGAGAGGACCGGGTTACGAAGGGCTAAATATAAAGACAACTTTAACAGTGAAATCTAACATCAAAGTTTGATGAATGCAACTAATGCAATTCTTAGGGGGAAATTTATATGTCTAAACACTTACATCAACAAAATTGTGAAAAAAGATCAATGAATTCAGCATGAAAATAAAAAAACCCAGAAAATAAAAAATTAATAACCCCCAAACAAGGATTAAAAAATAAATCTGAAAAATACGAGATAGGGGGAAAAGTGAAAACAGAATGAGTTGATAAATAAAACTAAGAGAACTTTTTTAAAATACCAACAAAATAGAAAAACCATTACCCAAGTTGATTAAAAACATCTCTTCTTTTTCTTAGACATCAAGAAAATTGTTTTACCTGCCTAGGGACTTCTACTTTTCTCTCCTTTAACTCAGTTTCAAATTTTTTGCCAGCTGGCTTCAAACTTCTTTATTCAATTCAGACTGCACCCTCCAATATTACTAATTGCCTCTTCATTACTAAATCTAATGAGGTTTTTTTTTTGCTCAATCCACTTTCATTGCCACTGACTTCAGTCGCTCCCCCATTCCTAGATACATTCTACTCTTTAGGTTTTCATGACATGTTCTTCCTAGTTCTCCTCCTACCTAACAGCTCCTTCTCTCCTCTCTCTCTTTACCTCCCTCTTCCTATCTCCCTATCTCTCTCTCATCTTATTAGTTCCATAAGTTCAATTACATATTTATATAGGGTATTCTCAGACCCCTATATCAAGTCCTAAATCTCTCTACTGAGCCATGGTGCCTCATCATCAACTACCTCTGGATGTCTCATGGCATCTCAAACTCAATGTGTCCAAAAGAGGGTTCCTCATCTTCTCTCTAAAACCTGTCCCTCTTTCCAACTTTCTTATTACTGTTGAGTTCATGCTTCCAGTTACCCAGGTTTACAAACTCATTGTCACACTTAGTTCCTTACTTACATTCACCCTATATAGCCAATCTGTTATCAAATCTTGTCATTTATACCTTTAAACCATTTCTCATATACATCCCATTCTCTTTACATAGTCAATCCCCTAGTAAAAGTCATGCAATAGCCTCCTGAATATTTCCCCTGAAATCTCTCCCTCCTCCAACCCACTACCCACACAAGTGCTGAAGTAATTTTCCTAAACTGTAGGTCTGAATTTATCAACCTTCCTCCCCACTTAATAGCTGAAGGAAAGAGAATAAGCCTTTACACAGCCCCTACTATGTACTAGGCACTGTGCTAAGCACAAGAGCTACAAAGAAAAGTGTGCATGTGTATGTGTATGTGTATGTGTATGTGTATGTGTATGTGAATTATATTAAACACTTAGGAAACAGCTGACTGTTGTGCTGCATAAACTATTCATACAAAAAGAAGACAGCTTACTAAATACCTCCGTGACACAAAAGTTTCCAAGAGACTGGGTAAGGTTTGGGCTGCAATTTTGAGGAAGCCAGGTATATAAGTTCTCTAATAAATCTACCATCAGGATGGAGGTTCTGGCTAGCTAACTAAGGGCCCCCCTCACATTTTCTAGATGTTTCATTAATATCAATGGAGCGTATGGGGCTGCCATCACTTATGCTTAATTCTTACTCTCTGACAGGCTCATCATTTTACTAAGTCATGCATTTCTTTGATGATATACTTAACCCTGCATAATTTCTCATTTGTAATATGGTGCAGTCTAATCATTCCTGTCATGGATCTTTCCATGGACTCATCTGGAATCCCTCAGAAACTGTATTATTCCATGACTTGTAGTCATATAATGGCTCTGGAAAAACATTGGCATTAAAAGAATAAACCTTGGTTTCAGGAAATAGCTTAGGGGTTGTTTTTTTTAAACTGTGTTTTTCAAAGAATTTACCCCATCTTCCATCTAAGATATATACATTGATGGATGGATTCAACTGCTTGTCCATCTGATTGCATATAATAAGCTGAATGATAAGCATTCTTCCCCTTCTAGATGAAACAATATCACTAATAAATATTAAAGCAAAGTGTGTGAATAAGATACAAAGAGACTGCAGCAATAAATTATATATGATGTATGAGTATTTATATGCATTTATATTATGCACATTTATGTTTATATACATTTACATTAGCAATGTATTTATATAGTAATAATTTACATTAGCAATAGCCATACATTTATATGTATTACATACATTTATATACATGCATGTGTATCTATATAAGATATATAATTATAGTTATATATAATTATATACATATTATACATAGTTTTGTATATATATAGTTATATGTCATATAAGATATATAGTTATATATAATTAT
>CM053600.1:13765507-13792536 GCA_028646575.1 Pseudocheirus occidentalis | reverse complement strand
GAATTATATATAATATTATTATGTACAATATAATTTATATTATATATACTATATACTACATAATTATGTATCTTATATAGTATATTTCATTTATAATATCTTTTATTAAATACAATACTCTATATATATTCCTGATGGTCAAATTGGATACATACCAGGAATTTGGGAACAATTCAATATAATAAAAACAAATAATCAAAATTATTCATATTAATAACAAAAATTAAAATTCATGATTATATATTTAGAGCTATAAGGTGCTTCAGAGACTATCAAGTTTAATTATCTTATTTAATAATTAAAGAAACAGGGGCCCAAGTAGGTTAAATAACTAGACCAAGGTCACACAGATAATAAGTACCATCATCAACAAATGTGCCACGCTGACTTTTTTGAAAAAGAAATTTTTCCTCAATATAATAAACATTATTTATGCAATCCTAAAAGTAAACATTATTTATAGTGGAGAGACTCTTTCTAGTAAGAACAGAGGTAGGTACATCAGTGATGCCCATTAACTGATACAGAGTGAGAAATGCTTCTTTTGAGAAAAGGAAAACACCTTGAGGGACTGAGCATAGGGAAAGAAGATGCAAACTTATCTCTACTCATCAAATATGGTGATTTTCTTAAAGAATTCTAGAGATTCAATGAGAAAAATAACTTGAAATACTTAGTAATTTCACTCAGTACTCACGTAACAATAAATCCCCAATATGCATTACTTTATTGTGTATTACAACAAAAGCTTACAGAAATAAAAATCCCAATTAAAATAATCGCAAAATGCAAAAAAAAACCTCTAGGAATTGTTACCAGTATATATTCAAGACATATAGCTATAATGAGGAAGATTTCGTTAAATAAAAAAAAAATCTAAAATAATTTGACAAATGTTCATTTTCATAGTTGGATCATTCCAAACAATAAAAATTATAATAAACCCAATACTTTACCAAAGATGTTATAACAATCAAATTAAGAATGACTTAATTTAGAGAATTTGCCAAAATAATGACATTCCTTTCAAGGATCAAAGGGTCAAGAATTTCAGTAGAAATCATTTTTTGGAGGTATGAGAAAAGGATGACAGAGTGAAAAGAAGCAGTAAAATTGAGCTCCCCTCCACAAACTTCTCAGAACAGATCTAGCAAATGAATCAGACCAAATCCCAGTTGGGGAAGCAACAATCATCAAAGCAACTTAATGCTGGCTAAGTAATAGAAAACTGAAAAATCTGAACAAACTATATGTGAAATCCAGAAATATGCAAACACAGTAGCCCTGAGTTCAAAAAGGTCAAGAAAATAAAGTCCTTGGGGTAGGACTTTATCTTCAAAAACTAGCTTGAAAAAAATGTTTCTAGACCAGTGTCTTAATTCAATCTTTAATATAAATTAACCATATGTTTAAAAAAATAAGCATTTTGGAACCATACAATTATTAACTACTCAAAACCATTCTGAATACTTCATGATGTTATATAATTTTTTATCAGAAAATGAAGTATCTTTGGATAAGGATGTCAAGAGAGACATCAGTGATCATCTGAATTTTTTTTATAAACGCCTTTCAGTGAATAAATTCCTGAAATTTTCAATAAATTTAATTGGATTCACAACTCACTTCACCTGTCTTTTTCATCTTTAACTGATGATTGACAATGGACAAAAACATTAATTGACATATGTATGGATTTTGGACTACAAATATCATTCAAAATCATGGGGTTATAAATTTTTGACTGACACGAATACCCATCTCAGCAAAAGATCTCAAAACATTATCTTATCACATTTTACCACATTTATAGGAAGAACTGTTTTTTCTTTATTTCTGTCTATGGACACTGTAGACAGGATCCTTCTGATAATGGCTGCAAGCTGTCTATTTCACACACGGGAAGAAACTACACCAGTGCAAAGTAGGAATCCAAAGTCATGCCAGAGTATTGAAAAGCATGCAAGCAGGTGCTAACTGGCAGCTTTGTTGTGCCTTCCTTCTTCTGGGTCACAGATCCCTGGTGTAGTATGGAAGGAGATCTATGGCCCATTAACCTAGGGGTGATGGTCCAGCATATGGAGTGGAGCAGCCTCAAGATTAGGACCTCAGGCCCTAAAGTGGAGAAGAACAAGCTCAGAAGCAAACAACTGATATGTGATTTGAATCCTAGAGGAATATGGTTTTAATTCACACTTCTAACCCAATCTGAAGCTGGAAGAGGACTAACCAGATAGGAATCCCATAACAAAGGTGACTCTATACTTTTATGTCTCTGAATAAGCAGAGGTCCCAATGTACTGATACTGTTTGAGTCAAACAGACCTCTGTTGCTAACTCAGGCCCAAATCCAGACAAAGAATTCTTTTAACTCAGACAATGGAAGTAGCAAATAAATTCTGCCTGGATCAGGTCACTTTACAGGCACTGAAAACTTGCAGATTCTCAATCTGGGCTGGTTGAGGTCTTTTAATAGCATCTCAAGGACGTAGCAGTAGAACCAGCCCATGCGTTTTCTCTAGAAGTGTGCAGAACCTGCCCCTAATGTCAAGGATGAAGTGAGAAAGTACCCAGAAGAATGAGCAAACTAGTCATGAATCCTACAATAAAAAGCTATTAAGGTGACAGGGACTTTAGAGATCCAAATACAGAAGAAGAGAATGACCAATTTGTTTACAAGCAACGTCCCAAAGGAAAAAAAATCAGCTTGCATACAAACTAAGTTAGAGTTACTAGAAGAGATAATGCAAGAATCTGAAAAATAGTTTAAAATGTTATATCATTGAAATGACAGTGCTAGAGGGAAAAATCAAAAGGAAACAAATGAGAGTAATGGGAGAAAAAACAATTAGAGAGGGAATTAACATGTTGGTACAAGAGGTACAAAGCCTTGCCCAAATAACAAGCTTCCTGGAGATTACAGTGGTTCAAATGAAAGAAAATGACTCTGTGATATAATAAAAAATATTAGAAAGAAGTCATGAATAAGAAAAGAGCCTAGACCACAGATTTCAAGAAATTTTAAAAGAAAACTTCCCATATCTCTTAGAACAAAAGGAAAAAGTAGAACTTGAATTAATCCATTGTAATGGCAACGGAAATTTGAAGATCTTCCCTGCCCCCTAATAGGCTAAATTACATGAGGTCTGTGGTGAGAGGAGTTTGCTGACAGGTAGAGCAGAGCCCACAGGAAGCTGGGAGTCAGAGCAGCTAGATGGTGAGAAAAGGGAGACAGCTAGGCTTGTGAGTATTACTTTGCTTCCTGCTATGACAGCTAGGCTTGTGAGTGCTTGTTTGTGGGAAGGCTAAAGGATGATATGGTTCCCTGCTCTGCTATGGTGTATTAACTTCTTGCTTGCTATGAGGAATTCAGTTTTCTGGTGTTGGGATTTGGTTTTCTGGTGCCTGATTAAATGCTTCATCTTCTATATGGAGAGTCTGTTATATTTTGCAATTGAGAACCATGCCAGCATATTCGTAGTCACTGCTGGTGCTGTGAATATTGTGTTGGCGATATTGTTGTTGTGTTGGCAATTTTGTGTTGTGTTGCAATTGTGTTGGCAATCCATGGATCATCTCCTAAAAGAAACCACAAAATAAAAACTTTCAAGGAATAATATAACCAAAATGTAGACTTTCTAGATTAAAAAATAATAATACAGGCAACTAGAAACAAAGAATTCAAGTACCAAGTAGTCATAATCAGGATCATACACAATTCAGCATCAAGCACTATAAAAGGAGTCAAGAGCTTGGAATAATATGTTACAGAAGGCTAGAGATATAAATTTATAGCCAAAAATAGTTTACCCAGAAAAAAACTGAGCATAAACCTATTGGGGGAAAATGACTCTTTAATGAAACAGAGGACTTCCAAGCATTACTGATGAAAAGATCAGAGCTGTATACAAACTTTGAAGTTCAAACACTGAAGATAAGAGAAAAATAAAATGACACACAAAGAAACAATGATAAAAGACTAACTGAAGATAAATTTCTTATACTCTAATATCAGACAATGATACATATGTCCTTTCTGAACCCCATCATCATGAGGGAACATAGAGTCTAGTTAGACAAAGTATAGGGGTGCCTATGTCTTGTTTATCTTTAGAATGGAAAGAGAGAGTAAGAGGAATAAAAGAGAGAAGGGGAAAGGAAGGAAAATGAGGGGACATAAAAATTATAAAAATTATCTCACGTAATATGTGTTTGCAAGTAGATATCTATAAAACGAGGAGAAGGGGGTGATGGAAAGCAACTGAAATCTCAACCTCACTCTCATCTGAATTGTACTAAAGAGAGAAGAACAGAGACACATAGTTGGATACAGAAATATGTTTCAGTTCACAAGGGGAAAAGTAGAGAAAGGTATAAGAGAAGGGGTGATTCAAGAAAAGATAAATTAAGGGAGGGGGTTATTTTAAACAAAATAAATATTAAGGGCATACAAAAAAATTGCATAGCTCCTTTTTAGTGAGCAAAAAAATGGGAATCTGAAGGAGTATCCATAAATACATAAATTTGCTGGAATAGTATTGTGTTATAGGAGATAATGAAAGGGATGATTTGAGGGAAAACTGGGAAGACTTACATGAATTGATACAGAGTGAGGTGAATAGAGCCAGTAGAGGAAAACATAGGATAATTACAATATGGCAAAGGCAAAGAACTATGAAAGTATTAGGAGCTCTGATCAGCACAATGACGGGCCATGATTCCAGATGACTAATTATTATTAAACATCCCACCCACCTTCTGACAGACAGGTGAACGTCTTCATCAGAGGTGAAACACTTAGATTGCAGAGTATGGCATCTGTTTTTGGAGAAATATGTTTTGCTTGACTATGTACATTTGTAAGGGGGAGGGAGGGGACAGAAGGTTATTTCAACAGTTCTGGTAAGAAGTGATAAAGGCCTGTGCTCACACTGTGGTTGTGTGAACAGAAAGAAGAGATCAAAAAGAAGAGATACAATGAAGGTAGAAACTGGATTTTTTTATGGATTTTATTTGAGGGAAAGAAAGAATGAGGACTTAAAGATAATGGCAAAGTTTTGAGAATGGGTGGGTGGGAAGATTGGGTTTCCCTCAATAATAATAGAGAAATTGTAAATAAGAGAGGATTTGGAAGGAAAGATGATGATATCTGAACCAGAAGAGAGCAGAGTCATAAAAAAACAGTGAGAAGAGAGTATAATGGGATGTCCCAAAAGTCTTAGTGCAGATAGCTTAAAATTGCATTAAGACTTTTGGTACATTTTGTATAGCAGAAAAGGACCCTTTGACAATGCTTTAGAGTGGTCAAAAAGAATTAGAAATTATAAAATTCCATGAAAGATTATGTAGAATCCTTAATGTTTGTAAACACTACTTAAAAGTTCACATAAAAAGACACTGGTGGGGGAATTCTGAAAATAGATTGAAGAGATCAGTAATGAAGCTGGTGGTTTGCCACTTCCCACCTTAAATAAACAGGAAAACCACTCTGAATGCATCAGATCAGCAAAAACAAATTAAAATGACCCAATATAAGGTAATTTTTACAGAAGAAAAATTTAAGATTAGCTCATTAACCTATTAACTCCTGTTGTTTCCACTCCCTACTTTCATGCAGACTTCATTTGTGCTGGTCTTGAATAATAGTTTTAGGCTATAACTTTTTGACCCCTTAGAAATGAAGACTTTGTTTTTTGGGAGCCCTGTTTTATTTGAAAGATAGAATCAGAAGCCAGACTGCAGAAGGTTTAGGAAAGAATGGAAGGGGAAAGAGTGGAGATACCTAATGTAAAAAGCTTTCTCAAGAAGTTTATCCATCAAAGAGAGAAGATATATAATAACTACTGGGAGGGGTCAAATCAAGTGAGGATTTCTTTAAGAATGTAGGGACATAGGCATGCTATTAGATAGGAAAAGATGAGGGAGGGGCATGGTGATAATGGAGACAATTTGTTAGAGAAGTTAGAAGGGGATTTTACCATATGTACATGAAGAGAGGTTGACTTTGACAATGAAAAGGGTCACTTCTTCATCTGAGCCTGGATCACAGGAGAAAATAGTGGAGGAAGATGTTTGAGTGGAGTGATATGAGGGAGGAAGAAGAAGAAGGAGTTGTTGGCCTTATATTTTTCAATCAAGTGGAAGGCAAAGTCAGCTGAGAAGTTAGAGGGTAGGGGCAGCTAGGTGCCACAGTGAATAGAGCACCAGCCCTGGAGTCAGGAGGACCTGAGTACAAATTCAGCCTCAGACACTTAACACTTATCAGCCATGTGACCTTGGGCAAGTCACTTAACTCCAATTGCCCCTATGAAAAGCAAAAGAAAAAAAGAAGAAGAGCAAGTTTGAGGGAAAGGAGGGAAAGGATCTCATAAAGACCTTGAGAAGGTAGTGAAGGTTTGGAATGGCCACTATAAAAAATGACTGTATTAAGGAAAAAAATAGAATGTCTGCCTTTATGCTGTGAGGGTCCAGTTGAGTTTAGATAACACATTTATAGTAAACCTGGTCAGCACAATTCCTTAATTCTCTGCAGGTCCATTCAAAAAACATGTGAATAGGAGTAAGAAAGTGAAGAGAGGCTATAGGACAAGGGAGAGATACCAGAGTAGAAGATGGTACAGAATTATTCTGTACTCTTGTCAATAGCTCATTAACATTTTTTCATTATTGATAGTGTTTTAAAACACAATTTAGTTACCCTGATTTTCTCACCATTATCTAGTTTATTTTTTCCTTATTTGATAATACTACTGAAACTTTTTAAGTTTTTAGAGTCACCTAAAGCATGATAGATTTTTTCATTCCCTTCATTTTCATTCTTTCTATGCCTACATGTTTCATACATGTTTCTTCTATGCAAAAAAAATGTGGTTTTAAAAAAATAAAATTCTTATATTCTCTTTTTCATTGTGGTTTTCAATCTATTTAGATTTAGAATAGAACTTTTTAAGTTTCTTTTTTTATTCAATTATTTTCCCACCTTTTAAAAAATAGCACTTTTTCCTACTTGTATATTTCTTTGGGATACAGCCCTAAAAGTAGTATTGCTGGGTCAAAGATTATAGCCCTTTGGGCATAGTTCCAAATTGCTCTCCAGAATGATTGGATCAGTTCACAACTTCAGCAACAATGCATTGGTATTCCAATTTTTCCATATCTTCTCCAGCATTTGTCATTTTCCAGGATTTATTTTGAAACATAATTTTATGGTTCTTTGGAAGTAAGTACAGGAGAGTTATGGTAATTTACTATTTATTTCACCATCTTGGATCCCAGAAGTTCCTCTTTGTTATCTCATTTCTTTTTTTTAATTTTTGCTGTTTTGCAGCAATTTTACTACTCTTCTGGTATATCTGAGGTGGTAAATAAGAAGGTTTCCATGTATTGCCTTTCATTTCACCCTATTCTCAGAATTCCCTTAGCAGTGATTCCTTAAGAGGACGTTTAAGCAGTTTTTACTATATCAATGCTTCTGATTTTAAGATCCTTTTTTCCCTAAGTAAGAACCATTGCTTCTCATCTAATTACAACCCCTATGGTCTTCTTTGTAAGTCTGTTGGTTATATGTTCTCCTAGATAGTCTTCCAAATATTAATACTTTGCAAAATTGTACAGAATGAAACTTTAAATCAGAAAGAGATTACAAATTTAGAGCCTGAAGGGGACTTTAGAGGCCAGTCAGATCAGTCTCCTCATTTTATAGTTGAAGACATTGAGGCACAAAGAGATTAAGTGTTTTGTCCAGAGTCAGAAAGCTAATAATTATCTGAAGAGAGACTTGAAGTCCAGTTTTCCTGATACCAAGGCCAGTGTATGATTGTTTACTTCATATTTCATTGACCATTTTGTGTCAATTAATAAATGTAAAATTTTCTCCTTGTTAAGTTAAATGTGTCATGTACATCAGAAGAGCATTGTGGGGAGCCTATCTAGGTCTCTCCTTTGCACTTCTCATATCTACTTTATATCACAATTATTAATATACACAGCATCTCCCCTTTTCAAATTCCTCAAGTCAGCATCTATATCTTATTTCATTATTTTTAATCCAATGTAATAAGAATTTCTTAAGCAAGGATGAACTAATTCAAGAAACATTTATGCAAGGAACCATGTACCAAGGACAAAAAGACAAAAAGTGAAACATCCCTTGTCCTCAAAGAGCTTATGATCCACCAGAATAATGTTGCATTGAAATAGATCAGCATGCATAGACAGATTGAGAAAATACAATAGTTCACTGTTGTTCAATCATTTCAATTGTGTCTGACTCTTTGTGGCTCCATTTGGGGGTTTCCATTTCCTTCTCCAGCTCATTTTACAGATGAGGAAACTGAGACAAACAGGGTTAAGTGACTTCCCCAGATTCATGCAGTTTCTACATGTCACAGGCCAAATTTGAATTCAGGAAGATTAGTCTTCCTGATTCCAGGATTGGTGGAGTCAGGCACCACCTAGATGCCCAGTAAATGGTAAACATAATAATTATTTGCCTAATTTAATTAAACATTTTAATGGCAGGGAATAAAGGGGGGTCCATTTATTTGAGTGCCTCATATCTTCCAACCTATTGCTCTTCCCCTATACTGATCTTACTCCTGAGAATTCCCAGGAAGTTGTGAGTTAATGCAGTATAGGCTACCCATTACTTGCTCTCTATTTAGACTAGCAAGAGTTGGCAACATTGGCCCCTTCACTACAGTGACTTCCCAGGGAGCTTTGCTGAACCCAGGTCTAGTTCCACCATTTCCCCTTCCCACATTGTGACCCTTTTGTTCCTAAAGCTTCCTATGGAGTCGTATATTGGCCCTTGGACTCCTGAGAGTTCCCAGAAGGTCTTGCATCAGTCCAGGATTCAGACCCCAAACCTATGACTCCCTTTTTCTACTTGAAAGGCCTTTCTTGGATCATACTCACCTTGAACTGCAACCTCTTACCTCTTGACCTAACTACTCCAAGACCATACCTTCCCCTATTTTCACCTACTATAAGGAGGCCTCCCTGAGTCACACAGGAGTCACCATCGCTGGGGGCAGCTAGGTAACACAGCGAAAAGGTTCAGGAGGGCCCGAGTTCAAATGTGACCCTTGACACTTAACATTTCACTAGTTGTGTGACCCTGGACAAGTCACTTAACCCCAATTGCCTTGCCTTCTCACTTTAAAAAAAATCTCCACCTGCTGTAGGGTTGGACTTTGAGTGAAGTCTTTGAACAATCTAATCACTTACCTCCATCACTGGAACCTTTCCAGTCACTAATCCTCTGCCTGGACAAACTGCTTAATGCTTAACATCCTCCTATCAGAACATAGTCTCCTCAGCCTTGTGATTCTGAACCTATTAAAACCTAATTAATTAATTAGTCAATTAATTGCCTAATAGAAATCATTGTAAAAAATCCCATTCCCCTGTCATACCACCCACTCCATGACACTCATCCCACTTAATGATCCTGACTGTCCCATTTACCATCTCTGTGACCTTGAACAATTTCCTTGACCTTCTCTAGGCCTCAGTTCCCATATCTGTGACTTAAGTTTGACTGGATGCCCACCATGATCCCTTCTAGATCTACTTTTAAGAACCTATTATTAGATCAGCCTCCTTATACTAATTTCCTCTTCCTCGTCTTCACCCTCGTCTAATTGAATAGCCAGAGGTCATGACAATAATGGGAGCGTCCTTGCGGTCCTTTTTGCATCCAACAAACACATATATAGGCTCAACTACAAATGCTTCAAGCAGGGACCAGGCCTTTGTGTCTTTTCACGGTATTCGAACAGTCAATGAGACCAAGAATAAAACTATTCAATAGACAGAAAGGGCTCTATATGGAAATAGTTAGCCTCTGACTGTCCTGGAGATAAGCTACGTATGACCCCAAGGACTAGATACCTTACAGAAGCACACTTTTTTTTAACCTTCACATTAAAAAAAAATTAAACCCCACAGCATTTTAAATAACTGTAACAAAAAGAAAGCTGCCTAGAGCCTCTCTGGGCAATGTCAAAAGCTTCCTCCACTGTGAAAGGGATAATGAAAAAGAGTCTCAAAATTGTATTCATTTGCTTGGTTAAGCTTTGTTGTTATACCCCATTCTCCCTTTTGTACTAATCTTCCCTAGGACTGCTGCCAGCGGGGCCAAGCTCAAGCGTCAGTGTCAATTCAAGGGTCAGGGGGTCAGCAGTGACACCTGATTTAAGTGTTATTCACTCTGATGCTATGACAAGACAGATATAGCGCGGCCTGACTGAAGTGATGTATGTTAAATTTGTTGCAAATTACTGGCATGATGGATCTATTGATGACCCATTGCAGCTGTCAGGACGTCTCTATCAGTCTCTTCCTTATGTTTCTTCCTGCGTCTCTGTCCACCATTTCCCCCAAACCCTAGATCACAGCTGCAAAACATGTGTTTATTCTACAGTCACCTAATACTTCAGAGGAGAATAATAACTGTTAGATTTATCAAATTGTGGAGCTTAAATGGACTTAAGGAAACATCTATTCAGTTCTCTCATTCTGCAGATAAGGAAACTGAGGACCAGAAATGTACAGCGACTTACTTAATGTTATGCATTTAGATGATAACAGAAATGGGAGACCTCTAAATTCCTAGGGCAGTGATTCTCGGATCATGGTTTAAGAGCTGAAGAGACCATGATAATCAGTGTAACTCATCTATCTCAACTACGAGGAGGCCTGAGAAGTTAAGTGACTTACCCAGGGTCTCACAGCAAGCACAGTGGGATTTGAACAAAAGTCTTCATTGTTCCTAGTCCAGCACTATCCGCTATATTATGTTCTTTCTAGGATGTTGCGTACTGCCTCTTAGCACAATGATACTAAATAAAACACCTAACATTTCTTCAGAGACACTCTAAGTGAGAGGCTCTGTGATATAATAGAAAAACTAGAGAGAGAGAGGTCCATATCTGTCTATAGATCCAAATACGGAGATAGAGATTGATATATAGATAGAGAAGAGACCAGGGTTCTAGTCTTTAGTTTTAGCACTACCTGGCTGTGTGACACCGGGCAACTGACCAAGCCTCTCTGGGTCTCTGTTCCCTCATTTACAAAATGAGGGCTTAGGAGCAAATCATTTCTAAGGTTCCTTCCAACTCTAAACCAACACTCTGGTTTATGGGTGGAATTGGGAAGGAGTGGGTCTGCCAGTGCTCTAACTACATTAAAACATATAGACATGTATACACACAAAGCAACCTAGAGCATCATTATTTCAGGAAGCTTAGTAAACATTTGCAATTGTTAAATACCAATAAACAAAAACCACTATCAGTTGCTCTTATGCTGGGCTTGGAGGTGGGGGATGTAGATAGGAATGGGGAAGGGGAGTGGCTATAAATTAAAAGTTTTGTTTTCATTTTCCACATTGTAAGGGAAGAGAGGTGAAATTTTTCAGTGCCTCAGAAATTTCTTAGATGACTTGGAGAAACATTTGGGAAACAAAGGATCCTATTTTTTCAACCAAGCATGAAAACTAACATTGGTATAGGATCTCAAATGGATTCTCTGATGTAAGCCTCACAACATCCTTGAGAATTAGTCTATAGGTATTATCCCTTGCATTTTACAAATGAGAAGACTAAAGCTAAGAGAAGTTGTGATTTGTTCATGATCACATAACTAGCAAGTATCAGAGGCAAGATGTAAATCCAAGCTTCCCTGACTCAAGGTCAGCACATTGACCACTACGCCATGCTCCCTCTCAACACAGAAAGGGACACTGGGTCATTCTCGTCATAGCATGTACCAGACCTCAAATGTCAATAGCTATTTTGCATGCCTATCATCATGTGATTTCCCCTATTTGAGTCCTTAAATGTGGCTTATAGCACAATGACATAGCAGTAACTCAATGTAACTCTCCCCTCTGATCTTTCAAACATACCATGTATTTATCCATCATCTCATTCAAGAGCTCCATCACCTTAGGTTGGTGTTATAATCCCCACATGATAACTTCCCCTCCCATTATGTCATTTAAGAACAGAATTCAATATAAAGGGCTTGAGCCCTTGATCAACTTAGTCGTATGTCCAGGAAGTGATTCTGATGACCTTCAGTTTTGTTTTTTCCTCAATCTTGCACCTTTCCCTTCAAAACATCAAATTGCTCCATTCATGAAGCTTATAAATAAAAATCTTTGAGTTTAAATAACTAAACAGATACCACTGAGCATCATTTGTTTAATTTTTTTCCCACAATCTATTGCCCCTAAATCTTTCTCCATCCCTTTCTGGCCACAGAATCAATAGCATTTTATTTGCTAATCTTTAGCTTATCTTCTCTCCCTAATATCATTGAGAAATAAAGAGAAAGTCAGTGGCCTAGACTCTTCAACACATTGGTGTTGTCACTTTGTCACTTTTGTCACTTTTGTTCCTCCTCTATTTCTCTATTCTTTTTTTTTCTTCTTGTTCTTCTCAAGCAGAATTTCTCACCTCCTCCCGAGGGACTTATAAGAACCATCTTCTTCCCATGTCACTGAACACCAAGCTAATAATCTAGCTTACCCCCAAAAAATCGATTTTCAAAACCTAAAAGCAAATACTTGTTCTCATACTCTGAACTTCTTTCTTAAGTCTTCAAATTGGTCACTCATTTTTCCCCTAAATTACACTATGGCCTTCTGTAATGACAAGCAAAGAAGTACTTAGCATCTTGTTTCAGGTATTAAATTATTTAGCACCTAGTTTCAGTTTAAGTTTCTTTTAAGCCTTACCCATATATCAAGTCTTTTGTTAAGGAGCAGAACTTGTGAACCCCTGTTGCTGATGCAACAGGAAGGGGCAGAACACGGAGGAGATTAATGATCACATATAAGACAAAGCCCAGGCTAGGAGAGAGCAGAAGTGGGAGGAAAACATGGCTGTGGTGCCAGTACTTCATTGGTTTGTTTTGATGTTATTTTGTCAGTTTCGTCTTTTACTGGAAGCCCTGAAAGAGGATTTTCCTGTTGTCTGTTTACAGAAGTCCTGGAGGAGGGATTCAGAGTTCCTGGGACTATAGGGAGATTTGTGTTGAGGTCTCAGACCTTGTTGGTGAGTCTGTGTTGATTTCACATGTATAGTGAATTGATGACAGTGCTGGCAATGTGGGTGTTATGGCTCTTGTAACTTTGTCTTGCAAGAAATAGGAACTGTGAAGGACTTGAGGTGGACTGGAAACTGTGAACTTCAATATGGAATGGGAACTGGATGAGGAGCTGGATGAGGAGCTGAGGGCTGCCTATCTTTGAATCCAGGTGACAGTTGGATAAATTAAGGCAAAAGCTGGCACCATGGAAGAGGACCTATGGAATCTGAGAGCCAGCCTTGAGTCAAGGTGAAAAGACCCCTCCTTGGGTTCTTAGAGCTGACTGAGAAGATCATGATTTCCTGTGGGTGGGATGACTTTTACTTTGTATCCTGTACCTCTTCAGGATGATTGAATTAAGGATTATTGGAAACTAATCTCCAATTAAGAAGAAAGAAGACTTTTTGACTGAGAGATTAAGACAATGTGAGCTAGGGGTGGAGACCTTTGACATTTGTGCTCTGTGTTCCTTAAGGAGGCTTGCTTCTTAATGATGATTGAGTTAAGGACTTAGTAAATGATTGTACTTTGTTTAAAACTATGTGGCCCCTGTGGTGAAAACTATGTGGTCACATTAGTCATAACTCATTATGCTATAACACTGTAAATGTTGTACTTTGGTTTCTGTCAATATTTTGTTTTAGTTTGTTACTGAATAAAGAGAGAATCCACTATACTATGTAATCAGGACCTTGAAGCTATTCACAACAGCAGTCCTCTGGAAAGCAGCTCATGCTTGGCTTTATACCTTCTTTAACTAATGTTCCCTCTTTAATTAATATATTTTTGACATGGCCATACATGGTCTTGAAATTACAGAAAGCTCAGAGGCCATCTCATTCAACACATATCTGAAAAGTAATGTTCTGTACAACATACCTGTTAAGTGACAATTGAGTGTTTGGACCTCCAGTGAAGGTGAACTCACTATCTTCTACAGCAACCTATTCTGTCTTTTAGTATTTAGGAAGATGCCAAAATGTTCCACTCTGAATCATAAACCCATTGTTCCTTGGTCTGTTCTCTAGAGACAATGAGAACAAGTCTGATCACTGTTCCATAGTATAGGCCTTTGTATCTGTGAAAGCAATTTTCATGTACAGTTTTCTCTATGCTAAAGATTCCCAGTTTCTTTGACCAAACCTTATATGACATGGTCTTAGGGCTTTAACTATCCTGGCTGGAGTAAACACATTTAGTTTTGGAGGCAATTATAATAGAGAAAAATAATTACAAAACTAATTAGGACCTTCTTTTAGGTGTCCTTAGCCACTATCCTATATATGGAGCATCTGCCATAATTCTTCATTGTTTGTTTGCCCACTTCTAATTAGATACTATCTTGCCTCACTCTATTCCTTTGAAGAATAATGGGGGGATGGAGGAAGGTAAGACAAATGTCTTCCATTTATAGAATAGGAAACAAGGAAACTCAACATAAGACAGTTATGTCAATCTAATCTAGGAAAGAGAGCTTTTAATCTGTACTTTAATCCTAAATCATTTTCAGTAAAAACTATTTATTAAAAGCCTAATTGTACATATACAAGTTCATTTTCCATGCCTTGCTATAAAAATCACCTTTATGCTATAATATGTTTCCAAATCTCTATATATGTATATATGTGTGATATGTACACAGAGAAAGAGACAGAGAGAGAGAGAGAGAGAGAGAGAGAGAGAGAGAAAGAGAGAGAGAAAGGGAGAGAGAGGAGGGAAAGAGAGAGAAAGAAAGGGAAAGAGAGAGACAGAGAGGGAGAAAGGGAGAGAGGGGAGGGAAAGAGAGAAAGAAAGAGAGAGAAAGACAGAGAGAGGGAAAGAGAAAGAAAGAGAAAGGGAGAGAGAGGAGGGGAGGAGAGAGAGACACACAAAGAGACATAGAGAGACAGAGACACAGAGACCTTTTCCAAATGTGTGTTGTGGGGGGCGGAAATTTCACTTAAAAAAAAACTTCCAAGATACTTCAAAATGGAGCTAATGGTAATATAAATTCCATGTTAAATCTTACTTGAGATAAAACTAATAAAACAATGAATTCATGGGGAGCCATTAATACATCTGAAGAAGTTGTCAATAGTCAACAGTATTATTTATTGTTTGCCTCAAATAATACCTGTTAATTGAAATGGCTTCAAACAACTTTTAATCATTTTTTCTAATCCACAAACTGTCCCACCATGATTTCAGAGGACTGATATAGAAGAATGCTACCCACTTTTTGATAAAGACATGATGAATGAATATGCAAAATGAAAAATGCATTTTTGGACACGAGCAATGTGGTAACATGTTTTGCTTAATGATATTTATGTGACATAATGATTCTTTGTTTCTTTTTAGTGGATGAAAAGAGGTTAGAAGAGAAAATGTATTCTTGATAATTGACAAAAAAAATAATAAAAGAGTTAAAAAAAAACTCAGTCAAAGCCCACCTGGTCAATGGAAGATTAGCATGCTAACCTATAAATCAGTAGGTTGGAACATTCGATTCTCTTGTATAGTTAAGTCTATAGAGTAGAATTGGCCACAACTCAAAATTCCACTTGTTCTGATTCCCTATGACACATAAAGATGGCCTTGTGAGCAACAGGATCATTATTTCCATGTCTCTGAATACTCATATGTCAAATAAAACAATAGAATATATGGATTGTGGTGAATCCAGTGGTGCCCATTTACAAGTGGTCTTGCAAAAGCAAGGGGAGGACCAACCCAAGGGGCATGAAATCCTAAACTTTTTATCTGTCCATAAAGCATTTTGAGCTCAAATTTAAGATGGTGGGTTGGAAAAAGGTTGTTTATTTACCTAAACATTACTATTGATGAAAATTTTAAGACATTTGTTTTCCTTTTTTTTTTAGGTCTTTGCAATGTGTTTTGAATGATAAGGACAAATTTGGCTGGTTTGGCTTTCAATAATTAGATCGGGGACTACCAATCAGGTACCTAATTTGTGAATTTCATCTTTCCTTCGGAAGCACACCTACACAAAGCTGCACTGTTGGGACCCTCACGATGAAAATCATCAGCTGGAGTCTCATAGTCCTTTATAGATTTTCCATAAACATGGTTCCTTTTGAACTCTGAAGGGTTTTGCACATGGGCAACACATGCAGAAGGAAGAAAGGAAGCAAAAAAATCAGTCCCATACTCAATGGGAGTGGTTTTTACCTTTTAGGATAAAAGCATGTTAGGTGGCCAAAGCAAGTTTTAAAAACAATCAAATTCACTTGTCACCATCTGAGCTGTTTCTTTCCTTGTGTTTCTCTGACACACCACCCTGAAATGAGTTCATTTCCACTTGTAGTTAGAATTGATGATTCTCCAAGTTTTCATCCTAAACCAAAGCTGCATTTGTTTCTAGAGCATGACAGGAAAATGGCTTAAGTCTCCACCAAAAACAAATAAGCGAAAACATCAAACTAACAACATTCTCGGTTTTGGTTTTGGTTTTCTGTTGCTTTTTTTTTGTTTTGTTTTTACAAAGAGTTGTCCATATCATTCCTGGGAAAGGTGTTATTAACACAAATATGTTTGAGCCTTATGTTAAGCTGGAAATGTCTCTTTAAGAGTCATGATAAATTCAGCCCAGCAGGAAGAATTCCTCAAAAATGAAATTGGGTACTCAGCTGTTTTTCATTATGAGATTTAAAAAATAAATAGTGTTTCCATTTGTTATTTATGTACTTGCAGAATGTAATAGTCGTAATGATTAATACTGAATTTCTAAATTTATTCTAAAAAGGCACTTCATAAATATTGAGCAGCACTATTATCTGCAGGTATGTCAATTTATTTTATTAAAATGGAAATTCAGTAATCATCAATAAAATGAGCTTGTGTGTTTCAAAAAGCCACAGACATAATGAACAGGACCATTTGGGTTTTTCCCCCCAAAGGCAATTCTTACTCTACTCCCTACACCAACCCCAAACAAACAAACAAAAAATAGTTCTTTCTCTGAATTTGATCTAATTCCATAGAATCTTCTTAATACACAGAACTCCTTTTCCGTTTCAGTCCAGTGGCTCAGGAAGGGATTTGAATCCATGTGGGAAAATGAATGATGATGCTGAGGAACAGAAGGTCTTGTAGTCACTTTGAATTTCTGCCTATAAAAAAAGCCCCTTCTATCTCTGAAAACTTGAGCTGCATTGCAGAAGTTGTGAATCATGCTCACTCCTTATATATCTTATACAGAAAATACTTCTGCAAAGGTCTCAGAGGCCTTTACAAGCTCTGTTTTGTTCAATCCTCTCAGCAGTTCAGTGAGACAGGTCAGAATTAGTGTTCTTTTTTTTTTTCCTTAATAAACAAAGAAGAAAATATCAGCTTTGGGAGGGTAAGTGACTGCTAGAAGATGTTGGAAGTCAGACACAGATAGCAGCTATTAGAAACACCACTTGTGACTTCCCCTCATATCCCCAAACCCCCACTGAGGTCTCTCTAGGGATGGCAAGAAAAGACAAAGCAAAAGCAAAACCTGTGACTTCTAAAGGCAGAAAAATGTTTTCTTGACACTTTGCTTGATCCAGCATTTGAAATCCTCCTTACTCAGGCCTCAACACACACATTCCAGTCTTATTTTCCCCTATCACCTAGTGAAAATTTTTTTACTGTAGTTCCCATAATCTATTCATTGTTCTTTGAATAAATTTTAATTTGACTACCTCAAAAACTTTAGTCATAATTTTCACCTCGGCTGGAATGTTTTCCTTCTACTCTAAAGGCTGCCCATCTTCAAGGTCCTACAAACAACTGGTAAAGAAAATGAAGGGCTAAACTGAATCATACTCTTTATTCTCTGTGGACATTAACTCATTAATCTCCCTCTAGATTTGTGTGTTTTAAAATGTTCATTTCCGTAAGGAGTGGATAAGAATAGTTTTGAGAAATAAAAGTGTTATTTATGTGATAGGATTTATTATTTATTTGCATGAATGAGATGCTATAATAGAAGCTCTTATTCCACATCTTTTTAGCATTAATTCATATTACTCTGAGATCAAAGGTTTCCTACCTACCCTATCACACTTAGGAAAGTTTCCTTTTAATAATAAGAGTTTGTATTTTGTCAGGGACGATGCATATTGAAAAATAAACACCAAATAAATATGTCTAGAACGCAGACTGTTGTCTGGGATAGAGGGAAAGGAGCAGATGTGAGCCTGGTTTTGTTTCATAATCCCCCTGATGACATGATTTGTGAGCTTATGGACTGACTGCTAGAGGTCCCTCAAAGTCACATATTCAAGACTTTTAATTTTGCAGAGCGCTTGTCACAAGTGCAAAAACTTACTTCCCCTATGTTTCTCTGTTCTTTATCCAGTTCTTAGGGAATACCTGTTAAGTATCAGACACCCAAAAATAGTTACTGTGCCTTTGGAAACAGAATAGTGCATTGAGTTGGATACAAGGCTATGCCAAAGGATGACCTGTGACTGGGACTTTGCCATAATCTCAGCCCTGAACTTCAGGTTGATTCCTTAAGACCCATGCTACTAGAAAGCTAACCACAGTTACTATATGCCAACTCAGAGTGGTTATTGGCTTCTAACTTTAGCATAAGAGCTTAGCTATTAGAATAGATCTGAAGTGTGGTTTAAATGATTGTTTTTACAGCATATGGATGTCTTCTGTTCCTTTCCCAACACCTGGAAATCTGTGTAGCATGTTATCATCACTTCAAGTTGGTCAATAAAGAGTAATAGCATAGTACAATGGAAGTGGGTAATGGCTTTAGAGCTAGAAGATCTGATTTCAAGTCGTTACTATGCCACTTATCTATGAGCTTAACTCACTTAATGTTTTGGTCTTGGTTTCCCCATTTGTAAAATGGATAGTTTGAGCCTGAGGTTCTCACCAACTCTAATTCTGTGAATTAATTTGAATCTGAATTTGAATGCCACCTCTTCCTTAAAACTGCTAAGTCCTCCACCGTTGGTAGTGATGCCATCCTTCAAAACTTCCATCTAGCTTCCCCAATGCCTTGTTCTTAATGAACAAATTTCTGAGAAATATTTGCTGCTTCATTGACAACTCAAAATCAGAAGATTGGATTTCTCAGCTGGGATGGGGGAGGGGCAGACAATGTTAAGAAATTAACATCAACTCAAAACAAACTAGCTTCCATGAGTAAAAAGGTTCACATTTGTACAAAGTTATTTTCACCTGTGTGACCTTGGACAAGTCTTTTCTTCTCTAGCAGGTTCACTTTTTCTCATGTATCAAATGATACGGTTAAATAAGGTGGCCTCCAAGGTCACTCCCAGCTCCAAGTTTTATGATCTTTGGAAATATGGAAGAGAAAACATAATGAACCAAGAAAGATTTTTCAAGAGAAAAAGCTTTGTGCCAACATCTTCTGTTCCATAAGTAATATTATATAATATTCAATTTCCCCAGAAGAATTCACCATTTAGAACAAATAAATCTTCACTAAAACATGGGTTCTGGGGTGGCTAAGTGAATAGAGCACCTGCCCTGGAATCAGGAGGACCTGAGTTCAAATTCAGTCTCAGAAACTTAACACAGAAAAAAAAAACCTAGCTGTGTGACCTTGGGCAAGTCGTTTAACCCCCAATTGCCCTACCTTCCCCCCTCCAAAAAGCAAAAAAAACAAAAAAAATACATAAGTTCTAATCATCATGGTACTTCTCAACAATAATATTTTAATAAATAAATAACTGTTTTAATAAATAAATAAATAATGAATAATATTTTATAAAATGTTCCAGTCTGTGCTCTTATTTCAAGTTTACCACAATGCTATGATGTAGATAAAGTTGACTATACTGGCCCCATTTTACAGATGAGGAAACTGAGGCTGTACACAGTCACACAATTAGTGATAGAGCAGTGACTTTTTTAAAATTTATTTTCTTTTTGATTCAGGGAACAAAACAAGCAATTCCATAACACAGTACAATAAAAAAGACAATTGCACACCAAACTGCAAATCTGCCGTATGCCAATTTGCTATTCCCTCCAAATATACGAAAAAGTTATTGTGTAATTGTTTTTCCTTCCCCCCAATAAGTCCAGTACTATACTCAGTCAATAAGCATTTATAAGGACCTAATATGTGCCAGGCCCTATACTAAATGCTGGCAATACTAAGAAAGGCAAAAGATAATCATTTCTCTCAATGAGCTCACAGTCTAGTTGAAGAGATACATGAAAACAATATGAAAATTATATGATATGCATATACATGCATGTGTACACATATGTACATATATACTGTACATAGACATTTACATATCTACACATATGAATATATTCACACATAGATACACAGAGAGTGACAGCAGAGGGAGTAAAATGTACCTTTGTAGCCAATCCTTTGGTCTCAAGAATTGGATGCAAATACTCATGGGAAAGACTCCAGAAATCATCTTGCCCAGCACTCTAATTTTACAATAATGAAAGGGATGAATATGGAAGTTAAAAAAGTTTGTTCAAGATCATTCACGTGTGACACATTTAGATACCTGGTTTACATGGACTCCTATGGAGTCTTTTAATAGAAACAGACATTTATTTGGTAGCAGATGGTTTGAAATAGTCAATCAATTAATCAACAGGTACTGTTAACCCCCTGCTATCTGCCAGGCACTGTTCTAGGGAGGGAGGGAATGAAACCAGAAGTATCATATGAGGGGAATTCAATATGTGGTCTACTTCCTTAAAGAACCATCTAAACATCTCTCACACTCTTCCTTATCCTTCATTTTGTACTCTTTCTTATTCTGTGTTGCATTTTTGCTTCTCCAGATCTATAGAAGATTGCTTTGTTTAAGCTATAAAATTTTGAGGTTTTGAAACTTGGAGCAAATTATACATGGAGTAAATTTTCTCATTGGTCCTATCAAACTGGAAAAGGCTTTGATTATAGATACTAGCGATAGGCAACAAACTATCTGAAAATGAGCCTAATTTTGAAGTAGCCTGTTAGCAGAAGTTTGTGTGCCATATGATGTTGGGTTTTTTACTCATGAAAAGAATGGAAACACGAAACAACCTTTAATGCTATTCAATGCCCTGTGATGGTCCAGCTGAAGAAACAGAGTCCCAACAATCACTTAATAAAGCTAACAAGGATTTATTCAGTACATGCTACATGCCAGTCATTCTGCTTATCAGTGGAAATACACTTTTTTAAATGAAAACAATTCTTGTCCATGTGGAGTATAGACTCTAATGGAACAGGCATGAACAAGGCATGAACAACATGTAACTGGATAGTTGTGCATACAATACAGAGTAGGTAGAATGTAACCTTAGTGGGGAAGCTTCTAGTGGCTTTGGGAATGAGGAAAGGCTCCCTACTGATGGTGCCATTCGAACTGGGTTTTGAAGGAGCTAGGAATTTCAAAAGAAGGAAGAAAAGTGAAAGCATTCCAGGCAAGTTGGAAATACCAGTGAAAAGGCATGAAGATGGGAGATGGAGTTTAGTGTTAAGGGAATGAGTGAGACAGTATGGGAGGACAATAGAGAATGTGGAGGAGAGAAAACATAAGAATCCCATTCCTAGATCATTAACATTTAACCGTTGGTTTTTAAGATGTGGTTTTCATCCAATAAACCTATGAATTATGAGTTGATATGTCACTAAAGGCACTGAATCTTCGGTTGCAACATAGAAACTCAAAAGGTATTAAATGATCAGGAACCAATTTTTAAGCTTAATGAGTATTGAGTGTCCATGGAGGATTTACAAGGTGATGTAGATAAGAACTGCATGGAATAAAAGCTTATGGAAGGGCTGAAATCTGTATCAATGTAAAGAGCACCACACTTAAGAAAACCTGCATACACCAAAGTACCCAAAGTAGAAGACGAAAGATATTAATAAATATTCAAGGGGCTCAGGTCAATTTGGTTTTGGTTTATCTTACTGTGCAAATAGTGAAATGAAGCAGAATTGTACTCAACATAATTTTTTCATGAACATAAGTGAATCTAAAATCAATAAAACAAAGTTAAAAAGTGCCTTTCAAAGAGGGCAATGAAGATAAGGCTTCTATCCTTCGTGCTCCAGTCAAGAGGAGATTCCAGGAGTCCTTAAGCAGCCCACTATGAGAATCCATTCTATAGTCCCAAGAGAGGCTGAAATCCATTCTGAGCCTTCTTGTGGGCTGAGATAACTGGTTAGGAATGGGCTGTCCCTAGGTATGCAAGGACATATACTTGGTTCTAGAATCATAGATTCAGAACGTGAAGGAATCTTGGAAATGATCTAATTCAACTCCCTCATTTTACATATGAGTAAACTGAAGCCCAAAGAGATGAAGGGATTTCCCTAAGGTCATGCTATTGGTAAGTGGCAGAGCCATGATTCAATCTGTGAACATTATATCTGGCTACAAATTGAGCATATTTTCTCAAAGACCAATGCAAAGTTTGACCCAGGTCCTAGAAACATCCTTTCCTCTCCAGTATTCTCAGTTTGGGGACTGACCTAAGGTAAGTCTATATCCTCCTAATGATTTGGTAGGAACCAGACCTGTCTCTGCAATAGAGCCACAGGATGACCATCAAAGTAATTACATTGGACTGCTTAGTCATCAGAAAAATGGATTGAGACTTTATCTTATTAGGTCTTGGAACACCAAGAAAAAAAATAAAACATAAAATCCAAAGCCCTCACTTGCTTGATATGAAACAAGGATATATTTTGTTTTTAAATTCCATTAGTAACTTCCTTATTGTATTTCTCAGTGTGTTAGAGCAGTTGGTTTTGGTAATATAATCCATAAGGCATGCTGATGTGATAGGAAAGTTGTTAACATGATCCAAATTCTTTTAGGATTATTGTATTAGTGACTTCCCTGTCATGTTATCACCCCTTTTGTATCATATTAGCAAAGGCAGCCCCCGTAAATGCAATAAGAGACTTGACTATGCAATATGTACATTGCTAATAAGATTTCTCAAATTGTATTACTAGCTCTCAGAACAGGTTTTCTGGTGATAAAATAAATAAATACCAGGGTGCCATGCCTGCCAGTGTGGAATCACATTCAATACTTGATCACAATCACTGCTGCAGCCCAGGGTGCTAGGCAGCTCTTGACATTCACTAGGACAGTACCGAGATGCACACGATGAGAAATGACATGAGTGGCAGCTACCACAGCAACCGAAGCTGAGCTGAGAATAAACAAGTGCTTCTTTTAACTGCTGAGAATTTGCCAATTGCAAAGAAGCCTTTCAGATTAACCTTGGAATATCTATCAGCTGTGTGGTCATATTTAGCTAGGAAAGCCCAATACATGCAAACTCCCGTTTAACTGTTACAACCACCAGGGTTTCCAAAGTATATGAAGAACGTGTATTTAAGTGAGTGTTGCTCATTACAGTAGTCACCATGGTAGGCTACACACTTCTTCCAGCTATGCCAATATTGTCCCTTCCAGTTTTGGAATTCCAGTAATCCAGAAAGAGTTAAGGCTCCTTCTTCATTGAGAAGAGAAACGTTTCATTCTCATATCATTTAATCTGATGAGACCAGGCTGTTGTTGTCTTTGTTTCGACGGAATTTCCTGAGATATTACCTTTATTCTTGAGTCAGATGTGTTTCTCACTCTTTCTGATCCTTTGTGGAATAACGAAAAGGGCATTGGAAGTAAAGTCAGAAGTCATAGGTTTTCATTTTCCTTTTTTTTAATTGACTTGTTGCAGACTTGAGCTTCAGATTTTCTCCCCTGCCTTCTCCCCTCCTCCATGGTGGCATACAATCACGTATAGGGTCTGCAACAGGTTTTCATTTTCAATCCTAGCTTTGTTACTTGTCAGCTGTGGGACTTTGGGCAAGTCCAGTAGCCTTTCTGAACCTCAGTTTCCTCACCTGTAAAATAAGTGAGTTGGAGCAGATGTTCTTCAAAGTTGTTTCTTGGTAAAAAGTTCTATGACCTGCCCATTGATCTAGATATGACAGGTACATGAATAATGCAAACTAAAAACCAGGGATCACCAGACTATGAGCCTTGACCCACATGAACCTCTGTCATAAACACCTGTACTTCAAGACTTCTAGCCTAGAGAAGAATATTATATTCTATCCTGATGGTCCGAGAAGCATTTCAGAGCCTACTGTGAACAGGACATACTCTTTTAGTGGCTCTGGCTTGTGGAGGAGGGAGGAGGAAGGAAAGATGGCATGGGACAAAACTCATGAATCCATATAGTAAACTCCCACTGAAGGAGCTTCCTTCCCGGATGCTGATCAGCACCTGCTCTGCAAATTGGTATCACTGAAAGTTACTTTTTCAGTGACTTACCCAAGGTCACACATAGCTAGTATATGTCAAAGTCAGGACTTGAACCTAAGTTTTTCTGACTCTGAGACATGATCTTTATGTATTATTCCATGTTGTTTCTCCACTTCAGAAGGAACTGTACTTCTTCCAGATAGTCATTCTCAATCATAGTAATATGAATAGCTCTGAAGATCTGAAAATCCATAAATCATCGCTATTTCATAATTGATTTTAATCATAATTGCATTATGCTCAGGTTAATGTTCTTAAGTAGTTTGAATTTCTAGAACATTCCCTAATTGATATTGGTGAAGAAAGATACTTAGGATATTTTACTGATTTACATTAGTGATATCAGTGAAAATTCTTTATGGCGAGGTGATATGATATTATTATAAAATTCTTTGCATGGGAGCCAAAGTGGACTCAGAGGTTTTGAGAATGCATGGTTTAGGCCTGTGCTGGGTTACAAGGGACCTCAAAGATCATGTCTTCCAGTGGATAAAACTGAAAGTCGGGAGAAATGAAGAGACTATATGCCTTAGATCACTTGGTTGGTTGGGGACAGGTGCCAGAATTGAAATCCTGCCTTACTATACCGCATTTCCTCCATCAATGAAACCCAGGACTAGCAGTAGACTCCTGTCATACTGTTCTTTGATTCCTAATAAAGCACAACTTGATCATAGGAAAAAAAAAACTCAAAGGCAATGTTCTTTAAGAAACCAGGGCCCCTTCATTAAACTCAAATACCTCATTAATAAAATGAGATTGTGAAAGCACATTAGACATTGAATGCAATACTTCCTGCCTATTTCTCTGACCACAGGTGAAAAGATTTGTCCTGACAATTCCATCTCTGACAGAGAAGCATTAAATGATGCAAATCCTGGAAACAGCCCCTCAAGAATGCATCAGGATTCAGGTCTCCAGATTTGATGATTGCAAAAAACCTCCCAGGCCAGGAGGAAAAGCCCAACATCTCTCCCCTGCCCCCATACCCCCCTCCCCCACCAGAGCCCACACCTTTACATGTCAGAGCACTCTCAAATCTATTTCTTTAGACATTCCTTGGGGCTTCTGCATGTGCAGCAACTTCTCTATGCATGGTGGGTATAGTTAGTACTTTTATTTGCCGCCTAAGTAGCAAATTACCCTGTAAACAGCCCACCAGAGCTGATCGGTAATTGAATTGTAACTGTTGACTTTAGACATTTGGTACATTTGCTGCAAGAAGTAAATTTTCAAAACTTCATCTTGAAGCAGTCAGACAAAATGAAAGGTAATATTCTTTATCTGCCACAGATTGCTGCAGATGAACTGCTTTCATATGAGCTTAAATAAGATTTAGTGTATTCCATCCTTCAGCTGGCCACAATTGAGAGTGATTGTGATCAATACTGCAGACCCTGCATGGAGCTCCTCGCATTGTGCATTACAATGGAGTAGCCGCTGTATTCAAAATTTTCCTGTGTCAAATTAATTTCCATGTTATCCCCAAATTCAATTAGATGGGAACCCCGTGTAACTAAAAAAGTGTCCGACATCCCATGGTGACAAATTACAGTGCTTAGTGTGCATATCAAGGCGAAGTGTTGAGCCTTGCTAATCTTCTCACTAATTCTCAATTACCGTAAAATGAAGCCATAAATCACACAGACAGGGGATCGATGGAAATGTTGTTTTCAGGGTGATTGGCAGCCTCCCCAAAGGTTTTCTGTAAGTTGGTTTAAGGTTACCGTTCTCCAAGGTGGGGGAGGAGGAGGGACGGAAAGTGGAGGGGGGGGGCTCGTAGAGTCTTGCTCAATCTCTATGATATAGGCCCACAGGCCTTTGGGGGATAGTGTGGAGGGACAGCACCAATTTCAGCCCATCAGACATCCAATTTTTCTCCTTTTCATACCTGCTGTAGTAAATGAGAAACAAATTAAATTTCACTCCACTATCTCCACAGAAACCATTTAAATTTTTCATGGAAACTAAATTGTCCCCAGACAAATAGCCCCCTGATTCTATGAAAATATACTGCAGCGCTGGGGACAGAAATAAATTTGTGTCACTCTGGATATGCCATTCTCTGTAATGTCATTCACCGCCGACCAATAAATGAGGCCCTCCCGGAACACAATGGCCGAGCCCCGTGCTCTGGCGCATTTGCATTGTTCACCCACTCCTGAGCGGTCTAATATTCTCCCTGTTATTAATTTGCAGCCTGGGTTTTACATTCATGAGGCCAAGATTGAAATGTAAATGAGGCACAAAATAAGTAGTCAGCAGTAGCCCTGGCCGGGCAGCCCGTGTCATAGTCTCATGGACTTACATGAAAAGAGTTATCACTCAGAGAGATTAGCAGCTCAGAACATCAATCACAGCTGCAAGGAAACAATGAATAAAATCGCCCCGACATGAAGAAGGAAATTACAAGAGCTCTAAAGTGGAAAGGGAATATGTAATGGTGCTACCTGTTGTCACAGTGCTAAAGGTGGCAGTAATAAAAGGAGCCGGATTCCTCTCTCTCTCCTCTCTTCTCTCTCTTCTCTCTCTCTCTTTCTTTCTCTCTCTCTCTCCCTCCCTCCCTCCCTCCCTCCCTCCAGATCCCCTTTCCCTCTTCTCTTCTCTTCTCTTCTCTTCTCTTCTCTTCTCTTCCCTTCTCTTCTCTTCTCT
>CM053600.1:13747311-13765007 GCA_028646575.1 Pseudocheirus occidentalis | reverse complement strand
AGAGAAAGATCCAGAAAGATCAGAGTTTAAAAGGAGACTGAAGCAATGCATGCTATCATTCTTTTCTACGTTTGGCTTTTGTTTCTCTTTTCTCACTGTTCACTCCATTGGCTATAACACCTATACAACCAGACTATTTTACAGTGTGAAAGAGTTTGCAGATCCTATACGTGATTGTATGCCACCATGGCAGGGGTGACGGGTGGGGAGGAAGGGGAGAAAAATCTGAAACTCAAGTGACTCTGGAACCCAATCTTGTAATCTAAAAGTAAACAACTCAATAAAATAAATTTAAAAAAAAAAGAATTTCTGGCTTCCTTCAAAGTTCAACTAAAATGCCGTCTCCTACATGGTCTCCCTACTCATTAATGATCTTTTCCTTCTCAAGTACTCATGCACATGCTTACCTGCACACATGTTGAATTCTACCATTCCCCAGATATAAGCTTTTGGGGAGCAAGGACTATTTTTCTTCTTTGTATTTCCTTATGTATTTCATCCCTACCACCTGGCAGGGTCTCTTACAAATATGGAGTGCTGACAAACTCTTTTTTAATTTAAATTTATTTATTTACTTTTAGTTTACAGCATTCAGTTACACAAACCCTTGAGTTTCATATGTTCTCCCCCTCTCTCTCTTCCTCCCCCTCATGGCGGCATGCAGTCAAAAATAGGATCTGCAGATACCTTCAAATTAAACATAAGTCAAGTTGTAAAGAAGGTTTATAACCAATAGAGTGAACAGTGAGAAAGAAGAAACAAAACAAAACAATAAAAAGAAAAAGAAAGAGATCAAGTAGTTTGCTTCAATCTGCATTCAGACTCTGTAATTTTTTCTTCTGGATGTGGATAGCCCTTTCCATCATGAGTATTTTGGGGTTGTCTTATAACCTTGCATTGCTGAGAGGAGCCCAGACTATCAAAGTTAGTCATCACACATATGATGTGTCTGTAGTAGTAAACAAATTTCTCCTGGTTCTGCTCTTCTCACTCAACATCAGTTTTACATGAATCTCTCCAAGTTATTATCAAGTCTGAATGCTCCTCATTTCTTATAGCACAATAGTATTCCATTACATACATATATCACAACCTGTTTAGCCATTCCCCAATTAATGGGCATCACCTTCATTTACAAATTTTTTGCCACCACAAAAAAGAGCTGCTATAAATATTCTTGTATATAAAGGTCCTTTTCCCACTTCTATCTCTGTCTCTTTGGGATACAACCCTAGAAGTAATATTGCTGGGTCAAAGAGCATGCACTTATTTATAGCTGTTTGGGCATAGTTCCAGATTGCTCTCCCGAATCACTACACAACTCCACCAACAATGCATTAGTGTTCCAATTTTTCCACATCCTCTCCAGCATTTATCATTTTCCCATTTTGTCATCTTTGTCAATCTGACCAGTGAGATGTGGTACCTCAGAGTTGTTTTGATTTGCATTTCTCTAATCAATAGTCATTTACAGCATTTTTTCATATACTTATAGATATCTTTAATTGCTTCCTCTGAAAGCTGCCTGTTCATATCCTTTGAGCATTTATCAATTGGTGAATGACTTGTATTCTTATAGATTTGACCCAGTTCTCTGTATATTGTAGAAATGAAACCTTTATCAGAGACACTGGTTGTAAAAATTCTTTCCCAGTTTTCCACTTCCCTCTTTATCTTGGTTACATTGACTGTATTTGTACAGAAACTTTTCAATTTAATGTAATCAAAATGATCCATTTTGCATTTCATAGTGCTCTCTAACACTTGCTTGGTCACAAAATCTTCCCTTTTCCATCAGTCTGACAGATAAATTATTCCTTGGTCTCCCAGATTGCTTACAGTATCAACTTTTATACCTAGATCATGTACCCATTTAGACTTGATTTGGGTATACCGTGTAAGACATTGGTCTATGTCCAGTTTCGGCCATACTATATTCCAGTTTTCCCAGCAGTTTTTGTCAGATAGTGAGTTCTTATCCCAAAATCTGGGCTCTTTGGGTTTATCAAACAATAGATTGCTACAGTCATTGACTGATATGTTTCATGTACCTAATCTATTCCACTGATCCACTATGCATCCATTTTTCAGCCAGTACCAAATAGTTTTGATGACTGCTGCTTTATAATACGGATTAAAATCTGGTATGGTTACACCCCCTTCACTAGAATTTCTTTTCCTTAATTCCCTTGATATTCTGAACCTTTTGTTTTTCCAAATGAATTTTGTTACTATTTTTTCTAGTTTTATAAAATAATTTTTGGTAGATTGGGTGGTATGGTGTTAAATATGAAATTTAATTTGGGTAGAATTGTCATTTTTAATAAATTAGCTTGACCCAGCCATGATCAAATGATGTTTTTCCAATTAGATCTGACTTTATTTGTGAAAAGTGTTTTGTAATTGTGTTCATATAGGTCCTCGGTTTGTTTTGTCAGGTAGATTCCCAAATATTTTATAATGTCTGCAGCAGCTTTAAATGGAATTTCTCTTTCTATCTCTTGCTGTTGGATTTTGTTAGGAAATATATAGGAATGCCAAGGATTTATGTAGGTTTGTTTTATATCCTGCGACTTTGCCAAATTTATTTATTATCTCTAGTAGTTTTTTACTTGATTCTTTAGGATTCTCTGAGTGTATCATATCATCTGCAAAGAGTGATAGCTTAGTCTCTTCTTTGCCTAATTTGATTCCTTCAATTTCTTTTTCTTCTCTTATTGCTACTGCTAATGTTTCTAGTACCAAATTGAATAGGGGAGGTAATAGTGGACATCCTTGTTTTGCCCCTGATCTTATTGGAAATGCTTCTAGCTTATCCCCATTGCATATAATACTTGCTGATGGTTTTAGATAGATGCTATTTATTATTTTAGAGAAGACTCCATCTAACAAACTCTTCTTGGATTGGATTGGATCCAAACATCTAGTTCCTACATGACCCCAGGAGAGAATGGTATCTTTCATCTCAGAACATCCCTGCAGACAATGTGCCCAAACTGAGCAAACTCATGGACTTCTTTTTCCCATTCTGTAATTCTAGTCTCACTCTTGCCCAAAATTGTAATCTTCAGATCTCTGGTAGATTTTTGGTGCACCATCCATTTTTATGAATACTGTATTTAGCTAATTTCTGTTCAAAGGGAAAAGTGATCTGATGCCATTAATTTCCATCATTATTTCAAAAATGGGATACAACACTACCCTCTTCCCCCAGCATAAACACAAAAAACCCTATTTATCTCAAGGAAAAATCCTAATTTGAACAGAAAATGAGAGAAGGGAGACTATAGATTTTTTTTTCTCCCTTACGCAGGACCAGAATGCAAACTATTCAGAGTTAAGGGGACAGATCCAAAGTTCCCTAGTACAGCATGGAGGTTTGATATTTTTTAAAACTTAATTCATACTTTTGGCTACCAAGGCATTATTTCATGATACCTGTGTTGCTCTGGTGACACCAAGAAAGTGTTAAAACGTATAACAGTCAATTCCACAAAGGGAACAGTTCATGAATGTATGATCACTGCCCTTTTAATACAGCCATCAAAATAGTGTGATATGGGGTGCTGGAAACCCTGATGGCATGATTTAGAGTTGTTGTCAGACATGTGGTCTTTTACTTTTAGGGGTTCGGGTCCTGTAACTCCATTACTTTCTCTATAAATATCAACAAATATGGCCAACCTAGTTACTCAAGAATTTACTATAAATGAAGCAAGTTTCTTGTATCTCTTTCTTTTTGTTTTTTGCTTACTATATTTCAGCAATTTTATTGTTTCTTAGCTTTGCCTCTAAAGTCTGGGTAGTCAAGGAAAAGTTAGTTTCACATGAATTAACTTTTCAACACACTGATACCAGTGTCATAAAGTTTTTGTAGGGGATACATCAAAGCCATTGGTGAGAATGACATTTACTCTATTTATCCAAGTTCCCCCACTTCTCCATTGGATTGGCATAATATGCAGAATTGCCTGCAACATAGACTACCTGAAGAGGAAGTTAAGTGAAAAGTAACCTTTATTTTTGTCTGCCTGCCACTTCATTTTTAAGCAATTTGAGAATATGGGAGATCTGTATATTCATTCATGTTCTATATTTCTGTGTTCTTCTGCATCCTGAGGTGGTATGGCATAATAGAGTGATTACATGTTGTAGAACACAGACAGAGCTTTGGGGAGATTGTAGAGGGCTTCGTTTTCAGGTCCTGGTTGCCCTAATTGTCCTTTGATGTTGTTTTTCCAAAACTGAGGCTCTAATACATTTATGATTATTCAGTGACTCACAAATCAGAAGTTGTAGATTTTGGTCCCAAACATACTTTCTCCTTTTCCATGGTCTATAATTTTTTCTATAATTTCAAAGGTCTAGGAAACTCCCAGTTTGGAAAATCCCTCTATCAATGAAGTTCTGCCACTTCTCTGCAACTTAGTCTTAGAGAATCACCTGGATCACTGAGAATTTAATCCAATTATGCATGGTCACCCAGTCAGTAAGTGTCAGATGTGGTGTTTGAACCTACATCAGACTCTTAGAAGGCATATAGGTGGAACAGTGGATAGAGTGCCAGCCCCAGAGTCAGTAGGACCTGAGTTCAAATCTGCCCCAGATACTTACTAGCTGTGTGACCCTGGGCAAGTCACTCAACACTGTTTGCTTCAGTTTCCTCTTCAGAGGAAATGAGCTAGAGAAAGAAATTATAAATCATTCCTAGCATCTTTGCCAAGAAAATATTAAATGGGGGTCACAGAGAGCTAGATATGACTGAAACACCTTAACAATAACAATTGACTCACCATGGTGTTTGTCCAAGGTCAATCAATCCACAAACATTTGTTAATGTTTATGTGCCAGAAATTGTACTAGGCTCTGGGGATGCAAAAATAAAAATTGAAAGAGTTTCTGACCTTGAGAATCTCACATTCTATAGGAAAACACCACCTAAATGCATATGGCATGTGTATGGATAGATGGATAGATGGGTGTGTATATATACAGAAATATGTTCAGGGCAAATGATTTACCCTCTCTCTGAGTCTGCATCCTCATCTATGAAATGGAGACACCATTATTTGTCCTACCTACCAAATCTCAAAAGACCACTATCAGAGTTAATTGAGATAATGCATTTGAAAGCATTCTCTAAGCCATAAAGCACCATAAAAATATAAACTGTTATTATAAGAGAACACTAATTATAGCCACAGAAATCACCATGGCACCAACCAGAGGCTGAGGAAATGACCTCCATTTTCCCAGTAAAAATAAAGGATCATATTACCAGTGAAGGGTAAAAGGGGCATTTGATTTTAATTTCCTGATACCTGCAAAACTATTATCCACCATTTGGGAAGGAATATTCTGATATAAAGCAATGCTTAAGTGCAGGGTGCATCTTTCCATTACGAATCAATTAATCTGTGTCGGTCTCAGAGTTGCTCCAGTCGGGAGGAGTTTATGCGTGGTGCCTAATGCATTTATGACCACAAAATAAGTAGTCCTTTGGGATCTGATAATGTGTAAACAGCATAAAAAACGATCCTTTATTCTTCCATGCTCAACTTGTTATCTTAATTTAACAAATGTGACTTGCTTATAACGGGAATGTTCTTTTCACTTTCTATACTCACATGTCAAGGGCTGAATCATTAACAACATCCATATGCACATTTAGACCTCTGGTCCATGCTCATTTAAGAAATTTTCCAGACCAATTCTATTTTATTAAATGCATTTTCCCTCCTAACTACTAGAAATCTACATGTTTTTCCACCATGTAAATAGGGTTTGAAAGCCTTACCTAGGACTGTTATTTATAACTGCTTTTTTCATTCAATAATGCACAAAAGATCTCAGGACACAGTAAAATTTAAACAATAGAATTTCAGTGAAATGGCATAAGCCATAGCAGAACGGGCTTAGTGACCCACTAAACTTGCACAGTGAGTCACTGAGCATATCCTCTTTTTTTTTTGTAGTGGGAGGCAAGGCAATTGGGGTTAAGTGACTTTCCCAAGGTCACATAGCTAGTTAAGTGTCAAGTGTCTGAGGCCGTATTTGAACCCAGGTATTCCTGGCTCCAGGATTGGTCCCTGAGAATATTCTCCTATGGGGCCTAGTTTTGCCAATAACATTTTGTGGATGTAGGGAAGAAAAAGGGTGATTAACAAACACAAAGTGTTCCAAACTTTTGAGCATGATGGTACTGTATGGAATTTTCATAATAAGCAGAATATTTTTTTTAAACTTTGAACTTGTGATTTTACCAGTGTAAGGAAGTTCTATTGTAGAAATATCCTTTACCTAACATGGACTGGTGACTTGTCAGAAACTTATCATCTTAGAAAATTTTCTGGTGGCACAATAAGTTAATAAGTTGTCCTTGGCCAAAGAGGCTGCTAGTAGCAAAGGCAAGTGTTGGATCCAGGCCTTCCTGACTACAGAGTTGTTTCTCTATCTACTGCAGTATGCATTATAAGGCAGTAGAAACCACAGTAGATTGTGGTTCAGAAAGCTACTCCACTGACTAGTGTGACCTTTGACAAGTAACTACCCATGACATTTGCATCAATAAGATCATACATGTGTATAGGTGGGCATGAATTGGTTTGTAATTTTTTCAGCATGATTCCAAGTTACTTTACAGAATGACAGTTCTACCAGCATTGCAATAATGTAACTTCTCTCATAATCCCACCAACATTTATCATTTTCCTTTTTTGTCATCTTGGTCCATCTGATGGGTGTGAGGAAGAATCTAAGAATTACTTTAATTTGCACTTTTCTCATTAGTAATGATTTAGAGTGTTTTTCTTAATATTATGGTATATAGTCTGAATTTTTTCCCTTGAGGACTGCCTTTTCATATCCTTAAACAATTTTTATCAGTTGAAAAATTACTCTAATCCTTATAAATTTAAATCATTTCTTTATGCAAGATGTCCCAAAATTCTTAGTATAGCTTTAAATTTTAGTAACTCAAACCAAAGAGACCATTTCAAAAGAATAAGAAAGATGTATAAAAACCTGAACTAATAGAATATAAAATGAATGAGCCTCTACCCCTTTGCCAGAGTTCCTGACAATATGGGCATCATATCATTACTTTTTTCTCTATGAGCTCTTCTAAGCTGAAGCAATATTTTCCATTGATTTCAAAGCCAAGCACTGTACTATTTGTGAATCTCCACAGCTCAATCTTCCAATACTCCAAGGCACAAATCAACAGGCATTGGTAGTGGCTCTCACCCAAATATCAACAGCTATGGAGTAAAGCCTGTGGATTAATTCCTGATTGTATTATATGCACACTCTAGTAAAACTATATACTAATTCCACTGAACTTTCTGCTTACACCACAATATCTTTAGCAGGTTTAACAATCAACTAAAACACTCTGTCTATAGGGCTCCCTAAGGAGAGTACAGTATATTCCTATACTTTTAATTCCTGCCCAATAACTAAAACTCATGATCATGATTAAAACAGGTCATAGAGTAGACCTGGAAGCTAAGAAAGTTTTTTTTTTACCTTTTTGCATAAAGTTATTTTGTATTTTTAAATTTTAAAAAATGAGCTACAAAACCATGAAAAAACAGGTGGTAGACCAGCTGGCTGTAATTTGCTATATGAAGAATGTGAAAATCTATAGGATTCAGATTCCTCCAAGTATATGTGCAAGTATTAGTTATTGAACATGGGTCTCATATGTTGAATGCCAGTAGTCAAATTCAGGTTTACTGATCATATAAAAATGATGGTGTGATTCTTAGAATCCTTTGTCCCTTTGACATAACTCTGCCATTGTCACTGAAGAAGTTGGAGAGTTCTGAACAATTTGAGAGTTATTTCATAGCCAAGGGAAAAACAGTCATCACCATATGGCCCACTTACTGGCAAGGTATCTCTCCAGAATTGTCTAGATAGGTCCTCATTAGACAGATGCATTACAAAGTCTATTCCTAAGGTCACATCTGGTAGAATATTCCAGAGTCTTTGCTCCACTGGCATAGCCTTTAAGAATCTAAGCTGGGGAGAGGGATAAGGGGAGAAGGGAGAAGGAAGATCAAGTATTAATTAGAAGTCTGCTGTGCCAGATACTGTGCTAAGTAGCTTCCAAATATTATCTCATATGATCCTCACAACCACCCTAAGAAGTAGGTGCTTTTATCATGCCCATTTTACAGTTCAAGGAGTGCCCAAATAGACAAGCTTGCCATGCCTTTGGGCATCTCTCTACCTCAAGACAATTAGAGGTTACAACTATACAAATCATATTCAAGGGAAAAGTCAAAATACATTAAAATTGGATTAATGTTCTGAAGTAATAGTCATTTAAACTTCAAGTAGAATTACTCATTTTTTCCTTTGGCCACTCCCCTCAAGAACCAAAAGCTTCTTCCCAGTGATTAATATTTTAATCCTTTCTAAAGAAAGAATTGGGTTGAAGAAATTGTGAGAATTGAATGAAACACACTGACTCCATCTTGTAACTTAAGTCTGGATCTATGTAAGTTCCCTTTCTATCCATGTATGTGTCTAATACAACTTCTGTCTCATGAGGAAACTTTATTCAATTATGGGAATTGTGAGAAAATTGTATTGTATTGTTGAAACTTAGCCCTGTGTAGCTGAGATGCTGAACCCCCTTGTTGCTTAGAGACTCTTAACTAAGGACCAGAGGTTATGGTGATTCTAAGATCCAAAGATTAATGCAAGGAATTTTCTTGCAATTATACATCTCAAGTAACTCATATGTCTTGTCTGAAAACTGGCCTTGTACTAGTTAATCAGTTATTGTCTCCCTGTTCCTCTGATTGAATACAGATACTTGGAGAAAGTGGAACACCACTTTTTTCTGGTTTCAGAGAACTATATCTATTTGTTCTCCCCATCCCAACTCAAAAAGCCCCTAATTTTTCTTTTTTCTAGTTCAAAATCAAATTACCTAATTGTATATCCTGGTTAATTGCTTTCTTTGAATTAATTGGCCTTATTTGATTAATTGTCTTTAATGCATAAAAATCTCTATCCACCCTTATTTGGGGTTCCCATGTTAAAGCTGAGAAGGCCTGGCCCAATTTGTTATGATGAGATTATATTGATGATAAATCAATATGCTAGTGAGCTTGAACCTTTGTTTCCTCAGTTATTTCAGATTTCAACCATCAGAGAGTATTTCTTCTAGGTAGGTCATAGCCCAACTACTTGTGGAGGTGGGGAAGGCAATGATATTAACTAGGTAAGAGTCAAAGCTGTTTTCTACTCTTTGTTCATTTCCCAGAAGCTTAGTCTTTCTTCTTGACTTTTTACTCTTTTTCCTGAAGGGAAAAGTCTGGGAAGAATTTAGAGTAGAAAAATGTTTATTTCTTCAAATTTCCAGTTGAACTAAAAACAAGGTTTTAAATGTGCTTCCATGGTTGCATGAAGAGGCATTATAGTAGGACTGCTTTGTGAAGAACCAAAAGTTTTAAGTGATTTCAAAAATTTTTTGATTAAATTTTTTGATATTTACTTTTTGATATCACTTACACTCCTTCTGATGGGTATAATCAACTGATAGTCAACTGGGTTTAACACATAAATTAAGAATAACTTATAATATAAAATTAAAAGAGCTCATTCCTTTCAAGCCCCACAACATCTGTATCTCTTCTCTGCTATTATCAGAATCTCTCCCTATGGTGGGAGGCAGAGGCAGGAGGAGAATCTGATCATCTATTCTCCTGCTTGTGTCAATTTGTCTTATTCACTTCTTAATTCATTTTCACAGTAATTACAATGTTGATCTGAAATTTCTCAATACAATTAAGTAATTTAGACAGTATATTTCAAGGCTTCTGCTACATATATATATATATATATACACACACACACACATATATATATATACATATACACACACACATATATATACACACATTTTTACCTTAAAACTCAATATAACCTAAATCAGAGGTTCTCAAATTTATTTGACTACTGTCTCCTTTTCAAAAACAAGAGCAACAACAAATTACTCAGTGGCCCACTGGAAATCTACTTTCTTTAACCCATTAACAGTTCAAAAAATTTTTTTCTCCCATTTAAAATCTTTTTTTAAATGAAACATCTTAAATTTAATAATTTATTGTAAATTTGGGGGATAGATTGGTGCATTGAAATTTTGATGATGCAATATTGCATCATGTGACTGCATAGTATCATATTGTAAACATGTCATTACATACACATATTCCTGGTGATGCATGTTGGACTTCCCATAAATGCACAATAAATTCATCTGCCAAAACTTGCTTGTTAAAACCTACAGTCAGACTTGACAAGTGATTGGTTATGACTTATATTTTGTGTGTTTATTTGGAAAATAATGTAATAACTATGACTTCAATTGCATTACACAACAAATGAAGCATGTATGGTTTTTCCAAAAAAAATTTCTCTTCTTTCCCTATGCTTCCACTGCCTCCTTATTTTTATTAATGCCCCCAAAGCTATGTTGCCCCTCTGAATCATTCCAGCGTCCCCCAGGGGACAGAATCACCCATTTTGGGAACATGTGACCTAGATTGACCCTTCTCCATTCTGTACTGAGAAGTCCCATAAGTAATTCCTCCACATAGTTCTCTTCCTTTTCAGTAGGCATTATTCCCAATCAGTCTGTACCTCCTAAAAAAATCCCTCTGTTTCCAAACATATAGTCCCTTGCTTAAAAAAAATCTTAGGAAATTCTAACAAGCCTAGGAAGAGTTTATAATGAATGATCACTCCCTGAACTCAGGAATTACTGGAGATAAAATACGGTAGATGTGACCCTATAACACATAGGGTTCATTGCCTTGGAAGAGAGATTCTCTTTCTACCACTGCTTCTTAGACTTCCTCTTTCTTCCTCTTCACCTTTTGACAGTTTCTTACTTGACTCCCCTCACATCAATACTAAATATGGTCCCAACTTACTTCTTTCCACACACCCTTCCTTTTAGTGATAGTTCAAGGTAGGATCTTCAAGTAGCAGGAATAATAGCAACAGGAATGGTGGTAATCAAGCAACCAATCAAAATGCATTCATAAAACACCTTGGAACAAAGGATACAGAGACAAAAGAAAAGAAATAGTCACTGTTCTCAAGGAGCTCACATTGTATTGGAGGAGAAAATATGGATATAAATCAATATATACAGAATAAATAAATAACCCAAGCCTCAAAGCCTCATTTTCATGGGATACTTCTTCATTATTACAGATTGAATAAACAATGTCTCATAACTGTGTGAGAGACAGGTGGAATTGGTGAAAACTGGAAAGAAGACCGACTTGGGTCTAATGGCATACAACTTGGAAAGAGAAGATGCTCCATTTCAACCTCTCTTTCTATCCTTGAAGGGACAAAGACTCTGAGAAGAAGCTGACATGTAGAGGTGCCAACAATCTCATAATGCCCATATCTCTACTGTGCTATACTAGAAACTTTGACGAATCTTCCCTTAGGTGAGCTTTGAGACTTTCTCTTTCTCTCTCCCTCTCACTCATTTGTTTGCACATAAAACTGCTAATTCATTATTTTTTATAAATTATTTATTTTTAGTTTTCAACATTCACTTCCATCAGGTTTAAATTTTCTCCACCTTCCTCCCCTCCTCCTTCCCCAAGATGGCATGTAATTCAATATAGGTTCTACATATACATTCTTATTAAACATATTTTCACATTAGTCATGTTGCATAGAAGAATTAAAATGTGTAGGAGGTACAGATTTATTATTACCACTTCCTATTCCTTTTAAATATATAATAAAGTTATCATATAAATTTCTTTTTTATTCCCTCCCCCAGGGATAGCTACCATTAAACATAACTGTCTGTGTACACAAATACATATATGTAAAATAATCCTATGCACAATTATATTTATCAGTTCTTTCTCTGGATATAGATAATGACTTCCTTCATATGTCCTTTGTAATTAAATTTAGTCACTCAAAGTTGTTCTTAGTATTGCTTTTACTGTTTAAAACGTTCTCTTGGTTCTGCTCATTTTGCTCTTCATTATTCCATGCAAGTGTATCCATGATTTTCCTAAAATCAATGAGTTTATTAAAGCACAGTAGAATTCCATCATACACCACAACTTGAGTGGTTCCCCAATTGATGGACATCCCCTCACTTTCCAATTCTTTGTCACCACAAAGAGAGCTGCTATAAATATTTTAGAACATAAGAGTTCCTTTTTCCATAATCATACTTGGAAAAAGACCAATGGACTCTTTCTCTCTCTTTCCTGAGCTAGTTATTTACTCCAAGTGGTAAAGCTCCTTCACTCTGTATGGTTTGGTGGATTTTCATTCACTTATGTATATTTTCTCAAATTTCTGTGTTGCTATCAACTTGAATAAGTGTGGTTTTTTTGCTATTCTCTATGTCTATTCATCATATGACTGGCATTTGATGTGAAGGAACTCAAGCCTTAGATATATAGCGTGAGACTTTCTTTTCCCATTAAGGGATAGCAATCAGGAGTGCAACTTAAACCTAAAACTTTCTTCGCCAAAACTAATAGTATTTAAGGGAGCAGATAAATATAATTCTAGCCTGCTACGTCATTCTGAGGAGAACAGAGTGGCCAGCTTTCTGAGCCTAACATTTCCTTTTCCCTCCCTGCAGGAATCAAAGTCTCCCTTAAAGAAAGGTCCCTCATTACAGCGTGAAAGTGTAGGAGAGGGAGGAGAAGACGACCCTCATTGTTCACAAGCCAAGGCAAGGCCATTCACAGTCTTCTAGCTCAGCCCAGCCTGTACTTTTCCTCATTTCCTCTTTCTCCTCAGCTCTTTCAATTTACTCTTTATCATTCTATCAGTAAACATTTATCATATATCTGCTACATGCCAGGTACTAACAAACACTGGGGATACAAAAAGTCTAAAGATATAGTCTCTGATCTCAATTTGCTTAAAATCTAATGGCAGACCCAATATGCAAACAAATATATACAAAGCAAACTATATAGAGAATAAAGAAGAATAATTAATAAAGAGGAGGCACTAACATTAAGAGGGATTAGGGATGGCTTCCTGCAGAACATGGGGTTTTAGATGGGATTTAAAGAAATCCAAGGAGGTCAGCAGTTGGAGCAGAGCAGGGACATCCAGAAAAAATGCCAAGTGCAAAGATGGAGAATCTTTTACATGGGACAACCAGCAAGTCTATGTCGCCGGATCGAAGAGTATTTGTTGGGAAGTAAGGTATAAGAAGACTGGAAAGGTAGGACTTTGAATAATAAAAAGATTTTTAATTTTATCCTGGAGGCAACATAATATGGAATTTATTGGGGTGTTGACTGGGGAGAGAGGTGGGTAACATGATCCACCCTATGTTTTAAGATCACTTTGGTGGCTGAATGGAGGATGGATGGATTATAGTAGGGAGAGACCTGAGACAGCAGGCTATTGTAACGATCTGGGCATAATTTGATATAAGGAAGGCCTACACTAGAGGCCTTTGTCTTCCACCCAGGCAACAATTTAGGCTGGGTAAAGTCAGTCATGAGTCTCTATCGGAAACATTCTGGAATTAGTGGTGGCTGGGGTAGCAACACTAAGAGACTGGATGGCTACATTCAGACTCTCTTACACTTAGACTTAGTGAACTTCAGAGGGCTACTTTAGGAATTGTAATCTTTTCTTCATCAATCCAGTAAAAGACAAGAAGCCTCATCAGAAGCACAGGTGGTAGCAAGACAATTTTTTTTTTAATGAATCAGGGTCAAGAGGTACCATTTGGGCTTTTTTACTATCAAGAGACTCATTCACCCACAATTTCTTATACTCATCTCCTAAAGAGTGTCAGAGGATTAAGAGCCAGAAGGGGTCTCAGAGAAAAAATATCTTGTCCAATCCCCTCATTTTTCAGATGAAGAAACTGAGGCCAAAAGGAATAAAGTGATTCCCCTAAGGTCACACAGCTAAAAAGTTGGTGAGGTGGAATTTATACCCAGATATTTCTGATTCTGAGTTTAATGTTTTATCCATTCACCATTCTGTTTCTCAAGTCACTTAACTTTAGCACCTCAATTTTCATCTTTATAAAATAAGGGATTTATACAACCTTTACCTCTACAATCTACAGCTCTAACTGTATAATCTTATAATCCTAACTGTGTTTTATTACGTTTTTTCTGAAAGAAAATATATTTTGAGTTCTTAATGAATATTTGGAACATAACCCATATGCGGATTTGGTCCTTTGCAGATGGAAAACAAGAGTTGAGGCAGAGATGGTTTTCTTTTTGTCGTTGTCATTGTATATTAAGGTGTATAAATTGAAGAAAAGATAAATTTATACAAGGGCAAAACCACAGAAGGGGAAAGAACCAGACTTTGTTATAGCACCAATGGACTAAAAAGAGATATAGGCAAGGGGGAGGGGGAGGCAAGAATCAATATAATACACCAGATAAACTCAGGAAAAAAGATCAAAAAAATTCTGGTAATGAATATAGTAATAAATGTGGCTGGTGGCAAAAGGTAGAAAGCAGAGGGAAGAGGAAAAATGCAATTTAAAACTAATAGAAGTATACTGAACTGGGTGTATTATCTTGAAAAGTCCAATATCAAGCTATCCTATAACAGAGTTTGTAAAATAGTCCCAGTGAAAAGCAAAGACACATAAGAGCTATTTTAATATCAAAAGAGAAAATAAAAATGTTCATGCATTTGAAAAGAGTGAAAATCACCAAGAATGGTGGTGTGTACCTATAACCCCTGCTACTGGGGAGACTAAGACTAGCAGATAACCTGAGCCTGAAAATTCTGAGTGTCAGTGAGCTAGGCTGATGGAGTGTGCATACTAATTCTGACATAAGTATGGTGAGCCCTCCATGAAGGAAGGGAAGGTAAGTTGGGCAAGGAAATACAAACTAACCCAGGTTAGAAACAGAAAGTTAAAGCTGTGATGCTAATCATCAGTGGCATCAGGACCATGAATAGCTTGCTATATTGTTCTAAACACTGTGAATAAAAAAGAAAAACAAAAAGGTAACAACAGTTCCTGCCCTCAAGGAGCTTACATTTTCATGGGGGAGAAAATATTTAAATTATTAAGTACATAAAAGATACATAGGGAAGACAACTATATGGGGGGAAGGTTTTAGCAGTTCTAAGGAAGGGAAAGAAAAGAGAGGGAAGGAAAAAGGAGGGGACAGGAGGGAAAGGAAAAAAGGAAAGAAAAGAAAAAGAGAAGAGAGTGGAGGGAAAGAAGAAAAAAGTGAAAATCTTGAAGAAAGAACAACACACTGTTTTGACAGCATGATTATGTTTGCATCAAAGATGTTTGTAGATAGCATGCACATAGTATAAACATTGCATAAATATTTGTTGAATAAATGAATAATTACTCTAATTCTTTGCTGACTCCAATGGAAAGAAGGCTATTGAACAATTAGCTCAGAAAAATTGAATCGATATGCATGTCTAGAGTAGGCTTGTCAACCATATTTCCTATGAATAGTTTTCCTGGAAATAATTGGATGACAGCCTGGTGGTCACTGAAAATGTGAGATTTTATGAGCAAATGAAACTGACTTAATCATTTGAATTATATAAGTTATGTCTCTATTTAAAAGTTTGAAACTGTATTAGGAAACTTAACATATTCATTAAAAAAATAATAGGCTGGTCATGAAACTGATAAAAAAAATTGCCAACTAGTAAAAATATGTTGGATTTGGGGTAATGTAATTGTCCAGGTGTCCCCCAGATAATGTATTAAATTTATGAGTTATTATAATTGTTATCATAATTTAAATAATATTTGTAGAATTTTATCTTAGTGAGGCAAATGAAACTTGTGCCATTTATATCAAGCAGAATAAATATTATTCAGTTATTCTAAACAATGCTAATGTTACAAACTAAAATAAAAGGAAAGCTTGATGATAAAAGAACATCATATCTTTAGTTGGTTTCATAATATTTATGTACCTGCAATAAAAGAGTATTTTAAAGTATCTGCTTACCCAGGGATAGCAGAGTTTGTCCTTTACCAGAAAGCTGGAAATGAGAATCTTAAGAAAATTATTTTGTATAAATGTAGTAAAAGTGAATATTTTTATCCTCTAATATACAGCTGTGTAGTTGAAAAGGATCTAGAATTAGAGGATCTAGATTCAAATCTTAGCACCACTTCTTACCAATTCTGTGACCTCGAGAAAGTATAATTATAATCTTTGGGCATTAGTTTCCTGATGCATAAATTAAACTAAACGAATTCTCATGGCCCTTCCAGCTCTATCAGTCAATAGATAAACCTTTCTTTAAGAGCATTTTATGCTCCAATCACTGTGCTAAGTACTGTAAATAAAATAAAAAGGCGACAACAATCCTGCCCTCAAGGAACTTACATTTTAATGGGAGAGAAAATATTAAAATTAATAAATACATAAAAGATAAATAGAGAGTAGATAGATGACAGCCTTATGGAGGGAAGGTTCTAGTAGTTCTAGACCTGGGATCTTATGATTTTAAGTAACTGAACCTCCCTGGACCTAATTTTTCTTATACACAGAATGAAGGGTTTATACTAAATGACTTCTAAAGCCCCTTCCAGCTCTCTATATACAATGCTGTGTACATTCTGTCAATTAATATTGAATTTGTGCTCAAGTGACTGGGTCACAGGGGCACTATTATATATGTATTTGTTTGTGTCAGCATACTCAATAAAATATAGTTGTATGTTCCACATGACAGACAATTATGACAAGGGTTTCCCCTAGAGAGCAGATGGGTCCCTGAACTCTATCTTTATCTCTTGAACCCAAACTTGCATATTACTTAACGGGATGAAAATGAAGTTCCTCGTACACTCTAATGATTTAGTTGTGCAATATTTTCTTATGGCAAACCTGTAGGAAAAAAACAGGAATCAAGGTGTCTAGGCTCACACAGAGCTTCCTCAAGTGAAGCTGGATGGAATTTTCCTAATTTTTACATCTATGAGCATGAAAGAAAAAAAGCAGCCTGAGGAATGATCTTTCAAGTCAGAGAACAAAAGAATAAAATGGTTACGAGGACAGAGGTTCAAATGTACAATACAAGACTGACAATGTGCTTCTCCTTGGCTTGCCACAATCTCAGTGGGTAAGTTTATGTGTGTGGTTACAAAGTAAATGGGAATGAAGATCATAAACCAATAAACTAAGAAAACAATGTCTCCCATTACTGACTCTAAATAAGGTGCAGTTTTATCTAATATGGAATTCTTATCTGTGAACAAAAAAGTAGTTTGAAGCACACAGAAATTATGACATTTGACATTTGTGTTCAGGTTTAAATAAATATAAATGTCAGTCTCAAAAAGGAAAGAAGTTTTAAAAGGCTAGCCTGGGAGGTATGTGAGGAAAAAATGTAAGGGGCAGCTGTGGCCACATTAACCCGGTTAATGGGACATACGAGAAGAGTCATGGGTTGTATATGTGTCTATATGTATATATGTGTATGTGTATATATTTCTACACATATTTTGTGTATGTGTACATGCAAATATGAGTGTATGTATATATGCATGGTATATGGATATGTATACATGCAATATGTTCTTTTCTTTTTAAGGGTTGCACAGTAAGATTACTATATTTTCCCCCAATGTAAAGAAAGCAATCTGAAACAGTTATCAGAAATTTTTTTTCTGCTAACTACAGCTGAGCAAG
>CM053600.1:13724990-13747211 GCA_028646575.1 Pseudocheirus occidentalis | reverse complement strand
GAAGGAAGGAAGGAAGGAAGGAAGGAAGGAAGGAAGGAAGGAAGGAAGGAAGGAAGGAAGGAAGGAAAAATCATTTATTGAGTGCTATGTGCCAGGCAGTATTCTAAGCACAAAGGGATAGAAATGCATGCAAACAAGGCAGATCTCTTCTTCAGGGAGTTTACTCTAAAGGGAGAAGACAATACATAAATAAGATATCACATAGCTTTGGGTTGGGGATATACTTGCAGCACCAGCATTTGAAAATGGTTGGAAAGTCTAGATGTATTTTACTATAACTCTATTGCATGGAACCAGATCAGGGCACTGACTGCTAAGCCTTAGTTTCTTCATCCATAAAAAGGGTACCCACTTCATAGGATTGCTTTGAAGATCAAATGAGGGACGGCTTAAAGTACCATATAAATGCCAGATAATATTATTGTTGTTCTTGTTGTTATCAGTCATTGGTTGCTCTTCTTCCTGCCAATCTCTAAAGTTTCACAAAGCTCTGTCATCAAGGTTAAAAAAGGTTGATGATAAAGTCTTTACAGGTGCTCCATTGGTAGCAAAAATTATCTCAAGTGGTTGCTATAGGGAGAATCAAATTTAAAAAACAATGTAGAAAGTTAGCAGAGTCTATAGTAGATTAATTACAGAGATAGAAGGTCTACGGGATCAAAGAGATTTTCAGAATAAAGCAATTTAGAATCCTCAGATAACTTGTAAGGGCCTAACAGCAAACTGCTTTTTTACTAATATGGCCAAAGATCTACCTTGCTGACTCCACCTTCTCCCAGAAACTCTGATTATTTAAGGAACCCTTTCTCTGTGGTGCCAAGAAAATCAACCTAATTTCTGTAAGAGTTTTATGGCCAGATTTGGGACTCTGAAGGGGTGTCAATCTACTCATTAGGGACTATTGTGTCACTAGAGTGACATCATCCTGCCCTTTATTTCATGGTTCCTATTTTGTACCTCTCAAATATCTGGCATATAGTATAAATAAATGCTAATTGAATTGAATTGAGCTGAAAGGTTTCAGTCCAGAGATGAAGGATTCTGACCAGAATCTGTATATTTGAGAGGGTATTGTATATGGACATGTATACATACACAATATTTTTTTCTTTTTAAGGGTAACACAGTAAGATTACTATATTTTTCCATATTTGAGAGTCAACAATTAGTTTGTTTGTTGGGTTTGTCATTGGAAGTGGATTAGATAAGTCAGACTTTATTTTCCAAGTCATAACAATAATAGTTTATTTGGGCATTGGAATAGGACACTTTGCATAGAGCAGTATATGTTTTGGGGCAGCTTCCCAAATATATGTGATCCAAGGTTACAGGTTGGCCATGCCCTTCAGCAAGAAGACAGAGTACTCATGTCACCAGAAGTAAATAGATGTGCCCCTTTATGAGAAGCACTCCAATTCATCCAACTCCTCCCTTTCCCACTGCCTATCATTATATCATCAGGACAATTGCAAGGCCTCCCAAGTCTTCCACCACTTCTTACAAAAGGTAAACCTTCAAGGTTAGTTCAAGCTGGATATGGCTATTGTCCTGAAATCATGACCTCCCACATCAGAACACCAAAAGACCTTCCAGTCTTGGTTAGAGAAGAATTTGAGATTAGCAGTTTTCCTGATCAGGCAAACAAAAATGTTGAGCTTTAAAATGTTGAGGTTTAGGGGTGCTTGGGACCCCAAAATACGGACACACCAGGTCCGGCCCCAGTGAATTTGACCCAATCTTCTTTCAGCCAAAATAAACTGAAGTCTATTAAAGATCCACCATTTTGGGTAGACTGTTAAGGAATCTGAACATTTGTCGTCTTATGCTGACAAGCAGACCAGAATGAATCTGAGCCTCATATTTCATTTTTTAAGAAGGCTTAGAAATATATTTTATTTTGACTTTGAGTGACAAGTATTTAAATATATGAACAAGAACATGAGAAAAAGCAAGCATGTGAGCTGGAACGAACTAACAAACAAACTAAAAAAGGGTGGGCCAGAAATTGTAAATTCTGGCACATGGTGTGCATCTATAACTTCCATTATTTATCAATCAATTTCTTGAAAATTTTTCAAAGATCCAAGGCAGCAACTGAAATGGAATGCTTTGCAGCAGAATACTTAAAACCTGTAAAACTTGTTTTAAATGATAAAGAAAGAAAAAGTCTTTCTTAAGAGGCTGGAACAAAGTGTCACTTGCAATTTTAGTACCAAAGCAATATTCCCCATCTGTCCTACAGTTGAGTGATGTAAAATTAATAAAACATGGCAGGCCTCCTCTGTAAAAGAGGTTTGGGTTAAGTAAACTCTTTAAAAGTAGTTAACAGTACATTTTTAAAATAATAAAACAGCACAGAAGGTAAAACTGTTTTTTCAATAAGCATGTTTCAATCACTGTATATACAGACAAAATACATAATGATTTGTTTCATTAGAACCCACACTTAAGCAGTCAGTGATTGAGATGGAAATAATTTGCCCTGGGAATTCCTACCAAATTCATGCTCAATGATTCATGTGCTTGTGATGTGAGGCAGTCCTAAAATGGCAGGCTTGTGCATTCTTTGCTATTTCTATGATGGGAATTAACACCATATGACACTTTGTGTTCTGCTACTTACTGGCTCGGGTAAGGCAATATGGTGCAGTGACAAGAACGCTATTTTTAAAGACAAAGATTGATTGAAATCCCAATTCTTCTATTATTATCTGTGTGACTTTGGGCAAGTCACACCCTCTTGAGGTCTTGGTTTCCCTTTTTTGGTGTTCTGTCATTTCAGTCATGTCTGATTCTATGTGACCCCATTTGGGTTTGGTTTTTTTTGTTTTTTGAGGGGGGCAAAGATAATGGAATGCTTTGCCATTTCCTTCTCCAGCTCATTTTACAAATGAGGAACTGAGGTAAACAGGATTAAATGGCTTGCCCTGGATACACGTCTAGGAAGTGTTTAAGTTCTTAAGATGACTCTCCCTGACTTCAGGCCTGACACTCGAGGCATTGTGTCACCTACTTACCCTGGTTTCCCATGTTGATGGGCTAATTGACTTCTAAGGCTGGAAGCACAGTGTCTGGCACATATAAGGCCCTCGAGAAATGTTCATTAATTAACTGAGACCTCTTCTTACCCTTGAAGTTATGATCCCTTAGGGGGTCTCAGTTTTCATATATGTAAAGTAGGATTGGAATACATTCCTTCTAGCTCTAAATCCTACTATCTATGACTCTTTATTTTATTGTCAGCATTTCACTATGTCTACAGAACAAGGCTCTCATGGCTCAATGTGCCACTGAGAGGTCACTCAAGTCCTTTTCCAGCATGGTGTGGTCAATCAAGTACTATACTTGGAGTCAAAAAGACATAGAGTTGAATCCCACCTCTGATGCTTGCTAGGTATATGTCATTCATTCAAAATGAAGTGAAACCCATGAAACCTGGAATTAAATTTAACAAATTTATTAAGTTTTATAGCTGTGACATGTTACAACAGCTAGTAGGAGTATGCGGCAATATTCAACCCCAGAATTTCCTGATTCAGAATCTTGCACTCTACTCATTATGTTATACTTGAATACACTTTTTCACATAATGTGTATTATCACTTTCTGTTTTAATGTCTTCCAATATATAATAGTAACAATAATTGGCATTTAGATAGGGCTTTGAAGTGTGAAAAGCATTTTCTACACTGGAATCTTGAAGACTGGGATTATGTCTTATTTAACTTGTCACCTCTCCCAGAAACTAGTATAGTGCTCTACATATAGCAAATATTTTAAAAAATAACATATTTGTTGTAACTACATGCACCCTGGACAGGTCAGCCCAACCACTTGGGGAATACAGGCTCTAAGTATGGGTAGGAATAATGATAGGACTGGACCTATAGTTGATATAGGCTACTTCTAGATGAGAGAACTCTGTTTGGCAATGTAGGTTAGTGCTTCCTCTGCAATTAGTCATAAAGAATTGCCAGAGGCAGGACTGGAGTCTTGGTCTTTCAGGCTCTGAAGCCAAATTTCAATTCACTACATCATGCTGTTCCTCATGACTAGGAATCCCATGTAGTTAAAAATGGAGCCTAAATAAACAATTATTATATTCGATGAGCCTTTCAATACTAAGTTTCTGCCAGTAACACCATTGGACACACTGAGGAGAAGAAGAGGGAAAGTAAGTTTCCTTGATGTCAGCTACAAGAAGTTATTACTCTTCCTCAGCATTCTAATTTACCTTTTACCAATAAACTTACCATTTTGGAAACTATTTATATATTCACCCTCATTCCTAGCACATTCCACAAGTTTCAGCCTATTTGTGACTATATGAGGCAGTGTTTGTTTATATTTGCTCTAAATATACCTTGTTTAGGTCTTAAGGTATGTCTCCTCCCATTCTAGAATAGTGAATAAAAGCACCGTCTTTCTATCCATATCCTGCATTATTTCTATAGGCATTGAAGGCCAATCTTTGTAGACTGAAGGTGTTATATTTTTAATCTAATCTCCTGCAGTAATCTCTCCTTCTCTAATGATTTGTTTCCCTTCTTTAGAGCACGTCCAACTCTGTTAATTTGTTGGGCATGTACTAATCAGAATTTTTCAGCTTTCCAGATATGATTATGTCATCATCTCCAACAAGGATAGGACACTGTTTGGAGTTTGGTTTCTGATGCTCTTTACTGATGATGCCCAAAAACTGATTGGATGGCTATCTCCAAAGAGTGAAACACAATGACTCCAGTTTCCACTCCAGGGTTAAACTAATATCGAGTACTTCATACTACAAGAACAGTTTAGGTTCCTTGTTTTCCCCCCTCCTTACATTTGTACGCAATTTATTTCATCATCTAGTGTTATTTTTTTTGTTTTGCTGACTATTTAAAAATACTACTGTTATTTCCCAGGATTACCTCCTAATTTCTCATTTCCCTTTTCTGGTTCATTCTTCATTATTATGCACTTTTACTGTGGGTATATCCCAAGGCTCTGTCCTGGGTCCTGTTCTCTCTCCATTGTCTCTCATTCAATGACCTCCTGAGTTTCCATGGGTATAATTATCATTTCTATGCAAATAAATCACAGAGCTATATATCCAGACAGTCTCTCCTTGGAATGCCACTGCTGCATCACCATATGCCTGCTGCATATTTCAAACTGAGTACTCCATGGGCATCTTAGACTCACCATATCCAAAAGAGAACTAAATATCTATTTCTAAAAATGTATCCCTCTTCCCAACTTTCTCATTTCTGCCAATGCTGCTTTCATCCTTCTAGTTAAAAAGGTTTGAAACCTTAACGCCATCCTTAACTATTTGTTTTGTTGTCTCCCCTAGCGTATCCAATTAGTTGGCAAATCTTGTTATTTCTGCCTCCAAAGCATCTTTTGCCTCTATCCCCTTCTCTACCTTCATTTAGCCACCAGCTTAGATTAAGCCTTCATCACTTCCTTCCTAGACTATGGCAATAGGCTTCCAACTTGTCTCCCAGCCTCAAACCTCTCCCCACATCAATTTATTTTCATGCAGCTACCAAAGGAGTTTTCCTAAAACACAGGTCTGACCATGTCACTGTTTTATTCAGTAAGATCCAGTGCCTCACTATTACCTTTCAGCTCAAATATAAACTTCTTTCTTAGGCATTTAAGACCCTCAACACCTGACTGAAATCACTTTTCTGGGTTTATTATACAGTACTCCTCATTTATACTCTTTAGAGTCTAGACAAAATTACCCATTATTCATGCACAACACTACATTTTACATGAATTAGCGATTACATGGATGAATAAAAAGCATTTACTGGGTGCTTGCTCTGTGTCAAGCACTGTGCTAAGCACTGAGGATTCTTCCTGATGTCATGGTCCTTTACAAGAACAAAGGGCAAGTCACAGCCTGAGAGTAGTCTGAGCTGCCCCAATGGGAAGACAACTGGCCACTTCCATTCCAGCAACTCAAATACTTCTTCAAATGATCTAATCACTCAATTACCACATTGAGTGATTACCACATTACCAGTCATTACCACAGTCACACTGAAGACTTGGAAAGATCTTAGCCTCAAAAGGCCAAGGTCTCCCACTCCATCTTGGGCCATAGCTCCAAAGAAGAAAGTGAAATTGGTGACTTTGCTAAGGCTTCTCTCACTCAAATCCAATTGCAAGTCATAGCATCATCTTCCTGATGTCATGGTCCTCTTCAAGAATGAAGGATAAACCACAAGAGAATACAGAAGTGAAAACAGACTCAAGGAACTTACATTTTAAAAGGAGAAGGCAACATATGCCAGACTAGTGTGTAATAAGGGGTGTTTTGTTATGGGGAATTATGGAAATAGTGAGTAGAAACATAGAAGAGTAGAAGGGGTTGACCAATGGAGGAGGGAGATTGCAGAAGAGTGGTGGGAGAAGTGAAGCATGAAGGGGCCTGGGTGAAATAATGGATGAGGGGAACTACTCAACAGTCAGAGCATTGGGGCACCAGAGTGAGAGTTTAAGAGATGAAATGATTAAGACCTCCAAGTTATGATCCCATCTCTTTGCCTTTGTGCTACTGGTTCCTCACACCTGCAACGTACTCCTTCCTCTAACCTCTTAGAATCAATTGTTTCCTCCAAAATCCAGCTCAAATCACACCTTCAGGATGAATGCTTTTCTATTTCTCCCAATTTCTAGTGTTTCCTCCACCCTCTAGGGGAAAAAAAACAGCTCGTGATTCTTTATATATAATTCTATATGTCTATGCTATTTCCTGCAATAAAATGCAAGTTCCTAGAGGATAAGAATTGTTTCATTTTTCTCTTTGTACCATCAAGGTCTCTTAGCACAGTATCAGATATACTAGAGTAAATGCTTGTTGATGAATTGATATCCCAAGCAGGATGAAGGCAGAAAGATTCTACATATACCAAAATATTCATAGCAATACCTAAAAAAAGCAACTAGAAACAAAATGGGTGACAATTTGTTGTGGAAACACCAAATTTTGATATGTGAATGCAAGGAAATATGAATACATCATTAATATGAAGAATTCAGAGAAATGTAGGAATATTTGTAGGAATGGATACTCTGCATCAGAAAGCAGATGAGGAAAGCATACAAAATCACTACAACAGTACAAATGGAAAGAAGAATGAAACAAATCTAAGTGGTGTTTGATTATAATGACCATTTCTTGCTCAGAGAAGTGATGAAGAAATGTTTCTTACACTTCCTTTTTTGGGGGTATTTTTGGAGGGCAATTGGGATTAAGTGACTTGCCCAAAATCACATGGCTAGTAAGTGCGTTAAGTGTCTGAGGCCGGATTTGAACTCAGGTCCTCCTGACTTCAGGGCCAGTACTCTATTTACTGCACCACCTAGCCACCCCAAGAAATGCTTCTTAATCCTTTTGTTAGAGAGGTAGGGAACTATGAGTGCACAAATTAGTTCATGTTATCAGGTGAAGCTGATGTGCCAGACAGATTTGCTCAACTGTTTGGTTTTTGGTGGTTTTTTTTTAATCTTTTTGGAGTGGGGAAGGCAGGGCAATTGGGGTTAAGTGACTTTCCCAAGGTCACGCAACTAGTAAGTATGATCAAGTGTCTTAGATCAGATTTGAACTCAGGTCTTCCTGACTCCAGGGCCAGTATTCTATTCACTTCACCTTCTAGTTACCCCTTCTTTTTCTTACAAGGAAAGATGGTGAGGTCCTGGGGGAGGACAATATCTGAAAATAAATGTCATTTTAAAACTTTGAATGAAATAAAAGCAATGGGGAGAAGAAAAAAGTTCAACAAAAACACCATCAAAGCTACCACATATAAAAGTATATAAAATAATTCATACTTTTAATTCACTATCTCTCTGCCCAGAGCAAAAGAATGTGTGTTTCCTGCTGAAGACCAATCATCTCATTTAATCAGAGTTTTGATATCTTCAAATGTTGCTTCATTTTGCTCATAGTATATACTGTTCTCTTAATTCTGTTTTCTTCACTCTTTGCATCAGTACTTTTTGTCTTCCAATGTTTCTCTTAATTCTTCACATTCGGCATCCTTTATATAAGAAATGTAGCAATTTGTTCATCCTTTCCCCCAATTAAAGGGCACCAACTTTGTTTCTGACTTTTTACTACTACCTAAAATGCTGCTGTTTGGGGATTTGTTTTTTATTTATGTGACATTTTTTCTATCTTTGACCTCCTTTGGTTATATCTTCCTGCTGTTCTTCAGGCTTCTCACACAGTTTTGCTACCACTTACTCCTATCAGCCTCACATTGGAGAATTTTTAAATTTCCTATAGACTTAGAACTTTTAACCTGAATTTACACTTCTAGATTACATTGTTAATCTAGTGTAGAATTACACTAGTTCTAACAATGGTGCCTAGAAAACCCACTTTTTGTGTTCATTTGGAAAAACATCCATTTATCACTAATTTTTCTTTGTCTCTAGCACAATTCTTATTAGATATCATCTCATCTCTTAATTCTTCATTAGCTTTTCTGCCTAGGTAAGTTCAAAAATGTCAACCACAAAAGTGCATGGATTCTCTAGCAGATCACTACCTCCCATTCTGTCCACACTAACTCTAAATTCTTCTAGAGCAATGGTTCTCAACCTGTGGGTTATGTTCAATTTGTAACAATGAAAATACATACTCGTATCAGATATTTTCATTATGATTCATAACAGTAGCGAAATTACAGTTACGAAGCAGCAACAAAAATCATTTTATGGTTGGGGGGGGGGGTCACCACAACATGAGGAACTGTTTTAAAGGGTCGCAGCATTAGGAAGGTTGAGAACCACTGTTCTAGACTTAATGAAAGGGGAGGTCAAGTACAACTGGGGGCACAGGGCAATGTGATTCATGAACCCTTTTCAGTTCCTACTTTGTCAATGCATATAGATTCCATTCCAATAGCAAACAACCACTTGGGAGCAATAGAATTTCTTCATTTGGAGTCTCTAGAGGAGTTGGCTTCCATTGTCACTTCTGACAGTTACTATCCCATGTGACCTTGGACATGTTATTTATCCTCACCTGTAACATGAGGTAATTATAATGGATCGAGGTGGGCCCCCTGTGCCCTTGAGGCCACATATGTCCTCTAGGCCTACACATGTGACCCTTTGAATACAAACTTCACAGAACAAATCCTTTTATTAAGGGGATTTGTTTTATAAAGTTTGTATTCAAAGGGCCAGACTTGTGCAACTAAAGGGTCACATGTAGCCTCAAGGATACAGGTTCCCCACCACTCTACTAGATTTTCTTCAAGGTCCCTTATAGCTCTAGATCTATAATCCTATAAGGTCATGGAGAGAAGATAAGGACCTAGTAATAGGGTTAGTTGACTATTATAGCCATTACAAGTTATCCTTGGTTGAACATCTTCCCTCAAAATGGTCCATCCTTCTCTCCAATGCTACCCCTGGATTTCCTGCATCAATTCATCATACAGAGCTCTCATTCCCTCTTCTTTGCCAAACTTACCATGCCTGGCATCCTAATGATTTCAGAGGAAGCAAGGCCTACCAAAATGGAAATGCCCCCATATCAGTACCCAAAGTTTCTCTGTTCCCAACAAGACTTTCACCAAGGATTATGATTCTCTCTGTAGGTTTTCTAGGTACCATTGCTAGACTTTTTTTTAAATCACCATTTTTCCCCTATGAAGAGTTTTATTTACACATGAAAATGTTGAGCAAGAGCACACCATGCACAACATGGAACTTACATGGTGAATAATAGGAGTACAGGAAGGGAAGACTGCTCCAAATCCATCTTGTCTCATAAATATGCATGTTCCACATGACCCCTCCAGCATCCTAGCCTAGGCTGGAACTGATTTGCTTTTCATTTCACCATTAAACGGTGTCACACAATAAACAAGCCAGGTTCCACACATGCCTATAAAATCATATGCCTAATCGAGGCCATAACTTCCTTGGATTAATCAAGTACTCTGTAGAATCATATTTTAAACTGATGGTTACTCCCTTCTCCACACCCGGCCTGTGCTCAGATGAACAATGTGTCATTGGACAGCATTGATTCCCCTGTGCCTACTGACGCTCCTTTCTGGAGACTCCTATTTTAAATACCTACCTAACATTTGCAGCATGTACCACTGCCTTCAAGCCCATCCCCTCATTATCACTTATGCAGAGAGAGACACAAATGAAGGGGGGGAAGAATTCAGGACCTTTGGGAGGAAGTCTTGCTGTTCCTAAGGTTGCTGTGTCAAGGACAGGACTGAAACCAAATCATACCATCCATTTAGCACATCCTCAGAGGACAAAATGGATTTTGTAAATTCCTCATGGAAATTAGTATCAGGGACATTGGCATAAATCTTACTATTAAAATGATTTACCTCTACTATACTATTATTAATGTTCTGTAAATTAGGACCATAAAATGTCATTTGCTTTGCTATTAACTGAAAATAATCAAACAAGTTCACATACACATACACAACATTTTTACACATTTCTGTTTTTCTTTATTTCCCTGCTATAATGTCCCTCATAATGCTATCAACAGTAAGCCCCCCACCCTTGCCCCCCTCACCACCACACAAAAGGCATCAGCATGTTGATAGCACTGACGCAGCATGCACTTCGGATCAATTACTGAATTGGGGAGACTAATTTAGACAATCTTTACTTGTGGTCTCGGAAAAAAATTCATTATTTATGAGTGCAAACAAAACTGTATCATTGTTGTTCAATTTGAAACACATGTTCCTTAGAATCTCTAGCCATTTCCAGAATCTCATTATTCAAAGGCCTAGATTCCACTGCAAATTATTACTGATTTCTAACATCTTAGATCTGGCCGAATTTACATCCTAAAAATAAAAAGGGAGAACTTGCCCAATGAACAAGGGAAACAGAAATGGGAAATTAAACATCGGTTTGGACGTTGGCTTCAAGGCGAGCTGTCACAGAGCCAAAGAAAACAGTAGGAGGTGAGACGTGGGATGTTTTTTCTTTTTTCCCTTATGTGAGAGCAACCCTTTCGTCCTTTCTAACACATACTATTTCCTATGGTAATAATTGAGGGCACAAGACTTATGCACACAAACAGAGCAGAATAAAATTCACCGTGATTAAAGTTGGAGCCCATTTCCACAAAGATCAATGTTGCTCATTGTATCTCAACAGTCAGACAGTAAAACATATCTCTTTGCCGTATAGTGTTCTTGTTGACTTGAAGAAGAGATATTCAAACATTTTACTCTCTGTATGGTCTACCTATTACTTCATCTCATAAAGCTCCACTGGGGAAATCATTTTTCTTATCTTGCATCTTAAAAACATCTCCCCTTTTCTCAAACATCGTCAGGAATTGGTAGTAACCCACCACATGATTCTAGTTTTATCCTTAAGTTTTATCTGTCTTGTTTTCCCTTCAATTGGAAGAGTTTCCTCTCAGTCCACTTGTTCCCTATGTCCAAAATCACACAGAAAGACCTTGCCAAAAATGTGCCCAAACAGAGAAATCTATTAATCCTGCTCTCCCCTATTCCACAAACATAATTTCATGTTTCTTTTAACATTTTCTTGTTCTGATTCTTTAAATGTCCATTTATTTAATTTCCAATTTATGGAATAAAACAAGCATTTCCAGTACATAGTATCATTTTTGAAAAAGGAAGGATGAAGGCACATGGAACTAGAAATCAATTATGTACAACTTGCTACTCCTGTTAAATATATAATAAGGTTATTGTGTAAATTTCTTTTTTTCCCTTTTTTTCTTCCCTTCCCCCTCAATATGGCTACCAACAGACACAAATATATGTATGTATGTATGTATGTATGTATGTATGTATGTATGAACTCATTCTATACACACTTTTATTCATCAGTTCTTTCTCTGGGTGCAGAAAGCATATTCTTTGGTATGTCCTTTGTAGTAAATTTGGGTATTTATAACAGTCAAAATGATTGAGTTACTCAAAATGGTTCTTCAAATAATATTGCTTTTACTGTATACAATGTCCTCTTGGTTCTGCTCATTTTGCTCTTCATTATGTCATGCAAGTCTTCCCATGCTTTTCTAATATCATTGAGCTCATCCTTTCTTGCAGCACAGCAGTATTCCATCATTATCATATACCATGTTGTTCAGTTATAACCTTTTGTTTCTTCTCTTGTCCCATACTAGGTGCCTTCAAAGGAACGTTTATTTATTGTCTTTATTTATTTATTACTTGCTTCCATTTCCTTAAGAAAATCTGAGAAAGGCCATCATATCATTTCTAATTTTTCTTTTACTACATTGTTAATTTGTCCATCATTGTCTTCTCCATCAGCTGAGTTGTATTTCATGCTTTCCCTTTCCTTTCTTATGTATAGCCCTCCTAATACATTCCTGCAAATGTCTCTTCTAAGTACTGAATATCAGGGCTGTTTCCCGAGTTTCTCCTCACCCTTCCAACTCCTGATTGCCATTATAAATTGTCAAATAAATTCTATATTGTCATTATAAACCTTTTTCCATCATTTCTCTCTAACTTGGAATACTCTGATGAAAGAACAGTGTTTCACATGCTTCACATCAACTCAGGCTTCATATGCCCTTTTTAAAACTTTATGTCTTTAACAAAGTCAATTGCCACTTTCTTCCTATAGAAGGTATAGTTTTATAGGTAAAATTGCATTTAATAATCAATCAGAAAAAAATCTTCTCATTCATATAAGTGAGTTCCCTGCTTGGATACCTATTGTGAGGTTAAAAAAATCTTTTTTCCCCAGATTTACTTACATATAATATCTGAATATTTCGACTTGAATCTGGTAATTTGGCATCTCATTATCCCACCAGACTTTACAAGTCTTTATAATATCCATATAAAAATAAGCCAGGAATTATGTGCATCTTACAGATATAAAAACTGAGCAAAAAAGAGAGAAAGTAATTAAAGATCTCATAGTAAGTGGGTGGAAACCAGACCCAGAAATTTAGCCCATTTATTTTCTGACTTTTGAAGTAACATTCTTTTAATGCCATGCTGTTTGACTCTCCCCTTCTCTATTTTTTCTGTCTGTCTCTGTTGTTGTGACTGTCTCTGTAATGGGAATGGAAATGTCTCTCTCAGGCTCTATGCATCTATCTCTCTTCCATCCTGCCACTAACCCTCTTTATTCTTTGAAGAAAAATGGGACAGTGAATTGTTAGCACCTAACCTACAAATAGTACAGAAAAAAGTGAAAGAATAATTATACAAAATAGCAAATAAAGTTAGCAATGATTTTTCCATGAGGATTGTAGGACCCTTTAAGGCAAAGTAGATTTAGAGGAGGAGGATTTTAATATCCAGCCCTGTTCCTGAAACCCAAGCAAATAATTTGGAAGAAATGAATGCAATGCCTGACTTTATCAGACATGAGTGGCGATCTGGCTGTCTTATTTTATAAAACATGTATGTGTTTCTCAATACCCTAAGGATATTTCTACTTTTGAATTTAGAGTTTCTGATCTTTAGATTGCTTCAACAACAAGAATTCAATAATTTGCTAACTGCTTTAGCTAATGATAAAATATCTATTATCAATCATGTATTATTGCTATTCTAGATTTTAGATTATTATCTTTGTATATGCTCTTTCTTGTTATTTTAATGTTCTTGTTATTGTTGTCCTTAAATCTCAATATACATGAAGTGTTCATCTGGAAAGCTCTCAAGTCAAAAATTCCTTGTATGGGGGGTCACCATTCCAATGAAGTCATTCCACCTTGCTTACTGTAGCAGTGCTAGTTTGACAAAACACAACACTGATGACAGTTTGCCAGAAACATGAGCAAGAAAGCAAGTAAAATGTTTTTGAAAGAAAAAAATTATTTTTTTCATCTTTCCAGTCCAATAATCTTTTATTTTGGCCATCATGTGTTAGGCATTGTGCTAAGCACTAGGGATGCAATGAATAAAAAGAGAGTTCCCTCCCTTCAAACAGCTTGCCATCTAAAGAACTGGAGGTAGCATATAAAAGAAGGCAGGATATTGAGAGGGGGAAGAGAAGAAGGGAGAAAGAGAAGGATGGGGCACACCAGGATATATCTAGTGGGGAGGAGCATAGTTTGTTCTTTGGAACTGAGACCAAGCAAAGTACTAGATGCAGAATGGAGTGAGACAAAAAGGAAGGCATTTGAAGGAGTTTGGCGTTCTACCCTTCAGCCTTCCAATCAGAAGGGAGAGAAGGCTAAGGGAGGTAGTGTCAATCAGGGCTTGATTTAGCAGAATGGTGGCAAGTTAAGAAGTGATGAGCTTATCCTGGGAGGGGCATCTTGTTTCCTGGAGTTGGAAGCAGACAGGGCAGCAGTTGTGAAGTAGAGTGAGCACTTTAGAGAAAGATCTTTAGAGTATTTTGGATCTGTCGATTTGTAACAATAATAATGATGATGAAATAATCATGTGTAGCTAGACATTTAATGTAGATGTAGAGCTGATTCATGCATGGCATGGATAAACATCTGATCTGTAAACAGTCCCACCCTGTTTCCAACAGACAGCAGTTTCTACATTTTGTGGAGAGGACTGCTGTGTAATTATTTCCAGCAGATTAGGAACAAGCAAGGTTCAAGGACAAGTAGGATCCAGGACAGCCCCAGATAGGTGATTTCTCCTTCACATTCCAATCTCCAGGATGGGTATTAGACCAGAATTGTATTTCTCTATCACACATCAAATATCTGTAATATAGGAGGACAACAAGAGTTCAGAATACAATTAACTTCCCCTGATTATCCTCAATGGGAGAATAACATTAACTTAACCTCACTGTAGGTATCTCTTAGGGTTCTGTATGGGGCCCTCTTCTCTTCTTGCCCTATATTCCTTCATTTGCTGATCTCATCAGCTTCTGTGGATTTAATTACCATTTCTATGCTGACGATTCTCAAATGTACCTATCTTGCCCCAATCTCCCACTGACCTCCAACCTCACATGTCCGACTGCTTTTCAGACATCTTGAACCAGATGTCCAATAGATATCTTAAATTTATTCTGTGCAAAGTGGCACTTATCTTTCCCCTAGAATCCTCCCCCAATTCCTAAATCCTTATTACTATAAAGGACAATACCACCTTCCTAATCTCTCAGACCAACAAGCTAGGAGTTACTATGAATTCCTCCATGTCTTTCATCTCCCACATCCAAGTTGTTGCCAAGGCCTGTCAATTTCCCAAACATACCCCCTTCTCTCCTCTGACACAACCACTACTCTGGTGCAGGCCCTAATCACTCCACACTTGAAATACTATAATAACTTGCTGGTATATCTGCCTGCCTCCAATGTTTCCCCCATCCAATCCATCCTCCATTTGGCCACTGAAGTAAATTGTCTAAAGTGTAGTTCTAATCATGTCACTTCATCTCCCAACTCAATAAGTTCCAGTGGATTCCTATTGCTTCCAGAAGCAAATACAAAAAAATCTTCCACTTGACATTCAAAGCCCTTTGTAACATAATCCCTCCTACCTTTCCTGTATTTTTTCACCTTACTCCCTAACATGCGTGCTTTAATCCTTTGATGTACTCCTGGCCGCTTCATGAACAAATCACTAATTTCTTGGCTCCTGGCACTTTTTTTCTAACTGTTCCCAGTACCTGGGATCATCACTCTCCTAGTCTCCATGGACTGTCTTCCCTGGCTTCCTTTAAGTCCCAACTAAAATCCCATATTCTAATGTAAACATTTCCATTCTGTTTTTAATTCTAGTTTCTTTCCCTCTGCTTTCCATAGTGATTGAAACATAGTGGTTGCTTTAAAATGTTTCTTAAATGAATGAATGAAATGATAATGATGATGATGATGATGATGAGAAACCACTGGGGTTAATGGAGCTTTCATATATCTTTACAAGATGCATTAGGAACCTGGCATAGTGACTGGCACATACTAGACACTGGTTGTATGTTTAATTGAATTGAATCAGGAAGTAATTGTCAATGATGTGAATTACAGGGGAGCTTATGGAGGGGAATGAAGGAGTCATTTCAGCTTTTTGTATTCCCTCTTTTAAGTCTGGATTTCCTAAATCAGTGCTGTAACAGTAAAATGCTCATATCTATGAATGTATACTTATTAGCCAAAGAAATTATCCACCTGTATTGTAGATCTTATAAAGCAACATGTGATTTAATGGTCTAATGAATTCGCAAAATTTCTGCCATGCCAATAAAGCATTGAGATAAATCTATATTCAAAAACCACATTGAAATGATAAATGAAGCTGCTCCTCTATTAAGCAATTTGGTGATTCCTATAAGGAAATCTGAGATGGTTTATAGCATTCTCAGAATTCTCTGTCTTTCCTGTCTGATCTAATGCATTCCTTTTTCACTATGTTCAACCTGAGAATAGATTACTTGAAATAAAGTTGAATAGGGAAAAGAGAGAGACAAGCAAACATTCAGAAAGAAGAGAGAGAGAGAGAGAGAGAGAGAGAGAGAGAGAGAGAGAGAGGAGGGAAGGAGGGAGGAAAGGAGGGAATGATGGAGGGAGGGAGGGAGAGATTTGTAAGTGAGTCAAACACAAGAATCCCTTGATCTGCTGTAATATGTGCCTCCCTAAGTGGACCATATATGTTCTGGCTCAGCACTGAATTGCAGTCCCTAGATGGTTTCTTGGTTCTCTCTCTCCAGCTGATCCCCATGATGATTGTAGTCAGGGGAAGGGAGATTTACATCAGAGCTGCACGTGAGAATTAATTGTCCCAAATTCTGAGGAAAGGAAGAAAGGAAGGAGGAAGGGCAGGGCATGGCAGGGCAGGGCAGGGCAGGGCAGGGCAGGGCAGGGCATGGCAGGGAAGGGAAGGGAAGGGCAGGGAAGGGCAGGGAAGGGCAGGGCAGGGAAGGGAAGGGAAGGGAAGGGAAGGGAAGGGAAGGGAAGGGAAAGGAAGGGAAGGGAAGGGAAGGGAAGGAAGAAAGAAAGTAGTATCATTCCTTTTTAAGATCTCCTTAGTGGATAGTTTCTTTCTCTCAGTGGTCAATCCTTTCCAATTAAACTTTGAAACTCTCCTGCCTCCTCCAGTAGTGGAAAAGAGTATTGAGGTGGGAGTGGAACGTACAAAGAACAAAGGACCAACCAGTTTGTGCTTTATAGTTCCAAAGTACCAAATCCTTCAGGGATATTAGATCATAAGACCAAATGAAAAATGACTCAGGATCCAGTAGATCCTAGGACTCTCTTGTTTGCCCCCGTTACAATCATTTTTATCAATGTGCAAAAACTTCACCCTACTACCAGACAATATGAGTGAAAACAGTGAAACCATTTTTATGGAGTTTATAAAGCTTTTACCTGGGCAGTATGATTTGACCTCTGATAAAGAAGGTTATACTCAGTAACAAGGTCTAGTTTACAGGCATGGGTTGAGGACTGGGCTCAAACACAGTTGTTCTGCTTTTATGGCCTGTTTGTTTGCTTGACATTGGAAAGGACATTTTGTGTCATTATGTATCCATTTGCTGACCTATAAGATAAGGACATTTGTCTCACAGGTGTGCTGAGAGGATTAATCAAAGCTCTTTGTGAAGTTCAGGGAAATGGGATATCAACACAGCATTTATATGGGCTCTGACTCTCATCTTATTCTGCCCTCCACAGGATTCATTTCCATTTGAGGCTTAGTTATTAAGATCTTTGAAGCTGAGTTTTGTCTCTCAGTTCTGTGATATCTTGTAAAGTACCATGCACACAGGGGTAGAACTCTCTCTGATGCATGTTGTTAGTCAGATAATGTGTCCTAGAAATAAGTGATGGACCAGGATTATTGGAGAGAGGCTTAGAGCATTCCAAATGAGAGCAAAAATTTAGAGCAGAAAAGTAAGTTATGTCATTATTGCTAGGTGAGAGAGAAAAAGGATAAAGAAGTGATCTTGACTGCAGTGAAGGAATCATATTAGGAATTAACAAAAGATGAGGTTGGAAAGGTAACAAAATGTGAGACTCGATTGACAGAAGACTGAATGGTAGACTGAAGAGTCTGGATAATGAAAATGTTGATGAAGATAAATCATCTCTGAAACTGAGGGAAGATCTATATACCACTGTGAGATATTGAACAAGACTAGAGAGTAGGCTGTTTTAGATTAATATCTTTTGGCATAGATCTACAGTCACATTGGTGTAGGAAATTCTGGAAGGAAACACCCTTTACCAACATAAACCAGAAACTATTCTACTACTTGTAGGATTATAGCATCTGGAGCATTGAGCTGTTAACCAAAGTCACGCAAGTCAGTACCTGTTAAGAGAGAGAACTTAAACCCAAGTCTTCCTAACTCCAAGACTAGTTTTCCAACTACAGCACACCGTCTCTCGGATTCATATTATACTTCATTTCTAAGATGCCACATTTTAAATAATAATAATTAATAAAAATAGCAAGCTTATATCCACATAGCAATGTGACCTAGCTAAATTGCTTTTATAACCATGATGATTTCAAAGTACCAACGACAAAAAAAATTTCACCAACCTCCTGAGAGATAGTGTGTTTGTCCTTTGTTTTTGAAGAGAACCATGGCATCGCAACTTGCAGTTGACTTTGATAGGAGTGAGGGAGGGCTGTGCAAGGTCACCAGCCTCACTCTCTGCTCCAGAGCCATCTGAATCCAGTGACCAGACATTCATCAGCAAGCCTGGATACGATCTATGAGAGACAAGTGATGTTCTCAAGGTACAAGATAAAAACATATTTTTGGACAAGGTCGATTTGGGAATTTTTTAAAATTTATGTATATTTGTTATGAGGGTTTTGGTTTTTTCTGATAAAGGGAGGGAGAGACAGAGACAGAGAGAGAAAGAGAAAGAGAGAGAGACAGAAACAGAGGGGGAGGGAGAGAGAGACAAAGAGAAACAGAGACAGAGACAGAGAGAGACAGAGAGAGACAGAGAGAGAGAGAGGAGAGGGGGAGAGAGAGAGACAGAGAGAGAGAGAGAGAGAGAGAGAGAGAGAGAGAGAGAAAGAGAGAGAGAGAGAAAGAGAGAGAGAGAAAGAGAAAGAGAGAGAGGAGAGAAAGAGAATATATAAATGCTTGGTAAATTGTGAAAATAAGGTTTAAAATAAATTGCTTTTATAGAACAGCATTTGACAACATAGGATGAATGAGTCTCTAGGCAGAATGGGGTCTAAATAAGAGGTATGGGCTGCCAACTGTTATGAATTCAAGGTCAATAATTTCTGCCAATACCAGTCTCTTGAGATAGGAGAGGAATGAAAATTGTCCCCATTTTATATGTGAAGAAACTGAGGCACAGAGTAATTAAATGACTTAGTTAAGATCACACAGCAGAATCATGGAGGACCTGGAATTCAAAGGGAGGTCTCTTGACTGCTAGACCAGATGCCTTTCTACCATACTCCATAGCTAGTTTGTTTGTTCAAATAAACTACTTTCCTGATAACACCTCTGATCAAATAGTGGTGAGTTTAAGTCTAAAGCCACAGTATTGGGACCCCATTGTAAATGAGAGATATTGAGAGTAGAGCTCAGTAAATGACTTTTTTTGCCAGCTTTTATAGTTATAAATGAAAATGTCAAGTACTCCTAATAGTTTAGTTTATGGGGATGTAGTAAGTATTTATAGAAGGTGGGCTGGATGTTTTTCCATTAGCTCTTATGCCATACAATTTTTTGGCTCATTCTTGGACGAAGCTGTAAACCAACTTTTTCCTCGTTCCTCAACATTTGACATATTCTGATTATGAAACATTTGGGGATTTACACGATTTATTGTAAATAATCCCTCCTATAATATTCACAGCACAATAATTCACAGCCCTGAGGCAAGAGTACTCTTAAAAAATGACATTACACCGAAGATCACTTTTCAGAATTTACCATTTGTGCATCATGTCTAGAATCTATAACACATGTAAAGTGGTCAAATCACCATTTGTCAAACTTTTTTTACATTTTTTCCCCATTGCTTTGTGGGGTTTGAATAAAAATACTTTTCCTCTAGTCTAATGACCTGCCTAGTAAACCCAATATACCAAGTACTGCAGAAAATCAGTATTGAAGACTCAAGTGGTGATGGGGGGCAATGGGGAAGCAGGATGGCATCATTGTGTCAGATCATTATAGTGATTGAGATGAAAGAAGCTCCTCTTGCAAAATCATTTTCAGCTTTTACTCGTAGAGGGAGAAGAAGCAGAAATAGAGAAAGAACCACCATAGCTTGTACAAATATCTAAGTAAAAATCCCATGCACCTCTGTTCCTGGCATCTTTGTAATGATGTTTCCTATCTAGGCTCACTGCTAGTTGGGAAGGCAAAATTCTCATGCTGCCCTATACCCAGCTGTTTGCTTCAGAACCAGATTTGATCCAAATAAGCATGCAGAATTTATACTAAATAAGGGTATATTTTGAACATGAGACTATCCCTTCATGGTGACGGTGTTGCTTTGTGTAAAATGAGCTTATTTAAGACTTAATAACTATCTGCATAACCTCAACTTCCTTCCATGCATAATAATTTCCTCCTTTGAAATCCATCTTCTTTAGAGGTGTACTATAAGCGATTGAGGCAGAGAATATTGGGTTCTTTTTAAATTATTCTTTCATTCAGGCATCAAAAATTATAAAAAGATATGAACGAAGAACTGGGAACTATGAACTTGGATAGAATACTGGACTTGGTATATGTGTTCAAAACCTGCTTCCAACTCTTAGAAGTTGTGTAACCCTGTTAGACTTAATGGCCTTGAAGGTCCCTTCTGGCTCAAAATCTATAATCCTATTAATTTCTACAGCATACAATGTTTCATATATGCATATATATATATATATATATATATATATATATATATATATATACACACATGTATAGTATGATATAGTAGACAGTTGACATTGGAGCCCAAAAGATTTGGGTTCAAGTTTCTGCTCAGATACAGATCATCTATGGGAGTCCAGGCAAGCCATTTAATATTTCCTTACTCTTACACAAATCTTCAGAATTTTAAGTTGCAGAGAAAGTGCCAACCTGCATTATTTAAAGGATTTCTTCATCTGGGAAATTAAAATACAGGTCCACTGCCCATCTTCATTCCTGAATAGATGCTTATTCAGAAACAACAAATTGTGCCTTTTATTATTGCTTTCTATTCCTCACTTCCCTTCCCTTTCTGAAACTTTTTAAATGCTTAAGTGACCCTCTTTCCTTCATGTTCATGACTGCCCACCAATTCATCTTCCACATTACCCCAGGAAGAAGTCCTCACTTATAACAAGGGGAAGAGAAAAATGCTTAAGTATTAGTGTCTGCTATGTGTCAGGTACTTCATAATATTATCTCATTTGTCCTCATACTAACCTATGAAGTAGATACAGTTATTATCCCCATTTTACAGTTGAGGAAACTGAGGGAAACAGCTGCTAAGTGACTTGCTTAGGATCACACAGCTAGGAAATATCAGAGGCCATATATGAACTAAGATCTTCCTGACTACAAGTCTAGAGCTCTACCACACCACTGAACTCTTATAACAAGTACACGCACGCGCACACAAACACACACATAAATTTGAACAAAGAAAAGATATTGACCATATCTGAGGAAGCATATCTGGTTCTATACTTCTAGCCCATCACCACTCTAGGAAGAGGTGCAAGATCAGTCTTTTAACATCCTGGCACAGTAAATCAAATTTCTGATGTCTTTCAGCAACATTCCTTCTCATGTTATTTCCACAAACTGTTCTCCCTGTTCTGGTCATTTCATTCTGCTTCAGCTCATGCTAGTCTTTGCATATTTTATTGAATCTGTCACATTCCTCATTTCTTAATAAGCAATAAAATGCCATTACATTCATGCCACAATTTATTCAGTTATTTCCCAATTGACAGGGACTTATTTTTTTCCAATTCTTTGTCATAACAAAAGTTCTGTTATAAATATTCTTGAGTAAATTTGTCCTTTCCATCTGCCATGACCTCTCAAGGGTATATTCCTGACAGTAGTATCAGAGGATCAAAGAATAAGTATAATAAGTGACTTCTTAAAATGGATTGAAATTATTTTACATAATGGTTGAAACAATTCACAAATCAACCAGCAATTTAGTGAAGTGCCTTTCTATTTCATCGTTCTAACAATTATAGTTTTGCCTCTTTTACCAACTTTGACAATCTGTTGAGTATAAGATGGAAATTCACAATTCTTTTTATTTAGTTTAGTGACTTTGAGTATTTTTTTAAAAATTCA
>CM053600.1:13706145-13724490 GCA_028646575.1 Pseudocheirus occidentalis | reverse complement strand
TTTATGTCTTTCTTTCTTTCTTTCTTTCTTTCTTTCTTTCTTTCTTTCTTTCTTTCTTTCTTTCTTTCTTTCTTTCTTTCTTTCTTTCTTTCTTTCTTTCTTTCTTTCTTCCCTCAGTTAAGGCTCCAGTGGCATCCACTGATCAAATGGTGTACTTGGATACTTTGACATCCATAAAAACAATAAGCACCTTGATGAAAACTCAAATCATTCATGTCTTCTTGTCTTGTTAGAAATCTTTCCCAAAATGAGCAATATTCTATTTCTGTAACTTATATAAATGTGTCCTGTTTAGACAAATAAAGCACCATTTCTCTGTTGTGTACTTCCTACTTTAAGAGCACTTTGGTGGGAGGGATTTGTTTTGATATTGTAACCCTTTCACAACTTTTTTTTTAAATGTGTGAAAGGTTCTGACTCTAGAGAATGAGTACTTGATGGAATTTACTTGAAGGGCGAAAAAGTCTTGCAGAGCACTAAACCCTTGTTCAATTAGTATTTCTTAAATTTTCAAAACTGGAATCGTTTCAAAACCATCTTTTCAGTAGAATGATGAGTAAATCAATTACAATGCCATTTAAATGGTATGTAAGGGTTGGTCTGGCCCATAGTGCTCATTTTCCTTGACTATATATTTCCTTGACCATATATTTCCTTGTATATATGTGTATATATACATATATGTACATATGTATGTGTTCATATTTATATGTGAAAAGTACTTTACAAATTTTTAAATTTTCGATAAATGTTAGATATCATCATTGTTAGATTTATTATCACTATCATTATTTGGGGATTCTCTATAGTTAGATTTCTTCAGGAACAAAACAACCAAGTGATTGAGCCTACCAATAAATTCATTTAAAACAAGAATACATATCCTATTCCGTTACAAAGGTAGATAGTCCACAGAAAGGGAACGTCACAAATATTGTCAGGTTTATATACATATATTGTTTAGTTTTGTTCATTTTTCTCTTCTTCCTCTTTCTTCCTTTAAAAAATACTTTGTTTGGAGGGGAACTAGGTGGTGGAGTGAATAGAGTACTCGTCCTGGAGTCAGGAGGACCTGAGTTCAAATCTGACCTCAGACACTTGATACTTAACTGGCTGTGTGACCTTGGGCAAGTCACTTAAACCAGATTGCTTAGCCTTCCCCCCTCCAAAAAAAATACTTTATTAAATGAGATGACTCTTGGCAGGGATGAAGAGGGATATGAGTACACATTTAGACAATGTAGAAACAAAATCCATAGGTAAAACATATTTTTAAAATAAATTGAAAGATAAAAAAGTCCCAAAGTAGCTAAGCTAAATAGTTAATGTGATATAGATGATTTTCATTATGAAGGAGGATGCCGTATGAGATTTCCAATAATGAAGCAAACCCAACACAATATCTTATTTGTAGGTATGTAGGTGGATTATTTGCATATATTACATAGAGCTGATCTGTATGTGTGTGTTGTGTGTGCATTATATGTGTATATACATATATATTATCATACACAAGCCACATATAGCATATATATGTGTGTGTATGCATATACATGTGTATGTGTGTCTGTGTGTGTGTAGAGATAGCCAGAGAGAGAGAGACAGAGACAGAGAGATACAGAGACAGAGATATATAGATAGATAGATAGATAGATAGATAGATAGATAGATAGATAGATAGATAGATAGACAGACAGACAGACAGGTAGGTAGGTAGGTAGGTAGGTAGATAAATGAGTTAAAAAGGTCAGTAATTCTATATGAAAAGACCAAAGCATACAGTGGGTATGCTCCTCAGAGATGCTTTTGATGCTCTGAGGTCTGAGTTCAAGTACTATTTTGGAACATTAATGAAAAAGATGAATGTAGCCTCTGTGCAGATTTATAGGGTTGATTTCTCTGCCAGAATCTGGGGAATTAATATCCTGTTCTATTGGAAGTCTGAAGCATTAGCAAAGTTATGGGAGGTAGCTATTTGCAATATTCCTGGTTCAATATGTTGTTATTAGTCATATTTTCAAACCACTGCAACCACTTGCCAAATTCCCTCCCCCAAGGATAATAAAGTAATGGTTGAGGTTAAGAGTAGTCCAAATCAGACCATGATTGACTACTACTCCAAAGAGTTGGGAATATCAACTATTTCAAATAAGCTAAGAAAGAAAGTCACAGATGACTCATTTATCTTGACTGGATGGGGAATCTTCATTTTCATCTGCACTTAATTAATATGAAAACAACTTTATAAGCTACCCCTACAATGCAGAAGCTTATGAATTTTGGAGACACTGGTAACTTTTATTACATCTACAATAACTGAAATCAATCAGTTTTGACTTTGATCAGTGTAGTGAAGGAACACAGTATAATGGGAACAATCTTGCCTGCTTTAACTGTTTTATAAGTAAGTAAAATCAAAGCAGGAGCATCCAGTCAAGGTCCCTAACTTCAGTCCTTAACTCTTCCCTGATCTCCCAACCTATCTTTTTTTATTGACTTGTTTATTTACTTTTAGTTTACAAGATTCAGTTCCAGAATCACTTGAGTTTCAGATTTTCTCCCCTCCCTTCTTCCCCCCTCCCCTTGGTGGCATACAATCATGTACAGGATCTGCAAACCCTTTCACATTGTACAATATTCTGGTTGTATAGAAGTATTGTAACCAATGAAGCAAACAATGGGACAAAAGAAAAGAAAAGAAACAAAATCAAAGATGGAAAAGAGCAATCGCATGTGTTGCTTCAGTCTCCATTTAAAGTCTGGTCTTTCTAGATCTTTCTCTGAATGTAGACATCTCCTTCCATCCTGAGACTTATAAAGTTGTCTTTTAACTGTGCGTTGCTGGGAAGAGTCCAGTTTATCAAAGTTGGTCATCACACATATGATGTATCTGTGACTGTACAAATTTTTCCTGGTTCTGCTCTTCTCACTTAGCATCAATTCGTATAAGCCTCTCCAGGTAATTATGAAGTCCACCTCCTTCCCATTTCTTATATCACAATAGTATTCCATTACATTCATATACCATAACATGTTCAGCCATTCCCCAATTGATGGGCATCCCCTAAATTTCCAGTTTTTTGCCACCACAAAGAGAGCTGCAGCAAATATTTTAGTACATATGAGCCCTTTTCCCACTTCTATGATCTCTCTTTGGGATACAACCCCAAAAGTGCAAACCTATCTTGTTAATTGTCTCTTAAATAACACCATTTTAATGTCTGGCCAACACATCAAGCTCCTGGAGTTCATCTCTCTTGTATTCAATCCATTCTCCACACCTCTCCAAACTAATCTTCCTGAAGCATGTCTGACCATATCATTCTTCTGCTCAAGTACCTTCAGTGGCTCCCTACTACCTCTAAGACAAACTACAAATTTCTCAGGCTGATGATTAAATCTATCACAATCTGACTCCAGATTACTATTCTAAATTTATTTCAAAATATACAACCTCATGGATTCTGTGTTCCAGATAAATTGACTTACTTGTGGTTCTCCAAACATAGTATTTTATAAATCCCCATTATACCTTATCCCCCATATATAAACGCACTCTCTCCTCACTTCTATCTTTAAAGCTGACACATTTTTATTAACTACTTTCCAGGCATTGTACTAAGTGCTGAAATGCACTTAAAAAGAAAAAGTCACTTGCCCTCAACTAGCTTATGTTCTAGTGGGAAAAGATGGCATGCAAAAATGAGTTGAACAGGTGAGGGAAGGGGAAGAGTTAGAATCCTCAAATGTCTTCCAGGCTTAGATTGTGTACCATAACCATTGTTGATGACCTTACTTTTTATTGTTCATTTCTTCCTCCTTAAATTGCCAAGCATAAACAAGGAGTAATAAAAGTCTTAGAGGGAAGCTAGTGATGCTGTGTGTAGGGCACTAGCCCCAGAGTCAGGAGGTCCTGAGTTCAAATCTGACCTCAGACACTTGACACTTAAGTAGTTGTTAAGCACTTAACCCCAATGCCTTGCCTTCCCCCCTCCAAAAAATAAAGTCTTAGGTCAGTTTTAAGTTGTAATAACTATAATGGTTCAAAACTACAATAAGCATTTAGGACACACTGTACTTATTGCACATTGCACTACACATAATATCCACTCTCATAAAAATGACAGCTTTTTTGAAGGCAGGGCTTGAGTAAAGTTTGGGATAGAGTAGCTTGGAGGTATCCTCCAATGATATCCTAGAATTCCATAATTCTATTCATTGTAAAATGTAGAAATAACAGTGATCTTTAAAATAAAAAGAAGGCTGTTGTTTTCCCTTAAAAATCCTTTTTATATTGCTATAGAGTCATCCATAGTTGAGTATACTATCAAAGAGAAAACATTAAATAAACTTCAAATAGAAGAAAGAAAATGTGCCCAGACTACTTTTCTATTGTACCTTTCCCCTATTCCTCAGAAGGAAGTTCCTCCTTTTAGGAAATAGGTAAATTAGACACCCTCCATCTAGGAAAAAGGTAAATTAGATACCATTTAAATGAGATTGGTCATACATTAGGTGAGTATCCAGTGAAACCTATAAGGAGAATTGTCTGTTAGCCTGGTTAGCAAAGATGGTACCTAGGGGGACATGGGAACCTAAATTACACAACGATAATAGACCATCAATAAGAAAAAGAGAATGAAACTACTTTCTCTGTGGTGCTCATGCACTGTGATTTATTGGATAAAGACCTGGGCTTCCAGTCAGGAAGACCTAGGCAAATGCCCACCTCAGGAACTTACTAAGCAAGTCATTGAACCTCTCTAGCACTGTTTCCTCATTTATAAGATAAGATTGGACTTGCTGACCTGTAGCATGTCTTCTAGCTCTAAATCAATGAACCCATGACTTCTTTCAAAGCCTTTTCTTTCACAACCCAAAGCATTTTGCCTTCTATCTAGACTGTTTTCATGTAAATTTCTGAACACACTTTCGCATTCCATTTTGAGTATCTGAGCTCTTCTCCTATTACTCTCCCCACCCACCCCCCAAAAAAATCCCAATCTGCTGAACATATTTCAAGATGAAAGCTAAGTAATGATAAATAATGATTAAAGAATAGACTTCAGGACTATGAAGCTCTATAATCATGCCTTGTGTAATGAGATTCTTCGTATACAATATAAAACAGTGCACAATGTAGAAAAATATCTCTCAATTGAGGCAAAGCCTCCATAATTAAAAACATAATTATTGATATTATCAAATTATTTCTCTTCTGTAGGCTGCCAATTGGCAGTCTGTTCTCACCATTAGCATCAATGGAAGACATATTTCTCCCAATAGCAAAATCATGCAGATGGGCAATATCACCTGTAATGCGCATTTGTGCACAGGATGTGGTGAGTCATGGGATTTAAGTAATCAAGACTAATCAATGTAATTACCCTATCCCCAGAGCTGATAGAGAGTTGTTCCAACAGTGTAAACACATCAAAAGTCCTATGGTTGGCATTAAAAATTTTAATTCTTGTTTTTAGAATTCTGTTATCCTTTTATATCTCATCCCTGTGCTACCTTTCATTGTCTCATAAAACCCAATATAAAATTGGTCCAAGCTGTCATGAAAATATGGCATAAATAATAAATCTATGGAACATTTAAAGGGAAAGATAATTATTTTCACATCCAGACTATGTTAGGTATTCTATTGCAATATATCTATAGTTTAGAGAAACGGTAAGGATCTTTTCGATTTATATGTAGTTTACATTTTATAGGCTAATTTGATGGTCACTGATCTTTTTTTTCTTTTTAGATGAAGGAATGCAGGACAATTGGGGTTGAGTTGCCCAAAGTCACATGGCTAGTAAGTGTTAGGTGTCTGAGGTCAGATTTGAACTTAGGTACTCCTGACTCCAGGGCCAGTGCTCTATTCACTGTGCCACCTAGCCATCCCAAAGGTCATTGATCTTAATGAAAGATATCATAAAGAATAAAGTTGCTTAATCTGTTATGAAGAAAAGATCTGCTACAGGAAGGAGAGAGAGAGAGAGAAAAAGAGAGAGAGAGAGACAGACAGATAGAGACAGAGACAGAGACAGAGAGACAGAGAGAGACAAAGAGACAGAGAGACAGAGACAGAGAGACAGAGACAGAAAGACAGAGAGAGACAGAGACAGAGAGACAGAGACAGAGAGAGGAGAGGAGAGAAGGGAAGGGAAGGGAAGAGAAGAGAAGAGAAGAGAAGAGAAGAGAAGAGAAGAGAAGAGAAGAGAAGAGAAGAGAAGAGAAGAGAAGAGAAGAGAAGAGAAGAAAAAAGAGAAGAGAAGAAAAAAGAGAAGAGAAGAGAAACTGTATCGTGAGTGAGAGAAGGAAAATAGTGATAAAGGGCAGAAAGACAGAGAGAAACAGAGAGAGACAGATACAGAAGACAGAGAGAAAGAGAGCAGAGAGAAAGAGAGACAGAAACAAAGAGGAGGGAGAAACCATGGCATGAGTATGAGAAACAAGGGGAATGAGGGAGGAGAAAGAGAGAGCAGGACAAAGAGACATACAAAAACAGAGAGAAACAAAGAAACAGAGAGAAAGGACGGGGAGAGAATGGGGAGATAAAGGGGAGAAGAAGAGAACTCTTGTTTCAGATAAAACAGAAGAATACTATATTTAAGAAACAGAGGAAGGCTGCAGACATCATGTGATAAGCATATAGCATTTTTGTTGATAAGTCCCTCCGTTTAAAAAGGAAATCTCAAGGACCATTGCAATAGTTCTGGTATACTCACAACACCGAGTGCTTAGTATAACTACCTGTAGAACAGAACAGGTAATAAATGTTGAAGTGGTGTGGCAGAATTTTGATTGGATAGTCCAGTGGTTCTCAACCTTCCCAATGCCATGGCCCTTTAATACAGTTCCTTATGTTGTGGTGACCCCCAAACATAAAATTATTTTCGATGCTACTTCACAACTGTAATTTTGCTACTGTTATGAATCTATCTGATATGTAGGATATATTTTCATTGTTACAAACTGAACATAACCCACAGGTTGAGAACCACTGGCAGCCATTCAGCTCAAGCAAAAAGTGTCTGGGGTATTGGGTAGGTTTCGCATGATCTATGACTTTGAATCTGTATCCTCAAGCGTCTTAGACCTATTTCTATTTCAGGCACAGCACTTTTTCTTCTGTAATCCTCAACTCTTTATTTTTACTTGGCTTTCCACATGCACATTTGTTCTCTTGACTTCTTCTTGTCCAAAGAATATAAAGAATTACATTGTGTCTTACAGATGATTGGTGCTTGATTAGTATCTGTTGAAGTGAACTTTGGCTAAAAACTAACAGGAGACAGATACAAAGGAGATATCAAGTAATTGAGCATATGTTTCACTGGAATAAGGTAGTTGAATGAAATAACTAGACAGTGATTCAATATCCTATACCAGCACCCAAAGGAGCTTATTGTATTTTAAATGTGAACACCATCAGGTCACGGAGGTGGGTGCATTTTTAAATGGAGTGGAATTTATAATGAGCCTAGAGTCAGCAAGACCTAGGTTCACATTTGACTTTAGACATTACAAGCTGTATGACCTTGGGCAAGTCAATTCACCTGAGTGTCTCAAATTCCTCATGTATAAAATGGGGGTAATAACATGTAGCTTTCAGGGTTGTTGTGAGGCTACAATGATAAAATTTTTGTAAAGCACTTTGCAATCCTTAGAGCACAATATTAATCATTAATCATTGTTGTTATTGTTACATTTAGACCATGGAAAAAGATTTTAAAATTTTCATGGATGAAAAGGTATCTTAGCAATGGGGAGTTTAGTGTAGGAACTGGTAGTAGGAAAATATCAGACCTGACACCAGAGAGAAGCATCAGCAGGTCCAACCACTCCCAGATTAGCTAGAGAGCAGATAATTAAATGAGTTCCCAGGGCTCATTGTGCTAGTGAACTCAGTGCCACATGGGACTTTTGCCAAAAAATAATAATAATAACAATCCAAATCCAACTAGAGATAATAACCAAGTTGTAAACAATAAATGGGTTAAAACAAATCATAAGTGGTTAATAATTATGTAAAAGAAAATGATGATGATACAACATGACAAAATGTCTGGGATACCACTAAAGCAATCATCATAGGGAAAATTATATCCCCTCCAAAAATAACTTGACAAAATAGAGAAGGAAAGCATTAACAAACTGAATGTGCATTTCTAAAACAAACAAAACAAAATAAATGCAAAAGATAAATATTAAAGGAGAACTAGATAAATTGGAAAACAAAAATATAACTGTAGAAATGATAAAACTAAAAGTTGGTTCTTTGAAAAGACTGGCAAAAATGATAAACTTTTAGCCAACCTGATTAAAAAGAAAAGGGAAAAAGCAACAAAATGACAAATAAATAAGGTTGAAATCACAACAAAAGCAGAAAAAAAAGAATTATCAGAATTTTTATTCACAGACATATGCAAAGAATATCAAGAAAAGAAATAGGTCTCTCCAAATATATAAAACACTGAGGAAATTAAAATTATACTGTATCATTTAATAATTGAGTCTACTCTTAATTAATCCTATTCCCCATTTTGTCAAGCCTCATTTCTCAGTTAAGTTCAAAGATCCCAGTCTGAATTAAAGACAAGATTCAAGGATGGCATTCCCTCTCAACTAGCCTCTGGGACATCTGTTTTGCTTACCTATGAACAGAAATTACTTTAGGTCCAGCTCCTCCACAAGGGACAATTCTTCTGCCCTTGTCTTGCCTTGTAAGATTAGGGGTGATTTGATTTTCCATAAGGCGATGACTACCCAGGTGATCCTGATTGGGGTGATTATTATTTTTCTAGCCAATATTACTAGAGGAAATGGAGGCGCATAAAGGAATTGATATTCCTTATTTGTCAGAGAGGCATTATCTTCCATACCAGGAGGCCAATCCACCTTTCTGACCCACTTTATTAACAGCTATATGTGCCATTGTTAATAAACTGTTATCTTGAGTGAAGGAATGTGACTCAGTTTCCCTGTTGCATTTTACTCTTCACAATCCTCAATCTAATGGAAAACCCAATAGGGAACTTAAATAAGTCAATCTCAGAAAGGGAAATAGAACTCCTCAAGTTGGGTTGGGGGGGGGGGGAATAGAGACAAACTTTGTCCTTATGGATTCACAACAGAATCCTATCAAACTTTTAAAGAACAATTAGTATCCGTACCACACAGATTATTCTCTAAAATCAAGAAAGAAAGCACTCCACCAGACACCTTTTATAAAACAAATACAGTCCTAACAGATAAACCAGGTATAAAGCAAGAACTCACTATAAACCAGTATAATTAGTAAATAGTGATCTAAAAATTGGAAATAGAGTCCTGTCAAAAAGATTACAGCAATTTATCTAAGAAATCATACATTGTCAACAAGTTGGATTTATATCAGAGATACAAGGATAATTAAACATTAGGAAAAATAAATGTAATAAGTCATATTAAAATAAAATATCCTATATTATTATTATTATTATCATTATCATTATTAACTACATACAACTGGGAATTAAGATATGCAGGTAATGTGGCAAGGAGATCCATCCTGTCCTACCCGGAAGTCAGAGGGGAGAAGGGGAGGATATAGGAGAGAGAAGATTGGGGGAGGGGTTATACAGTGGGATAGGGCTGTTTTGAGGTGTTGGGTAGGGGAAAGATGGGAAGAAAATTTGTAACTCAAAATCTCGTGGAAATGAATGTTGTAAACAAGAAAATAAATGAATTAATATTTAAAAATAACAATAACCCCCAAACCCCACATCTTTGTCTTAATAAATGCAGAAAAATTCCTTGACAAAGTACAACACCCATTTATGTTAAAAGCCTACAAAGTATAGACAGAGTTCTCTTTTTTAATATCATAAAAAATATCTAAGGTCAACATAATATGCAATGGGGATATACTAGAATATATACTATACCATATATACATATATATGTGTATTTATATATATTACATATATACATATATGTGTGTATATATTATATATATGAGTAAATTGTGAATGCCCACTCTCTTGAGTATTATTTAGTATAGTTCCAGAAATGCTGGAGATGGCAAAAAGCAAGACAGAAAAACTAACAATGTAAAGATAAGCAAAGAAAAGGGAAAAAAAAAAACTAAACCTGACTGGCTAATGATTTACTGATGTATTTTAAAAATCCTGAGGAATAAGCAAATTATGCAATCATTCCTATCTACTTGTCTATCAGTCTTTCCTGTCTCCATTCTTCCCTTTAACTTAGGCTTTCTTCCATAAGTGTCCATCTAATGAATCACAAGTACGCTTTTTGTTTTTTTGTTCATCTGTTTTCTGATTGGAGAGGCAGTCTTCTCATTTACTGAGTTCTGGAACACCTTCCTTATTTGCTTTTACCCTATTCAGTCTCCATCCATCATTAAATATAGATGCAGGCACTTTTCACAGAGGCAGACTATGTTGAATTTAGCAGTTTTCCTAATTCCTGTCAAGTGCCGGAACTAATTGAGCAAGGGAATATGTTATGCTCACTAGTAACAAGTTAAATCAGGCTATTTAGTAGGCAAAAGACACAATGCAGAAACATATGCTACATCAACCATGAAATGGCCCTTGGGTCCCAGGATCCTTGAACTCATATAGACAGGAACATGGATATCACTGAAACATTTGGAGATAGTATTATGTGATGGTTAGAGCACTGGACTGGAAGGCAAAAAGCATTAGGTTCCAGTCCTGCCTAAAATATTTTTTACCAACGAAGTGATTCCAGCCTATTCTCTTGGTCTCTCAGTACTCTAAACAACTCTCTAAGAATGTCACTAGCAGGGAAAATGTTGACCTACACTGGCAGGTTTTCTTATCCTGGAGATCCCTACCTCCATTATTGAACGCACAGGTCCAATCACTGTTATTATTACTCTCCTTTTCAGGAATGCTCTGACACTATTTGGGGCTAATGGTAGTGGCTCAGGTAACCCAATGAATAAAAATGGGCATAGACTTTTCATGCAACTATATGAGTCAACACAAATAATTCCTGAATTATGAATGGTGCCATGGAATGATCCTTGGCATCGAGAGTTAACCAGACCCTACTAGAGAAACAGGCATTCTTCCATTGTGTAAACAATGGGAAAAAAACAATTCCAGGGATATGACAAAAAATCAGCTGACAGCTGCAAAATAAAATCTGTGTAAAGTCAATCACATCAACTTCCACAACTTCTGTTAGCAAGGTTCTTTCGACCACTACCAGGAGACCTTTAAAGCAAATATTTATCCCTGGATTTATAAATTTTCTAAATTCAGATTTCCAGCTCTCTGGTTTGCTTAAAACATGGTGCACATTTAGCAAGGGAGGAGAAAAACATCTCCCTTTATATAGCTAACATTAACTTAAATTAATGTGGGGTTATGATATTTAAAATTAAGGATAATATATAAAATAAAATTGCGTTATCCCCATATTGTCATACTTAATTGATAGTTCATGAATATGAGTCTTGTTCCCAGAAAGCATTCCCTGTTAGTTTCAAACTAATTGTGGCAATGAGACCAACCTAATTCACACATTCTGGAATAGCTCAATGGTAGACAAGCAGTCTCTGCTTTTTACTTCTGGAAAAACTAAACCATTACCTTTAACAATTCAACCATTCTACCCCTGATGTCTTTTTCCCATAAGTATGGATTTAAAAGGACCATTCTGCAATAAATATCAATTAAAACATAAATAAATTTAAATCTCATTATTATTAAAACCACTGAACAAAGGCTGAAGAAACTAATTACAAAGAAATTAAAGTTTACTTTCCCCTCCCCTGGAAGTACCCTTATAAGCAGTACAAGATATTTGCATGTAAAATATTAATCACTATTTACTTTGGCAAAAAGTCAGGAATACTCTACTTCAGTCTTTCTAATGTGATGAACTCCTACATGCCAAACATTTTTCCAAGGGGCATTGTAAAGTTCATGCTTATAAATTCATATTTTATATACACATACAAAAATGTAAATAAGTACCCCCCCTAAAAAATCCTGTATGACAGAGAAAGAAAAGTCCAATTTGGAAATATAACTTGTTCCTTGTTTAAGGATTTGATCAAAAGCTGAGCTTAATTCACTGCTTTACTCTGTGAGAAAAAGAATTGTTTCATTTTTATGTTGGAATTTTTAGAATCTAGCAATCTGACATAATAGGTGCTTAATGTTTGCTCATTAATAATAATAGTTCAATTTATATAATACTCTAAGGCAGTGGTTCTCAACCTTCCTAAAGCCTCGACCCTTTTAATACTTGTATGTGGGCATATCTGCATGTGGGCAAACCCTCCCGGAGACAGATAGAGGAACGGTGTCTCAGTTCCTAAGACCACTGGAAATATGTGTTTTCCAATGGTCTTAGGTGACCCCCAAATGGGGTCATTACCCACAGGTTGAGAACTACTGCTCTAAGGTTTGCAAAGTCCTGTATAAATCTTACCTTGTTTTATCTTTACAACAACTCTGGGAGGTAGGAACACTTATTATTCTGATTTTACAGAACAAGTCAGAAGTCAAAATAACTCTCTCTGGGGCAGACAGAAGTGAGTGACTTACCCAGAGACACACAGCTAATGAATATCTGGATCCAAATTTGAACTTGGGTCTTCCTGACCCGAGGTCCAGTGTGCTATCCCCTACACCACCTAACCAGCTCAATTAGCTACTTGGTATTCTAAGACCCCATCATTTTTCCCCCTGAACTATTGTTATTTCTTGTTCCTTGTTCTCTTCCTTTGTGCTGGATGTTCATCATGGCTGGAAAACATGTGCAGGTCACTTCTAACTTTTTAGAACCCCTAGTTTCTTCCAAAGGCATTGGAAATCCCACCTTATACATGAGACTATGGGTGATACATCCAGCTGCTAATGCCTTCCCCCTAAAAAAATACTTTGTATTTATTTTGGGTGTATATACCCACACATACATCTATACATATATTTATATGTATGTAAGAATGTCTGACTGTATATATGTATGTATGTATGCATATATATGTATTGCATATACTTATGCAGGCATATACATGTTGAGTCACCTAGTCGAATTAAAACATCTTGAGATCATGACCTGTTTTATGTTTGTCTTCATGTTCATATCATGGTCCCTGACACATGATAGACACTTAACATATATTGTTTATTGATTAATTCAATTAAAGTTAGAAAGTACTGAACACTCGTTATTTAGTCAATAGTTGCTTCCAACACTCTGTCAACCCTATTTGGGGCTTTCTTGGCAGAGATACTGCAATGGTTTGCCATTTTCTTCTCCAGCTCATTTTGCAGATGAGGAAACTGAGACAAACAAGGTTGAGTGACTTGCCCAGGTTGACATATTAAGTGTCTGAAACCAGATTTGAACTCAGATCCTCCTGACTCTAGAACTGGTTCTCTATCCACCTAGATGCCCCTAGTTTTCACTTTATAAACCTCAAAGTGCTATATGAATGCCACTTATTATAATTATTATTCTTCAAACAAACTATTAGTACCAAAAATGGGAAATGGATAAAATATCAGATATTGACATTGTCTTTCACCATTTCCCAAGACAGTTTAACTGGTATAAATCAACACATTACATAGATTAAAAAAAAATCTTGAAACCAATTTAGCCAACAAACACTTTATCTCCTTGCCAAACAGAGAGATACATCAGCCAAGGACAATACTAGTTTACCATAAGTGATTTGTTGAATTTTACATGAGATAATGGGGGAAGATTATGTGCAAGCATTATCTCTAGAAGAATGAAAAGTGATAGAAGGGGAAAAAACAAATGTGCAGAAAGCTGGAAAGAGGAAAATAAGTAAGTGTAATGGGAATCTGAAGCTCTTTCCTTCCCCTAGCCCCTTTTCTTAAGTGGCTCTGAGAATGTTCACATGGAGCCCTTGGCGAGAAGCTTGTTTTTTGGGGAGGAATGGACACACCTTGTTGCTTTGTAATTGGACAGTGGGTCAAGAGGGCTGACCCAGGAGAAGCCTATATATACGCCCTGACGTGAGGCTTTGCTTTGGGGCTCACTTTGAGAAGAGTTGTGTGATTTAACCAGATGAGACTCTGGGAAGCCGTTGAGCCCCCCAGCTTTGAAAAACCCAGATGTTGATGCTTCCCTCTCTGGTAACTTGAATAGGTAATGGATGAGATGGTCAGATGTTTGGAAGCCAATCTGCTGATCTGTTTCTTGGTCTGTTTGTAACTTGTGTTTGTGACTTGTGCTTATAACTTGGATTTGTATTCTTTGGAGTTCAGGGTGCTGACTTTTCCCCCTGAACTAGGTAAATGATATGTGTTTGTTTGATTAAAGAAAGATGATTAACCCATTTTGAGTGGCTTTCCTTTAGAAAAGCAGATCTAAGAACCTGTGCTAGCAGCCACCCTGGGTATGCTAGGTGCTTGCTGATACAGTAAGATATCAAGTAAAAAATGTCAGTCAAGATTACTCTAGCAATTTTCTCTGTCAATGACAGTAGACCTATCACATTTAAGAAGTGATTCTGAAGGAAGCAGGAGGGAAGAACTGCTGAAGAAGACTACTTCTAGCCTGTGCTAGAGGAAGCACAGTTTCAAAGGCATTGAGCCTTGGTTTGATGGTAAGTGTTTAACAACTGGGTCTACTGGGAGAAAAAGGTATATATGACAAATAGTAAAATTTAATCCACATTATAAGATTTATTAATATTTGCCTTGTCATTTTCTTAAGTTTAGAAATGAAAAAACAATATATCAGGACCAGATTTGCAGCATTTCTTGGTTCCCTGTGGTATAAATGTTCACACTTTAATAACCGTCTATCCCTAGCCAATGTAATCAAGTTTTGACTGACTAAGCATGTTCCTCCACAAGAAGCTTTAGCTACCCCTTCATCACCTTCCTACCATCACCGTCTAGGCCACTCCCTAAAATTTTCTTTCTATTTACTCCATATGTGGTTATCTGTATACATGTTGTTTCTCTTCGATAGAGTATAAGTTCCTTGAGGGAAGGAACAACTTTAATTTTTGTCTCCATATCAACAGTATCTTATTTCATAGGTCAACTCTCTGATCATTACATCTGCTCTCTCTTAGTGCCTAGAAAAATCTATGGGACTATAACTTGCTAATACACGCACACAGGCATACATATATAGAAATATATTAATATTCATTATCATATAATATATATGCACTAACATATTAATATTATATATTATCATATGATATATACTAATGAACATTGGTAGAGAGAGGTTCCTCACTAGAAGTTATTTTATGCCAATGAAATCACAGGTATGGAACACCACTTTATCCTTCCCCCACCCCCACAAAAGAGGTAGCTAGCACAGTACCTACCTCATAATAGGCACTCCATAAATAAATGGTGAATTGAAATGGATTTCCCCAAACTCAACCAGTCCAAAACTGTGCTTGTTATCTTTATGACTAAAGCTTACTTCTCCTCTTAACTTCATTATTTCTATTAGTGATATTAACCATCTCCTGTGCTAAGAGACTTAGTTCTATCAGTGACTTTTTAAAAATTCAATTTCATTGTTGTTTCTGAATTGTTTTCTCTTTCTTCCCCCACCCACTGAGAAAAAAGGGGGGAAACAATGCAAATATGTTTAGTCATTCAAAACAAATCCCTGCATTAGCAGGAGGCAGGAAGGAAGAAAAAGAGGCAAGGAAGGAAGGAAGGAAGAAAGGAAGGAAGGAAGGGAGAGAGGGAACGGGGAGGGAGGAATGGAGGGAAGAGGGAGGGAGGAAAGTAGGAAGGGAGGGAGGAAGGAAGGAAGGAAGGAAGGAAGGAAGGGAGGAAAAAGAGGGAAGGAAGGAAATATCTTTTGATCTGCTCTCTAGGACCATTAGCTCTCTATCTGGAGAAGGATAGCATATTTATCATGAATCCTTTGGGATTTTGGTTGGTTATCATGTTTATCAGAGTTATTGAACTCATTCAAAGTTGATTATCTTTACAATATTACTGTTATTGAATGAATTGTCCTCTCAGGCTTACTTACTTCACTTTGCATCAGTTCATAAAAGTCTTCAAAGGATTTCTTTTTCTATAGCCATCTCCTTCCTTTCCTACAGAACATTAGTATTCTGTCACAGTCATATGCCTTAACTTGTTTAGCCATCCTCCAACTAATAAGCATCCCCTCAATTTTGAAATTTTTACCACCACAGAAAGTATTGCTATAAATATTTTTTGTGCATATGGATCCCATTCCTCTTTCTTTGTTGAACTCTTTGAGATACAGACCTAGTTGTGGTTATTATTGGACTTTTGTGGTATAGTTTCAAATTGCTTTCCAGAATGGTGAGACTAATTCACAACTCTACTAAAAGTACATTAATGTATCTATTTTCCCATGGTCTGCCAGCCTTTGTCATTTCTCTTTTTCTTGTCATTTAAACCAATCTGATGGGTATGAAGTGGTAATTAGTCATTCAAAACAAATCCCTGCATTAGCAGGAGGTAGGAAGGAAGGAAATGAGAAAAGGAAGGAAGGAAGACTTAAATTCATATTTATACTGATACTTAAAGAAAAAGGTAAAAAAGATGGCTAATGAATTATTTTAAAAGATAAAGAAAAAATAGTAGAAGGAAATTCAAAATGGAATTCAGGCAAATTGGGCAGTTTTTAAAAATATTATAAAAACAACCTCAAAGGAGTGTAAAAATGTGCATATGCTTTGACCCAGCAATACCTCTTCTAAGGCTGTATCCCAAAAAGATCATAAAAATGGGTAAAGGACCCACATGTACAAAAATATTTATGGCAGCTTTTTTGTGGTGGCCAAGAACTGGAAATTGAGGGAATGTCCTATTGCAGAATGGCTAAACAAGTTGTGGTATATGAATGTAATGGAATACTATTGTGCTATAAGAAATGATGAGCAGGCAGACTTCAGAAAAACATGGAAAGACTTATATGAACTGATGCTGAGTGAACTGTGCAGAACCAGGAGAACATTGTACACAGTAATAGCTTCATTATATGATGACTGACTTTGATAGACTTAGTTCTTCTCAGCAATGCAAGGAACTAAAACAAATTCAAAAGATTCATGACGGAAAATGCCAACCACATCCAGAGAAAGAAACATGGAATCTGGTTGCAGACTGAAACATACTCTTTGCTCTCTTTTTTGTTGTTGTTAGCTTTGCTTTATTTTGTTTTTTCACGGTTCCTCCCATTCATTATAATTCTTCTATACAACATGACAAATGTGAAAATATGTTTAATAAATATGTATATGTAGAGACTATATCAGATTGTATGCCATCTTGGGAAAGGGGAAGGAGAGAGAGGAGGAGAAAATTTAAAACTTATGGAAGTAAATGATGAAAACTCAAAAACAAATAATTTATGAAAAAAACAACCTGGAACTCTTTATACAGGAGAGATTCATACAATTTTCTAAGCAGTTCTTTTTTCCTGTTCTTTGTATAAGAGAATGTTGATATTTATCAATTCTTTAATTAGGAAAGAGGGGAGGGGAAGAATAGAAACTTGCCCATTTGGCATGACTTCCAGCTGATAAACATCACTCTCTCATTTCTCAATGATGCCTGAAATCCAACTAATAGATATACTAATAAAATATACTAATATTTATTTTTCTTAATCTTCTCTGTCTAAATATATATAGATATGGAGGTAACACATTAAGCCTTTTCAGTCAGCTGCTTTCCTGAGGCAACAGCTAGGTGGTGGAGTGTATATAGTGCTGGGCCTAGAATCAGGAAAACTCATTTTCTTCATCTGTAAGCTGGATAAGGAAATGGAAAACTACTCCAAAATTTTGCCAAAAAAACCCACCCACAAATAGTGTCACAAAGAGTCAGACTCAATTGAAAACTGACCAGCAGATTTTCCTGAGAGCAGATTTGGACAGGAAACAGACAACTTGAATGTCCTAGTCATAGGAAAAGAGCAAAAAGAGGTTTTAAGCCCAGAACACCATGATTTTTGGTACAGTTAATCACTCATCATAACATGATAGATTTAGAGATGGAAAAGAACTTTGGGAGTCCATCTAGACATTTTACAAATAAGTAAACTGAGGCTCAGACAGTTTAGGTAACTTAACCAAGATTACACAGATAGTAAGTGTCAGAACCAGGATTTAATACCAGGTCCCATGACTCAAAACTGAGCATATTATTCACTGCTCTAAGCAGCCCCATCCCCATCCTATTGACCACCCCCATTACTGAAGCTTCCATCCATGGCTACTCTTCTGGAGGGTATAAGTTTGATCCCACAATATTTAGCACAGTATATTGCCTTCCCTTCAATCATGTTGTCTTTGGAGGG
>CM053600.1:13690449-13705645 GCA_028646575.1 Pseudocheirus occidentalis | reverse complement strand
ATCATGTTTCCCTAAACTCTCTGAACACCCAGGATTGCTGAAGCTCTATTCCTTTTATGACCAGAAACAAAGAGAACAAGTTCACTGTGGGCCCTTTGTTTTTGCCAATATGACTCATGAGACTGTTGTTCCTCTTCAGGAGAGTCTTTACTTCTACCTAATCATCTCCGTACTGTTAATTATTAGCCCTACAAGAAAAAAACCATATAAATCTAAACTGTTCCTTAGGGTTGTGATTTTCATTGAAAATACCCCTTAGCGCTGCTGAAAAGTTTTATGCCTTGACTTTTGATACAAGGAGGTTTCCTTTAAAAGTATGGTTAAGCTGCAGCATATGATTATGGTGGAATATTATTGGCCATAAAAATGAAAAAAGGATGATTTCAGAAAAACCTGGAAAGACATAAACTGATACAAAGTGAAATGAGCAGAAGCAAAACAGTGTATACAGTAGCAGTGGTATTACATGATGATCAACTGGGAATGACAGCTATCCTGATCAATATAATGATTCAAGACAATCAAAAAGGACTAATAATGAAACATACTGTCCACCTCCAAAGAACGAACTGATATTGTCTGAATACACATTGAAGCATGGTTTTTTTTTATCTTTTTTGGGTTTTTGTTCAAGTCTTATTGTACAAAACGAATAATATGGAAAATTTTTTTATGATTGCACCCTGTAAAACCTATATCATATTGCTTTACTGTCTCAGGGAAGGGGAAAGGGGGTGGGAAGGATAGAATTTGAAACTCAAAACTTTAAAAAATGTTTAAAAATTGTTTAAATGTGTAATTGACAAAAATACACTATTTTTTAAAAGTATGGTTATGTTTTCCAAGATATAACACCTAAAAACACACTGAAACTGAAGGCTATCAAAACTGAAATATAAAAATACCTTTTCCTCAAAGTCCATTCCTCTTCCTGACTTAATTGTTTCTTTCTAGAGCACCACACTCCTTCCAGTCACCCAGGTTCATGGCATTGAAGTCATCCTCAGCTTTTCATGTTTCCTGACTCCCTCCCAAAGCCAGTCACCTGCTGAGTCTTAGCAATTCTGCCGTTGTAACACCTCTCACATCCCTTCCCTTCCCCCTGCTCAAAGAGCTATCACCTTCGGCCAGGTGATCCTCACCTCTCACCTGGAATATTGCAAAAGGACTCAGATTAGCCTCTCTACCTCCTGTCTCTCTTCTCCAATCCGCCCTCTTCACAAGTGCGTAAATGATTTTCTTAAAGCACATGTCTGATCATCTGACTCTTCAGCTCAAAATACTCCAGTGACTACTGTCTCTAGGATAAAGCACAAATTACTCTTTTTGATATTCAAAATCTTTCACAGTCAGGTTCCAGCCTATCTTTCCAAGTTTATCCCCTGTTACTCATATTCATGTTCTCCATATTCCAGATGAATTGGACTTTCCTTCTAAATACTATTCTGAGTGCTATTTCCATGCCTTTTCACGGGTTATCCTGATACCTGGAATCACCGTTTAGTCATCCCTGTCTCTTCATAGCCCTGGTTCCCTTCAAATTTCAGCTTAAATACCACCTACATGTGCCTTCCCTTGCCCTCCCCAATACATCCTGAACTACTCTTGATTATGCCCCTCATAGGCTTACCACTCAAAATTCTAGATGCCTTTTTTTGCTTTCTTTCTATTTATATTTATATCAGGAGCACATACATGGCTATCCATCCACCTGTTATGCCTCATTCTCAACATACGGCCAGTTCATTTTCTTTTCCTCTCATGCATTTCTTTGATGACATCTTTTACTGCTTGATTCTTCTTTGTAGTTCCTTGTTATATGTTGAAGTCAAGTCGCTCACATTTATATAGCACTTTATAAGCTTAAAAACATTTTTATGGAATTACTGAAGAAATATTTTTTAAAAGCCTATTATGTTTTTGTTTTGTTTTGTTTTTTGTGGAAAAGATGCCTGGATGTGAGTTGGATGATAATGCAATATTAAGAATCACACTATTTCATCTAAGGGGTCTCATAAATTTGTCTGCTATCTCTCCCCCAAAGAATTTTTCCTGCTTAGGCTCTTTTACCTTTTTGCATCTGGCTCTTAAAAATCCACACCTCAGAACCCTAAGAAAACTTACAAAAGCTTAGGCTCATATCTAGTTTCTCCCCAAAAAGGGAAACAAAAAAGTTCTCAAAATGAAATTTGACTCTATTTCTCCTACACAAAAGAAATGCTTAACACAGATCCCCACATATGCGGTGACAGAAAAACTTCAGCAATTAGCAGCTGTGCTAACATAATTATTGTTATACTGTCCTGGAAACTTGAGACTTATATTTAAAGACATGAAACATTTTGTGGGCTGATGAATAGACATTTTACATTTCCCCTCAGATGTATTCTCATCAAACGGTTTCCTCAAGGACCATGTCTTTTGGCAAGCTTGGCCAGGGGTTCTGCTTATCTTCCTGTGAGTGGTCATCTTGTCCAAGGAATATTAGAATAACTACACTACTTAGAATCAGAAGCCAAATCCTCTGTGCCCTCCTTGTGGCTTTTAGAACTAAATGATGTTGTGAAAATGCTCTGTTTCCTTACTGTTTCTCACACATGACATTCCATCTCCTACTATCTCTCATGCCTGGATCTCTCTTTTTCTCATCTTTTCCTCCTGAACTTCATTCAAGGCTTAGCTAAACTCCTGCCTTCTTCAAGAAGCCTCTACTGGTTTTCCTTAATCTTAATGTCTTCCCTCTCCAGTTTATCCCACCTACATCCTATTAGCACATAGTTGTATAGATGTTGTCTCCTTTATTAAATATTATACGGTGAACTCCATGGGAGAAGGGACTGATTTTTACCTTTCTTTGTGACCCTAGTATCCAGCACTGTGTCTTGCACACAGGAGGTGTTTAATAAATGCTTGTTGACTTGACTGGTTTCCTGGCTCCTCTCTTAGAAATCCTTGGGGCAGAAAAAATGCTGCAGAAGGAAGATTTAATGTCAGGCACATGACCATATTTTTACCCTGCTTCATCTGTTGGGTTGGTTCACTCCTGGATCACCTAGACAGGACACGTACTTTAACATTCATGGGCTCACAGAACCAGGGTTCCAGTGGGGCAGGGAAGGAAAGGCTACTACCCTTCCATGGCCCTTCCTGACTCTCCACAGGGAGGCTATAAAAGTCCTGTTATATTTGGTAGATAGGGATGAGAGAAACTGACAGAGAGACTGTAATGTTAATGAAACAGGAAGATCTTCCCCGTCCATTAATAGCCCTACTATGGAGCCTGTGATCACATGGAGCCTGAGTCAGATGGAGCTCAGTGTGGGAGGAACCTTCCCAAGGAGGAGAGAGAGAGCGAGAGACAGAGACAGAGACAGAGAGAGAGAGAAAGAGAGACAGAGAAAGAGAGACAGAGAGACAGAGAAGAAGAAAGAGAGAGAGGAGGAGAGAGACACAGAAAGAGAGAGCACCAGGCGCTGTGAGTGGGAGGAGTTTGCCAAATGAAGCAGAGACTTAAACAGAGCATGAGAGGCAGAGCAGAAAGGAGGGGGAGAAACTTGCCTAGGGGAACTTATTTGTGGGAAGGCCTGACAGAAAGAAGGCTTACGATGTCTGTGCTTCTACATTATTGATGAGTATCTTGCTAAATTTTACTTCCTGGTATCCTAATAGTGATGTTCCAAAGAAATATTTTAATTTTTCCTTTGAGGAAAAGAGTTTATATATTTTACAAATCTACCCTGGAAATATGCGTGCATATTCATAGTGGTTGCTATGGATATCACATTGGTGTTACAAAGACAGACCATCAGAGAGACAGGCAGACAGGCAGAGACAGACAGACATAAAGGATGGAGGAAAGGAAGGAGGCAAAAAGGAGGGGGGAAAAGGGAGGTGGAGAGAGAGAGAGAAAGAGAGAGAGAGAGAGAGATATCAAAGTTGGGTCACTATTTTTTGAAGTCTCAATTTTGAAGAGCCAATGGCTCTTCTTACTCAGTGGCCATTAAAGAAATGACTTTACCACCTCAAAGCACCAAGCCTTTCATTGGTAAGCCATATACGTCCTCAGAAATCTCCAGATTACCTCTTGTTCATGCTTCATCAAATGCAAGTCACATTGCAATAGCAATATTACATGGATTTAAAATTGGCAAAATGACTTGAATTAAAGAGTAATCATTCAATCAATAAACAAAATATGTTGTATTTGAATTCAGATCTTGTAGCTATTTCTACCACTCTATACTTTCTCTCTATGAATATATACATCAGTTCTCCCAAAAAAGCATGTTTGAGGAAACTCTTTGGTTTCTCAATGATTTATGAATGATTGGAAATTAAAGTACTGCCGGTAGCCTCTAAATTATGTTCATTTCTATGTAGACATATTCTGATTGGATTGGATATAGGGAAATGATCTTAATTATCCCAGCCAGGAGAGAGAAAGATAGGTTTGTGACTTTATTGAGGAAGATGTCTTCCAAGCTAAGCTTTTTCCTAAGTGTTTGTATTTTACAAACTTCTCCTACTGATTCTTTTAGATGATCTCTGCTCTCTTCTATTCTTCAATGTTTTATTTTATTGTATTTAAACCTGGAAGCCAGGGAGGCATCGCCATATAGTGAAGAGTGTTGTTTTGCTTTCAGTCTTTGGCATTATTAAATAGTTCTGTGATTTTGAACAAGTCGCTTCCTCTCTCTGGAACTCTGTTTCCTTGTCTGTAGAATGAGGAATTTTGATGAGGTGATCACCATGATCTTGTCCAGATGAAATATTTTATCTATCTCCTATGACAATCCTTCAAGGATCCTTAAAAATAGATAGGATATGAATCTTAAGTAAAAATAAATAAACACCAGACCAAAGTGGATCCTACTGTGTGCACTTCTTCAACAAGAAGCAATTGATAAAACACTTATTTGGGCCTACTGTGAGTTAGTCACTATGCTATGCCCAGTAGAAACAACACAGTCCTTGCTTTCAAGGAGTGTGAAATAAAATGGGGGATGAGAGATTTTAGTCAGTCAATAAATAAACATTTATTAAGGACCTACTATGTTAAGTGTTACGGATTCAAAGAAATGCAAGACAGTCCCTGCTCTCAAACAGCTCACACACTAATGGAGGAAACAACATAAAAATAACTATGTACAAACAAGTTACATACAGAAAAAATTGGAAATAATTGGTAGAGAGTAGGAACTAACATTAAGAGAGATTGAAGAGACTTCTTTAATAAGGTGCGATTTTAGGTGGAACTCAAGGAAAGCCAGAGAATCTAAGAGGTAGAGATGAGGAGGGAGACGACCAGTGACATGACTCAGAATAGGGAGATGGAGTGTCTTTATTAAGGAATAGCAAGGAGTCCAGTGCCAATGAACCAAAGATTATGTGTATGAGGAACAGGGCAGGTATATAAGAAGAAAGAAGACTGAAAGGCAGGGGAAGAAGCAGGTTATGTGACAAAGGCAAAAGGCGAGATGCAAGGAGGATACTATGAGAGAATTGATGAGGACAGCGATATAGCAGAAAGAGTACAGGATTTGATTTCATGGGACCTGGGTTCAAATACTGGCTTTACCATTTCCAAGTCATTTAACCAAGTCATTTAACCCATAGGGGCCAATTTCCTCAGAAGCAAAATGAGATATTTGATTTAATGGCTTCCAAGGTCTTTGCCATTTCTAAATCTATAATCCTATGAGGGAGAAATCACTTTTCAGTCTAGTGAATGTTTGTCACTAAAAAATAAAAATAAAAAATAAACATTCTGCTTAGGGGGGCAAAGACAAAAGAATGACAACTCACAGTGAAAGGGAAAATAAAAATGAAGCTTCTTATTCATTCCCTGCCAGAGAGCTCAGGTTGGCTGACACACTGTGATCAATGGAACTCAAGGAAGTGAGCAGATGCAAGAGAATACAGATGGAAAGGTCCCTACACTGTCATTCTTCTACTGTATCTGGGATTCTAATCAGATTGAAAATGATTAAGGAAGTCCAAGGCCTTGAAATGATGTGTTATTTTTTTTTCCCAAACCTTCTTCACTGTCTCTTAAAAAAATTGAAATTGGAACCATTCACCTTGCTAGCCAGATCAGCTGAATCGATCAGTTTTCCTGATCAGGAACTAGTGCCCCCTTATACACCAACACCAGACATCTTGGCTTCCTGAAAGGTATCAGTCTCTGTCCCTGTCAACCACAAATCCTGGAACTCCCTGACTACTGTCTTGCAACAGGTTTGAGGGAGAATGTCCCACAGGCTATGATGTGATCATTCTCTGTGTTCCCATTGTCACCCCAATAGCAATCAGCAAAGACCTTGCATTTTTGAGCTCCTACTGAGACAGTAGTCCAGCTGTGATCTATTTTATTCATGGACCCGTTAGCTTTCCTTGGCTGAGACATCATTTGTGAATCACTTAGTACAATTCTACCATGCTTATATCATTGTTATAACCACAAGTGTCACCCATTCAACAGCAAAAACAATGTGAAAAAAAAGATTGCAGCTCATTATCATTCATTACACTCGTCTGGAGAGATTAGAAGCCTAATGGTAACTGAGAGAAATTATGCTTCATGCTGTGGTAAGAACCAGGAGGTTCTAATCATGGCAAGGCCACTGCCTTAGTACTTGACATAGACCTTGTCACTTGACCAGTTTTGACAGAAATGCCTGGACCCAAATGGTGTCATACAGAAATGTAGATGATATATTAAAACAGATATGAATTATGAAAAAATTACGAAAGAATTTTAGAACAAAGATTTATTAATAGCATGATATGCTTTCTAACACTGGCTGAAAAAGATGACAAGAGACAATAAGTCTTGACATTTCTGGCTGCACTTTTTTTTCCTGCCATTTCTCAACCTCTTCAGTCAGTATTTTACTTCCCTACATTCAATTTCTTTTTTTCTTTTCTATTATTTTTTATTATTATTGTTATTTATAAAAGAAGGCAGGCTGCCACAACTCATTTGAACGTACGGAGTCTTGGAAGCTTGACTACCTATGTTCTGATACAAATGGATCTCAGCAGTTTGTTCTAGCGGGGGAGTGCAGCTACTCTTATACCCTTGACCAAAGGACAGTACACCTGTGTCAGGGAAGGTCATCCTCTTTGACCAAGCACACAGCTTCAGGAAGGATGCACATGGAGCAGTGAGGGAGGAAGGTGACATCTGCCTAGCCAGCCAGATCAGCTGAATCAACCCTGGTGATCAACAGGCAACAGATGCTGCAGCCAGATCACCCACATATTCTACAATCAAAATAAATAATCTGTAAATTGTTGCAAAAAATGAATATAATTCAACAGGTTAATGAAAACATTAAACACATACACCCCAGGAAAAAAAAAATCTCTGATCCAATCAATAAAAGAATCCTGTTGAGCCTAAAAAGGAGAAAAATGGAGTCATACTCTTATGCTGATCTTCATGAACTCAATTCGGTAAGCATTTATTAAATGCCTACTACATACTAGCCTCTGTGTTAGCCATTGGGAATACAAATATAAAGACAAAGTCCCTAATCTAAAGGAGTTTCTATTCTACCAAGAGAACAGAGTATGTACATAGAACATTTAGCATAAAAATGTATGTAATGTAGGGTAAGGTGGAGTGAGGTAGAAGCCTAGGAGGGATAGGGTTGACCATTGATAGACATAAAAAAGCAGTGAGTGATTATATCTTAACTGGGTTTGCAAACCTTAATTATAGAATCAGAGAAGTTTAGAAGTCCTCCTGCCCAACCTTAATCTGGTTTGAAACACACACACACACACACACACACACACACACACTTTATAATCCTTCCTTTAAAAAATGGAGTTACTACCATCCATATAGAAAAAGGACCCCTGAGAAATTATTCACACAGCTAGAACAAAAACTAAGATTTTTTACTTCTGAACCTAATAAATCATCATTGACCCATAGCATATTCCACAACCAATATATTTATAATCTAAATTGATTAATTAATCTCATAATTATTTTCTGAGAAAGGTGGGCTCAAATCAAAAGGATCCTACAACCAACGTCCATAAATTAATTCCTAAGTAAAACTCATATAGATTTAATCATGTGAAATTCCATCATTCCTGATGTTTCTCCTTTTGGGCACCTATTTTCATTCTAATAATTAGTCAGAAAGTATTAATGGAGTTTGCTTGTCTTCAAATAGGATAAAAACCTATAGCAACTGTTAGGGATCCAGATTCATCAAAGGAAAGACTTTAATATATTTTTTTTTAAATTTTAATGATTTGACAGCATTTTTGTGAAGTAAAATTCCAAAAAAAGAAAATAATATTTGCTGAACTTTTTTAATTGTAGAAAAGTGCTTCATAAATATTGAAATGTGTTCTTAGTTATCTGTTTGTGTCCTGGTTTTCTCCATATGGATGCTCTGAATTGTAATTATTTAGTGATTTAACTATTTTTTTAAACTTTCTTTTCCTTAGTCTTTTGATGAAGGTGCTTCTAGGCAAAGATCACAGAGTTTACATCTGTAAAATAATGTAAAATGGATCTGCTGGTTAATAAATCCCTTCCCAAGACAGATTGACTCTGACCAGGTCCATATGTGGTAAGACAATCAGACCCAAGTGTGGTTTTATCTTCACACTCAATACTGATTTCTAAAACTGATTTCAATATAGACTAATAAACCATAATACCACCTGGTAATTTTTAGGAGACTGAATTTTTCTCAAAGATTCCTATAGGCATAATCACCTTTATTTTACAAATGAAGACACAGGCATAGGGCTTGTTCAAAGACATGCATCTGGCTGGTAGCAGATTGGGAACTATAATCTGGGTTTCTTGTCACCAGAGTCTATGATCTTTTAAGTAGGTCACTGCCTAAAACAGTTGGTATAAGTAGCTGATTATAGTCTTTTTCCCCTTTTTTCTTCCTTTTTTCTTGCTAAATAGGAGACTTTCATTCATGGAAAGACAGGGTTCAAGTTGTGGCTTAGATTTGGAAGTGTGGGCAAGTTGCTTAAACTCTCTACATCTGAATTTACATAATTTGTAAAATAAAAGGATTAGACTTGGTGATGTCTACAATCCTCTCCATCTCCAGCATCCAATGAATTTTAGATTAAAAAGTTTTACTCTTTTAATGAATTTAGCTTCATTTATCTCAACCTCTCTCCCATATCTATCCACTAGAAGACTTGTTTCATGTTGAATTAAGGTGTTTTTGTCTTTGTTTACTATGGTTTGGTTTTTAAAGAAGGGTATATGTTCACTGCTAGTGGTATAGTAGATAGATCGGTGTGCCTAAAGTCAGGAAGACTCATCTTCATGAGCTCAAATCCAGCCTTGGATATTTACTAGCTGTGTGACCTTGGGCAAGTCACTTAACCCCCTTTGCCTTAGTTTCTTCATCTGCAAAATGAGTTGGGGAAGGAAATAGCAAACCACTTTAGTTTCTTTGCCAAGAAAACCCCAAATGTGTCCATGAAGAGTGTAATGGCAGCAAAGAAGTACTTAGCACCCTGTTTCAGCTACTTAAGTATCTAGCATCTTGTTTGAACCCATTGTGATTTGAAGGTGAGAGAAACTTGCTGATGCAACGGGAAGGGTGGGACAGGAAGGAGAACTACCACATTTAAGAAGCAAAAGCTGGGACTGAGAAGAGCTGAGAAGGAGAAAACTTGTGGTATCTGGCACTGTATTTGTCTGTTCTGTCTGTGTTGATTTTTCAGAACTTGTTTGTGGATCTGTGCTGATTTTACAGGCAGATAGTTAATTGATGAAAGTGCTGGCAATGTGAATGAGTGTTGTTTTGGCTCTGTTAAGCTCTGTCTTCCAAGAAACAGAAATGAAGGACTTGATGCAGACTGGACACTCCTTGGGTACTTAATGCTGACTGACAAGATCATGATTTAATGTGACCTACTGGTGGGAGATCTTTGTACTTTGTATCTTGTACCCCTTAAGGATGATTGAATTAAGGATGACTGGAAATTAGTCTCCAATCAAGAAGAAAGAAGACTTTCTGACTGGGAGATTAAGACAATGTGACATAGAAGTGGGAGGCCTTTGTACTTTGTATCCTGGATAATATCTTTAGTTTAGAATTATGTGGCCACTTCAGTGATAAGTTGTTATGTTATATCATTGTGAATGCTGTTTCTGTGAATGTTTTGTCTTAGTTTATTGCTGAATAAATAGAATTCACTCTTACTATGTGATCAGAACCTTAGAGCTATTCACAGCAACAGTCCTCTGGAGAGGACTTTGGCTTTATAAGAGTCAGATGTGACTGAAACAACTGAACAGCAACGACCACCATATTTTCACTAAGAGATAAATAATCACAAGATATAAACAGGAATTTTTCTAAAAAATAGATATAAGCTATCATCAAACATATTTTAAAAGTTTCAAATCATCAATGAGGAAAATGCAAATTGAAACAACACTGAGATTCTACCTCATATCCAACAGATTAGCAAAAATGACAAAAGAGGAAAATGACACATGTTGCAAGCACACTAATGCATTGTTAATAGTGAAATGCTTCAATGATTCTGGGAAACCATTTGAAATTATGCCTCAAAAGTCAATAAACTGTACCTGCCCTTTAACCCATTGGTACTATTAATAGACATTTACTTCCAAAGTGATCAGAGGAAGAGGAAAAGGATCCATATATACAAAAATACTTTTAGATATTCTTTTCACAGTAGCCCCAAACTGAAAACAAAGATTTTCATCTATTGGGAAATGGCTTAATAAATTATGGTAAAATAATGTAATGGAGTATTACAGTACCAAAAGGAATGACAAAATAGTTTCAGAGGAAACAGGAAAAGCCTCTATGATCTCATAGAGAATAAAGTGAGCAGGACTAGGAAAATTAGCAGGATAAAGAAAGAAGATGTAAAGAAGTAAGGAACTATTGAGCTCTGCATGTAAACTCCTTGATGAAAGACTTTTTTTTATCTTAGTGCCTAGACTTTTAACCAGTGCCAAATATCAAGAAATATTTATTGAATGAAAAAATGGAAAACCACACCTAAAAATGGTCTATGGCAAATAGGGCTCAGAGAATATACCCCCTCATGACCTATTTGGCCTTTGCTGAAGAGATATGGTCATACGAATTGATTTTCTTGCCAAAATGTAGAAAAAGTTTAAAATTACTATATACCAGAACAAAATCCTTCCAGCAAAAATGCATAGTCATTCAAAAACAAATTTCCACATTGGTTTTATCCAAAAAATATTTGACTCATTCTGAATCATGATCCCATAATCTTTCTATCAAATGGTGGGTAGGATAGATTACTGCCTAACCACAGGAATCATAGTTTGTCAATGCACTAATTAGAGATCTTAAGCCATTCAAAATAATTTGTTATTAAAATGTCATTGTTATTATATAGATTTCTGTCTTAGTTTCTGCTAGCTTCACTCTGCATCAATTCATACAAGTCTTCTCATGCTTCTCTAAAACTTCCTCTTTCATTGTTTCTTTTGACTCCAAACAAGTCATTTAACCTCTTTTCCTCTGTATCCTCAAAAGCAAAATGGAGAAATACCTCTTAGAGTAGTTAAGAAGATCAAATGAACTATCATTTGGGGAATTACTGAACAAGTTGTGGTTCATTATTGTGATAGAATACTATAGTATTATAAGAAATGATGAAGAAGATGGTTTCAGAAAAACCTGGAAAGACTTATAGGAACTGATGCAAAGTGAAGAGATCAGAACTAGATTTCTATTGCACAGTAATATAAATATTATATGATGATCACCTGTAAATGACAGCTATTCTAAGCAATACAATGATCCAAGATAACACTGAAGAATTTATGATGAAAAATGCTATCCATCTCCTAGAAACAACTGACAAATGTCCAATGCAAATTGAATCACACATTTTAATTTTCTTTCTTCATCTTTCTTGTGATCTGTGTTCTCTTTTGTAAAATGCTTTACATAGAAATATGTTCTGCATGACTTCACATGTAAAATCTATATCAAATCACTTGCCTTCTAAGGAGAGAGAAGGAGAGGAAGAGAGGCAGAAAATTTATAACTCAATACTTTAAATAACAAATGTTTAAAATTTTATTTTTAATGAGAAAAAATAAAATAAGAGAGACTTTTAAAAATATATATCATATGAGATAATAATTGTAAAGTGCTTAGCCCAGTGCCTGGAATGTAGTGATACATAACTCTTTGTTGTTATTATTTCTCATTACCATCATCATCATCATCATCATCACCATTATCAGTGGTATCATTATCAAAAGGATTAATGAGTTATGCCTTTTGGCTTCAGCACAATTACATCATTATGTAGAATTATTAACCATCTCTCTTATATAAACTTCTTTAGAGCAGAGATTGTGTCCTTTCTAAATTTATTAAGCCCTCCAGCACCTAAACACTGCTTTACATGCATAAGAAGGTTAATAAGTAGTTGCTTATTGATCATAGAACTATAGACTTCCAAAATTAGAAGGGAAACTCAGAGGTCATCTAGCTCAATCTTTTACCTAAAGCATCCGTGAGTCATTTCTACAACAATCCAGGCAAGTGGTCATTTAACCTCATTTTTAAAGACCATGCTTCCTCCAGAAACAACCCATTCCATAGCTAGATAGCTCCAATTATTAGCACACTTTCCACATATGGAGCTAATATTTGCCTTCCTACAACTTCCACCCAGTAGTCCCCATTCTGCTTTGGAGGGCTAAGCAGAATTGGTCTAGCCCCTCTTTTTATATTAACTATTTTCAGCATTGCCACCTTATAGTCTTATACTCTAAAGGGAAGCTAGAAATAGTCCATGTCTATATATTTCCCAATATTTTCAAAGTGAATTATTTCATCATTCTTTTTCATGTTATCTACCTACATGCCCCTCTTAGCGATGCAGGTTGAGAGGGAAATTTATTTCAGGGTCATAGATTTAGAAATAGACTTGCCCAAAGACTACAGGTAATAAGTAGCAGAAATCAGAATTGAATCCAGGCTACTGAACATTAAATCCAGAACTCTTTCTATTACTCTATACTGTCTACTCACCAACACATTTTTAATGGATAATAGGGAATTTTAAATAACTAACTGGTTAAGAAGGTGGCAGAGTAGAGGCAACTGAGCTGAATTCTCTCAACATTCCCCTCCAAACAACTTTAAAATACCACCTCAGATTTGATTTTACTGTGATAGGGTCAACAAAATGTTGGGCTAAGACATTTTTCCAGTCTAATAAAACTTAGGAGATTGACAGGAGAAGCTTATGAAACTGGCATAGAAGCCTCTCAGAAGCCCACACATTTAGGAGTAGCAACAACAGCTGCAGCAGAAACAGTACTTTCAAAATCTCTAGCCCATAAATGGTTGGAGTACAGCTGGTCAGAAACAGATTATAAGGGACCATTTACTAGCACTAAGTTCAACTGACACTGATTGGCATGTACAGTTCTGGGTCGAAGTTATAGGATGGAGAGGTGTACTGGGGTGTCAGTCACAAGGAAGCAGGTACCCTAGCCACAATTCCAAAGAAAAGAAAGCACTAGTACTTGTGTCTTCAGGGGAATAGGCATCCTTCTTTAGTAAAAACCAACCAGGAAAGTAGCAACCACACCTCTCCCAGGATCACACCACCTTGGAAGCATCAAAAACTTTCAGACCCTGAGAAGTAGGTCTAAAAATAGCAAAATTAAAAAGGCCTAAAGCTTGGGTCAGTGTCTCCCAATCCCCAGGTGAGCAGTCCAATTTCAGCATAAAGTTCAAAGTTAAGAAATAGGCTGGAAAATGAGCAAGTAACATGATGATAATAATCATTAATAATAATAAACTATTGCAGTGGTGGGAAGACCTAGACATAAATTCAGAAGATGACAAAAAGGTGAAAATAGCTATGAAAAAATCTCAAAGAAAATACTAATTTGACCAAAACCCAGCAAGAATTCCCAGAAGAGTTAAAGAAATCAATAAAAATGTAGAGGGGAAATTTAGAAGAAATGAGAGTATTGTAAGAAAATTATGAAAAAGAAGTAACAGCTTGGTAAAACAGGCAAAGAAAATCCTGAAGAAAATAACACCTTAAAAAAACAGACTCATTCTAATTGTAAAAGAGGAGAAGAAAAAAATATATATACATCTATCTATCTATATCTATATCTATATCTATATCTATACATATATATATATACACACATATATGTACTTGCATATGTGTGTATACAGAAAAGGAACTTACCCAAAAGGAAAATAGGAGAGAAAGGGGAAGGAAAAAGAAGAAGCAGGGATGATAAAAGGGAGAACAGATTAAGGGAAACAGTGGTTAAAAGAAAAATAGATTTTTTAGGAGGGATAGGATAAAAAGAGAGACAGAACAAATAGAAGAAAATGGGATTGAGGAAAATATACAGTTAGTAATCATAACTGTGAATTTGGATGGGATGAGCTAAGCCATAAAATGGAAGCAGATAGCAGAAGCCAGAAATCAACAATATAGTGTTTACTAGAGACACACTTGGAACAGAAAAAGACACAGATTTAAAGGGCTGGAGAAGAATCTAATATGTTTCAGCTGAACTAAAAAAGTCAAAGGTAGAAATCATGAACTCAGACAAAGAAAAAGCAAAAAAATAGATTTAATTAGAAAGGATAATTAAGGAAACTACATTTTGATAAAGATAATAGAGACAATAAAAATATGTCAATTTTTTCTGATGAAGGTCTTATTTCACAAATATATCTTGAATATAGAACTGAGTTAAATTCATTAATATAAAAGTTGTTCCCCAATTGATAAGTCAAAGAATATAAATACGCAATTTTCAGGAGAAATTCATACTAACTAGTCATATAAAAATATTAACAACAAGTATTAGAGAAAAGCAAATTAAAACAATTCTAAGGTACTATCTTACACATATCAGAAATGAGAAATATTGGTGGGGATGAGAGAAAAATAGGTACTCTAATGAATTGTTGGGAGAGTAGTGAACTAATCCAACCATTCTGGAGAAAAATTTGGAACTAGTCCCAAATGACTATAAAACTGTGCGTATCCTTTTTTTTTTTTTAATTTTAATTTATTTTCTTGGTTACATCATTCATTTCCACAGGTTTTGAGTTACAAATTTTCTCCCCTTTTTGTCCCTACCCCCCAGCCCAGAACATTGATCACACTGCAAGAC
>CM053600.1:13666971-13689949 GCA_028646575.1 Pseudocheirus occidentalis | reverse complement strand
AGGAAGGAAGGAAGGAAGGAAGGAAGGAAGGAAGGAAGGATAAAGGGATCTAGAAGGAGTGGAAGAAAGAAGGGGAAGGGAACAAAACTTGAGGGAGGGAGAGAAGGAAGGAGGAAAGAAGGGAAGAGAGGGAGAAAAGGTAGGTCAATGAAGTCAGTTTCTAGAAGGGTACAATATTTGAAAAGGAAATGATCCATCCCTTACATCCTTTCCTTGTATATTTACTACCCAGAAAATGTCTCTAATTTAACATCATGAGAAGGCATTCCTCACCCTCCACCAGCATCCCCTGAAGCTCAGTTCCATCTCTACCTAATTTCAACCCACGTGGTATTTTAGTGAAGCATGAATACCTTAGACTGGAATATTTGGTCAGTAGTGCCTGACAGATCCTTCATTGTCTAAACTCCCATTTTGTGCCTTTGAACACTCTGAAAATAGGTTTAATTGATTGAGAGGGGGCAACAAGAGACAGGACTCTAGACATCCATCACCAGAACACTTGCACGAGGTTTATGGATTGATCCCTCCACCCAAAAGCCTGATGGCAAAGTATACCCCTTTGGAAACTATGTTTGACATCTTTCCTTCCTCACATCTCTGCAGGAACAGACCCAGGTAAACAAAAGTGCATGCATCTGCTGCCATGGTCTTCAAGCTGCTTTTTATATTAGTCCACCTCATAAGACATGAAAACCATGAAGCTTGCAGAAGCACCAAACCCAGAGTCTGCAAGCACACCCACATTTTATACAGAAGCAAGGAACATCAACTGGAAACAATGACATGCCTGTTAGTCAGTAATTGGTGAGTAAGAGCACTGTGCAGTGAAACACTCTCCCTTCTAATTCAGACTGACAGTTGTATATTTTTTCCCTCCATTGTCTACTACATAGGGTATCAAAGAGGAGAGTGTGACAAACTGTTTAAAGTTGCTGAATGGTAGATTTATCATATTTGACTGCTGGTTCTATAGAACCAGACATTTGGTTTATGGTTTTAAAGTAGTAGATATGGGTTAATGGGCTAGCCTTTCACCCTAAGAAATTTGAGTTTTTATTTTTTTTTGGCTAAGTCCCCAACCATCACATGAAAAGTTGACAGCCTCATACAAGTCACCTTATGAATGTTTGCCCACATCAGTAGATCCTTCTTTGCCATAATGACCTTTAGTTGTCTTGCAAGAAGCTCAAAAGCAGCATCAAAAAAGGTATAGAAAGTCAGAACCAGAAAATATGCAAGGTACCAACAGCCCAGAAAGCTGGGCTCCTTACTCATGTGACTCCAAAAGCTGATCACATGTTGACCATAACACAAAGACTCTGAAATATGTGACTGAAATCCTTTCAAGGATATCAAGTGAGATAGCACAAATGGTATATACATACATACATACATACATACATACATACATATATATATAATATATGTATATGTGGTATAAATTCAAGGAATGTCATGTCAGAGATGCGACTCAAACTCTGCCAAAATAGTCCACAGGTGCTAAAGCACTCACTTGTTTCAATAGTGTGGGGAACAGGGCAACTGTGAGCATGAACGTGGACCACAACATTTTGGAAGAAAAATTTAAAAATTATAGGGATCCAAGAGCTAATCTAACCCAGCCCTCTTGTTTACAAATGAGGAAACTGAGGTTCAAAGAAAGTAAGTGACCAATATAGGGACACACTGGCAGGAAAGAGTAGGTCCTGGATTGGAATCCAGGCATGCTGACTCCAAATGTGAGACACTTTACACGGCACAGAGAATTTTGGTGGTGCTTCATTACCATACACAACACATTCTGTTAGGACACTGTTCACAGTTCTAGGGTTTCAGGGAAAAATTGAATCATATGATTCATTGGGAATCATGGGAATCAAGTGGTTTCTAGGGCTATGCTGGCTCAGAGTAAGTGTAAACAGTGATTGTTTCTGCATTGGCCAGAAACCCTAAGGGTTTTCCCCTTCGAGGTTGATTTTGTTTTTGTTGTTTTTAAGACTGAGTAAAAGAGGCCATCCTCTGCCTCATTTCTTACCTACCCTTCATCACTGAATGGACGTTTCCCCTGTCAAGCTGAAACCTGGGAAAGACCTTAATTTTAAAAAGCCAAGGTCTCCCACTGTATCTGGGGCCATCTCTAGCCATCTTGATCTATAGCTTGCTACTAAACTCAGATGACTCTGGAGAAGAAAGAGAGATGGGTGATTTTGCAGGGCCCTCCCTCATTTAAATCCAATTCACTTGCAAGTCATGACCTCACCTTCCTGGAGTCATGGTCCTCTTTGAGAATGAAGGACAAACAACTACGTCACAGCACGTGCTACTTTGTGGCATGTAATTCCAAATTATGGAAGTAGGAAGTGATGAAAGTCATGCTCATGTGCCCCTGGACGTACCTATCTGAACAGTACCATGTGAGCTTCATCCCCTTTCCCCATCACCTCAAAGGGGTATCGATCAGTGCATATTTTACACAGTACCACCAAGAAGCAAGATCTCCTTTCTGTGGATTTATCAGTTATGCACCCATCAGTAATACTTTCCCTTAATTTCAGTGAGAAATTTAACTGAAAAGAAGAAAGCCTTCTACTCTATTCGAATCTTTCTGTTTTTCCCAATAGAGTATCTAAGAGGGCCAAGTTATTTTCTAAGGCTTTCATGGCAACTGGGGCTGGAGTTCAGACATCCAACCTCTATATCCAAAATCTCCACTTTCTTTAGAATTAGGTGGGTAGTAAAAATAAGCTTAGACTTGGATGAGATATGTAAGACAAACAAACAAGATAAAAAGGACCAAGTTGGCAAAGAAAATGAGGTAAAATTATTGATATCATACTCGTAAGTCTATGACTACTTTTGAAAAGGATTGAATAGAAGAGATTTTGCCATTTTAATTGACCATTGGGAAGTTCTGAATTCTTCTCTTCCATCTCCACCCCTCAGATTACTTCCCTTAATTTGATTTTTATAGTAAATCTCCACAGAACCAGTGAAAGTGAACAAGACCAGCTCATTTTTCCACGTACAAACTGACCATATTGATGCCCAAATCTTTTCTAAGACTATTTCAATCTCCTTACCATTTTCTCAAGTCTTTCTGTCTGATTTATATTTCCAAGCCCCTGGGAGAGCAATCATGTATAATTCTGCTTTTCTGTACATTTTCCAAAGCATAGTTTGTACTAAAAAGTAATAATAAAGTTAAATATTAATGACATGAATGATTTTAGACAACTGTGAGTAATAAGGGGAGGGAAAAATCCTTTCCATTTGATTGTGTTTATTTTCCTACCCAGAGGCATGTGACAGATAAGTTATAGCATCAGATGATGAACTTCCTTTCATCTTTTAAAAGATTGGTTGAGATGGAGTCACTTCAATATCACAAAAATTTAGATATTTACTCAACAGTTGAAACCAAATAGGGATGAGTGAGTGGTTACAAATGACCATTCAAACGTAGATTAAGTCTACCCTTTAAAGAACAGGAAAATGTATAGGATTTGGATTTTTTCTTGTGGCACATTGTTTTACTCTCTTTGTTTGTTTATTTGTCTTGTATTTATCAATATTTAAATTGGAAAGGAAAGCAACTAGGTGATACAGTGGATCGTGCATAAAGTCATCTTCATGAGTTCAAATCTCTGGCCTCAAACACTTACTAGCTATGTGACCCTGGGTAAGTCATTTAACCCTGTTTGCCTCAGTTCCTCAAGTGTAAAAAAAAGCATTAGAAAGAAATGGCAAGGGGCAGCTAGAGTTCAAATCTGACATCAGACACAACACAAAAAACTGACCATGTGACCTTGATCAAGTCACTTAACCCCAATTGCCCTACCTTCCCCCTCCAAAAAAAAGGAAAAAGAAAGAAAGAAATGGCAAATTATTCCATTATCTTCACCTAAAAATCCCCAAATGGGGTCATGAAGAGTCAGACATCTCGTGATCCAATTATAAGAATTCAGGCAGAGGAGTCATTCACATGATGACTTGAATTAGAGATGCTTTTCACTAGGTCCACCAGCATCAGTCCAAAAGCTTTCACCAGCTGAAATGCTAGCAAATCACAGCAGCCATTTATGTTTGAGAAGGGAATGGGGATACATGGAGGGATGGTGCAAGGGGAGGTAGAGAAGAGGCTATCTCCCATGTCAGACATGTCTGAAGTGACTGAACAACAACAAAAAGCAAACAGAAGAACATAAGATCTTGGATCTAGTATTTTTTCGTCTTTTGGTTTGTGTTTAGTTTTTGTATTTTTTCCTTAATAGGAAAGATAGGAAGAAATTCAATAATATGTTTCTTGCCAGTAGAGATGTAAGTTGATTTTTTTGTTGGTGGTGGTGGAGGAAACAAGTCTGTGATTTAATCCATAGAGGAAATATCTAATAAGAAAATTATCAAGTAGAGTGATAAAATAGAAAATATACTACATTTGGAGTCAGGGAACCTGGATTCAAGTTCTCCTCTGTGTGACATTGAGCAAATCACTGAACTTCTCAATTAGCTCTTCTAGAAAATAAGGGGCATCACTTAGAGAGATTCTAAGGTCCCTTCCAGCTCGATATTTAAATATATGATCCTTCTAACAATGTAATTCAGTATCTACTATTCAATTTCATGTCTTAAGGAGATGACTGAAGCACCGAGGTTCAATTATCATCTCCACATAAATCAGTGGTCCTCAACCTTCCTAATGCTGCAACCATTTAATACTTGTATGTGAGCATATCTGCATGTGGGCAGACCCGCCTGGAGATGGATAGAGGAGCATTGTCTTGGTTCCTAACACCATCGGAAATATATGTTTTCCAATGGTCTTAGGTGATCCCTGTGACTCCTGTGAAAGGGTCGTCCAACCCCCAAAGAGGTTGCAAGCCATAGGTTGAGAACCACTGACCAAATGATTCCCATATCTATATCTCTAGCCTTAGTCTTTATTCTGAGCTCCAGTCCTACATTAGCAGATGTCTACTGCATATTTCTTAATTTTGTGTCCCTTTGGCAACTCAGACTAAACTTTCCCAAACTCATTATGCCCCCCTTCAAACTCTGCCATCTTATGAATTTCTCTATTAATTTTGAGGGCACCACCATCCTCCCAAGCTCCTCAGTTTGCAATCTCACCAGGTCTGTGACCTGAGTATCTTCCTCAGCTCCTTGTTTGCTCATTCCACATAGGCAGTCAGTTGAAAAATTTTATCATTTCTACTTTCACAACATTTCTCATGTAGGTCCCCTTCTGGCCATTCACATAGCCACCACTTTAGCTCAAACTCTCATCACATTTTATCTGCTTTATCTGCTATTGCAATAGCCCTCTAGTAAGCCTGCCTCAAGCCTCCTCTCACTCCAATCCATCTTCTACACAGATGCCAAACAATTTTCTTGAGATATAGTTCTGACAATGTAATCACCCTCCTAAGATCAAATACAATGTTGTCTGTTTGGTACTTGTCTGTTCCCAATCTGTTCCCTCCATACCTTTCCAGTCTTCTCATTTTAGTCTTCTCCACTCTATGGTCCACACATAACCAACCTACTTGCTGTCCTCATCCAAGATGCTTCATTTGCTATCTCTTTGAGTTTTCATTGGCTATCTCCCATGTCTGTAATACTCTCCTCATCTTGGTCTCATGCATCTCTGGCTTCTTTCAAGATTCAACTCCAATTATCTTCTGTAAGACACCTTCCCATTCTTCTCCCACCTTCTCCTGTCACTTGATTCTTCTCTATTACCCTCCTTTTGCTAAGTAAGTGCCTTGATTGTATCTATTTATTTATATGTTGCAACTTCAGTATGCAATTCCCTTAGTATGTTAACTGCTAGTTGGTTGTTGCTCTTCTCAATGGAGACCAAAATGATACCGCTATTCTAGAGGGCATTAGTTTTAGATCCAACTTCTGTCCCCTAGGAGGCTTATTCACCCTTAAGAATTGAACCTGCAAACAGGGCAGCAGATAACCTAGTCTCGTGATCCAATTATAAGAATTCAGGCAGAGGAGTCATTCACATGATGACTTGAATTAGAGATGCTTTTCACTAGGTCCACCAGCATCAGTCCAAAAGCTTTCACCAGCTGAAATGCTAGCAAATCACAGCAGCCATTTATGTTTGAGAAGGGAATGGGGATACATGGAGGGATGGTGCAAGGGGAGGTAGAGAAGAGGAGCACCAGAATCCACTGTAGACAGTTGGGTGAAACAAGGCTTTAGACAGAGAATGAAATCAAGGATTAGGACTTGAGGAATGATCAAACTGAGTAATCATGCCAAAATTGAAAAACAGCTATAAACCAGATCATAAAGGGGGAACAATATAGTTGCAGTAACAAGAACAGGGATTAAAAATGTAGAGACAGATTAAGCTGTCAGGGGCCAATTAACCAGAGGTCCAGGAACACAGATTTCTATTCTATGGCAATTTTGCTGTGAGCAGTATATTCCCTGATGGAAAATCTGTTTTATTTTGTATCTTTTGATTTCAGTAGCATTTGCTTTTGTCTTAAAGGGGGCAGTGCTTTACATAGAAATAAAAAACATATATTTTCTAGACTATTTCTTTTTTCAATGACATGTATAATTTTTTTATTAAAACAGTTTTACATAACACCAAAGAACATTCTATTTAAAGAAAGTAAGTGGTACATCTAGAGACGTGGTAGATGGAGATGAAACATTTAAAAGAAATATATACACATATACTTTGGTTCATTGCCTACTAAACTTAATGTGTTTTGATCTAGCACTAACTGGGAAAGATTCCAGAATCAGCTGAGGAATGTTCTGGGATGGAACATATCATTTGGGGCTCCAGAAGAACGTATGCTTTGACCCAAAGAAAATCAAAGAAAGCTTAAGAAGCTATAGCTGGATGGAATAAATAACTCAGGAAATTTAAAAGATGCCAGGTATGGGACTACATAGCTTTCTTTTACGTGTATTTCTCTAATAATGATGATAGCTAGCATTTGTATAGCACTTCAAAGGTAGCAAAGAGCATTACATATGTTATTGAATCCTCACGAGAATCCTGTAAACAAACTATTAAGATCCTCACTTTGTAGATGAGAAAATTATCCAGGGTCACACAGTTAGTGTCTGAGGCAAAAATCCAATGCAGGTGCTCCTGACACAAAATGTAGAGTCTATCTGCTGCATCACCTAGTTTCCTATTGCAAATTAACGCTAAAAATAAATTATTCATCATCAAGAGTGTGTGATGATTGAAGCAGAAAGGAAAAGAGAAATACGTACCAGAACCAATTAGTAAGATAAAATAACATTAACAGAAGTGGGGGAGGGGGATAATTTAGGGATTGGGTGTAAATATATAAATTTATATTTATATATTATATAAATATATATTATATACATATATATATATATATATATATATTTCTTGAGTTCAAATCCGGATATATCTAGTACCTGTGTGACCTTGGGCAAGTCACTTAACCCTGTTTGCCTCAGTTTCCTCATCTGTAAAATGACCTGGAGAAGGAAATGACAAACTACTCCAGTATCTTTGCCAAGAAAACTGCAAATGGTGTCACATAGAGTCAGCCATAACTGAAACAAACTGAACAACAACAAAATAAAAGATATCTAAAATCAGGGAGCCATGAAAGTCACTTAGAAAAGGTCAGCAGGTAAGACGTGCTAGAACTCAGTGAAGGTTGAAGAAATGAACCAAATTTTCCCTGGATCATTTCTAAGGCAGAGATACAATCCCTAGGTAGGTCCACACCTTCTGTGCAACTTATAAGTAGCTCATAAAATCCCAAAAGATCCTTCTCACAATTCCTACTCTCACATGAATGACAGGTCCTGGATCAGGGCTATATTACCTCAGGGTCCCAGGGACCTGATCTCAGGATCCCTGAGGATTCAGGATTGAATCATTCTCCCACCATTGAATATCCCCCTACCCAAAATTATCAGCTTAGAATCAATTTAATCAGCTAACCTTAAGTAGTTTTGCTCTTGTTTTTTAAAGAGGTGTTTACTAATGTAATACAGGAAGAAAATAGTATAAAACATCTCCCAAAAGTCTGGGATATATTCTTTCACAAGTATATAAAAAGTACAGGGGATATACAAAGTACTCAGACTTAGAGAACACGTATGGCAAAGTTATAGCTTATTGTCAATAGAAGTAATTTACCTTTATTCATAAGATGTTCAAAAAGTTCCCCTTGGGCATGGCATAGTTTCATTGCTGGGTTCCTTAAAGAACTATGAAGCTATATGCAGTCTGTCCTTGGTTCCCAAAGTAGACACTATGGTTAGTTCATCTAGAAATGCATCTAGGATACTAATGGAAAGATGGAAAGTTCAATGTTCTCTGGACCCTTCAAAGTTCACAGAAACACCTCTGTGGTACACCAGTGCAGGGAAGGAACTGTACATGGATGATAATCCAGCCAAAGAAATTTCCCTGACCTGAAAAATCATAAGAAACAAGAGCAGATAGCACGCAGGGAGGGGAGGTGACCAAGAAAGAACAATACCATGAAAGACCAGAGAGGAAAGAGTATCCAGGAAGAAAGGATGGTCAATGATACCAAATGGAACAGAAACCAAGGTGGATGAGAACTATATATAACAGGTAAGAAATCATTGGTAAAAACATCCTGGAGGGAAGGGGGGTCCGGGGAAGCTTTAGTAGAGTGATAGGATTGAAAACCAAATTAGAAGGGATTGATAAGTGAGTGGAAGACAAGAAAATGGGTAAGTACAGTTAGCTTTGTCTAGGAACATTAACAGAAAGGAGGGAATCAGCAAGGTTTAATGGAAAGATATTTGAATTTGGAATCAGAATCCTAATTCTGCTTTTCATTTACTTTCATTACAGGTAGCCAATAACCTCAGTCTTTATGAGCCATCAAAGAATGCTGTTGATATAATTTCCACATGGACTTTGGCCCATGGATAAATATTCTATAACTGATCCCAGTTTATTAACTATATGGTGAAAAGAAGCCTCTTATATTGGCTACATAGTCAATTGGAGGTATGTTCAAAAGAAGCTATTTGGCAATAACATGTTGTTGGGTTTTTTCTTCTTAGTAGGCTGATTCCTTCTTACCTGGCTCCATTCCTGAAAGAGAAGAGCAGTGAATACTATAAGAGGAGAAGCTTTGGGTCCTTCTCATCCTAAGTCAACATAAGGCCCTTAAATATAGGCCCTGTCATTTTCTTTGTTTTAGTGGCCTCAGAATTTTCTTGTCTGTTGTAGTGAAAGACATTGGAAATGGAATTGTAAGAGTGGAACTTGGGCTGAGATTTTCAGCCAGTCCTGAAGAGTAAGAACCAAGCCTATCACTGAAACAAGGACTCACCCAATAGCAATGCTGCAATTACATGTGAACTTTTAGGAATTAATAGTATGTAGAAATCATGATAAATATAAATCTACTTTCCCCAGAGATGAAGGAGACTCTGCTCCCCAGGAACTGAGGGGGAGAGGGCAACATGGAGTACTTCTGTTCTTGCCAAATCTTCAATGAAGGATCGTCTAGGTGGGGCAGTGAATAGAGCACCAATTCTGCAGTCAGGAGGTCCTGAGTTCAAATCCAACCTCAGACACTTAACACTGACCATGTGTCCTCAGACAAGTCATTTAACCCCAATTGCCCTGCCTTCACCTCTCCAAAAAGAAAACAACAACAACAATAACAACAAAAACCAAATCTTCAATGAAAATATCCCTTTGTAAAAGTTAATTGGCACGAATTGGTTAAATGAAACTCAGGTGCTCATTACTATCATCTAAAAGGGGTTACAGTGGACATAATGGAATGTAGTCTGAGTCAAAGACATTAGAAAAGGAATACACCAGTTCTTTAGGGGTACCACTAGACCCTTGGCAGGAGGGAGTGGGGAGAGGGGGTATTGCTGATCTCTCTTTGGGAGAATGAGTTCAGAATAGTATTCATTTCTCCTGGATAACTACAAGCAAGAGTCCTCCCCTTTAATAGGGTTGAAACAGAAAGAGGGAAATCTAATCATCTAACTGTATCTCCATATTAGCAGTGAGAAACCCATGTGATTATCTTTTACTAATCAATTTTTTTTTCTTAGAGAAGATTAAAAAAAACTATCTCAACAACTAGCAGCTTCAGCTCCTAACTATTCTGATAAACGTTGTATAAAAGTTAAACACAATGGTACTCCTCTTAGCAGTTGGAATTCTTCCTAGCAACTGAATATTTTATAAACCACTTTAAATATAGACTGCTTTATCAAGAGATTTCCCCAAAATGGATTTTAGTAAATCTTATCTTAAAAAAGCTATTTAAGCAAAGATTTCATGTAGTTCTCTGTCATTGTACCCAACATGAGAGCAGAATGACTCAAGAACTTGCTCATCACAAGAAAAGAAACACGAGGCTTTTCAAAATGGTCTTTTAGTTCTGTATTTCCACCCTCTCTTAAGAGTCAAGAGGGAATTCCACAAACCAGAGACGGTCATTACTTCACTGGTGGCTTTTGGCAGCAAGTTGTCGATTAAAATAGCAACTCTTCTCAAACTTTTAGATCACAAAAGCTCATTCACAACACCTGTAGTGATCCAGTGGGGTGAAGCAGTATACGATATACTTTATTTCTCATACATGAACTGAAATCAGATAGAACTGTATCTCATGTCCCAGGGAAGCTGCCGCTCTGCTCCCTGAAACAAAGCTCAACTGTGAGAATGTTCAATGATGATGCCATTTTCCTCATAAACCCATCCTTAAAGCGTATCATCTGACCATATTTTAGCAGTTTTGACAATAAAAAATTGCTCTCTTCCAGTTATGCAGTAAATTGTGGTCTCCGTGGCACAAAGCTTTTCTTTCACAAAGAAGATTAATTCACCACATGCTTAATAGGCTTGCAGGAGACAGTTTCCCCACAATAAAAAGGCCAGGTACTGTTTGCCTTTGGTGCTGGTGCCATTTGTATAGCAAGCTAGAGAATATTGACCCAGTACATTTCATCACCCTCAGGCATCTTGCCTTCTTCGGTAATCCCATCAGAGCTCAGGAGTTCTGCAGACAGAAGGGGAACATTAAGAAACACCTAGGCTGCCAAGGAAGTCGGATTTGAAATAGGATGCTTTTCCCATTAGTGACCAAATTTCTCAAGATCAGAATCTTTACCTTGTGTAACTCTCACACTATCAATACCGTAAAAACATAATTCCTTTCCTCTTTTTTCTCCTAATTCCTTTCTCTAGTCCTTATACACAGTTCCTTTCCTATCTTTTTGCCCTGATAACTACAAACTTTTACCTTCATTCATTCATTCAACAAGCAGTGAGGAGGATGCCATTCCAATATATTCTCTCTGTAGTTGTCCACTAGTAACAGGTGCTGAGCTAGGCACAGGGAAGTACAAAGTCAAAAAAAAAAATTAAAGTGGACCTGCCCTCAGGGAGCTTGTCTTGTAGTTAGGAGAAACAACAAATAAATAAATACAGCAAAATTAGGGGAAAGAGTGGCAATATCCACCGGGAGGATCAGAATACGTTTCATTAAATACAAAATATATACAAAGAAATTGGAGAAAATGGACTATAGTAACTAGGATAAGATAAGCAGAATAAGTCTTAATTAATCCTTGAGTCTGAGAACTGCTATTTCACCTAAGTTATCAACAAGTCTATAGAAGCATTGTATAGCAGAGAGAAAGTATAGTGTAATGGAAAGAGGTTTGACTTCAAAGTTGGAAAACCGGAGCTTGGATTTCAGTTATACAACTTACTACCTTGAGACCGTTGGTAAATAACTTAACCTCTCTAGGTTTCCAATTCCTCATTTAAAAAAAGGGGGAGGGGGGATGAGAAATTACCACAAAGGTGCTTTCCAACCCTAAACCCATGACTATGGTCTGTGCTTCATTTTTTTTAATCTGTAAAATGATTTCTAATATCAACCAGACTAAACCCATCTCTAACCTAAGGATGAATGGAGCCAAACAGAGCATTCTTCTGACAGGAGAGTCAGGAATCAAACAAGTTTAACTTCAAAGTGAAGGAAACAGCTTATACGCAAGGAGGGATCTAGACACATGTCTACTGGGGGACCCACTTTAGCATGGTTGAACCTTGATTTATGTATTTGTGGCTAGACAAAGAATCAGACAATGTAGTAGAAATAGTGCCGAGCTATAGCAACAGTGAGGCAAGGTTGTCTAGTGACAAAAAGTCCATTGATAGCAAGGTTTCATGTCTGGCCCTGTTGGTGCTTGCCTGAGCTCAGGGACCATTAGTTCTAGAATATGAGTGCAAAGGATTGGTGTTATGCCAAGCTCTGGGCTCACCTTGCTTGCTAGGCTTTAGTTCTGGAAAACAGTGTGCCTCTTCATATTTTCATAATAACATCCCTTCTACCTCTAGGCTCTATAATCTTTTAAGTGTGTCTATGTGTTCTATGGAAGAACCACACCAATAACTGATATTCTGACTATAACTTGCCATTCATTGTGATCTGATATTGATCAGATCACTAGCTCCAAGTTGATGAAGTCATCACCTCTCCTTCCACATCTGGAAGCAGAGGTGTATTTCAACAGCACTCATGAGGTTGATCCAAAGTTCTAGTTTTCAAAACCATTACATGCTGAGTCTATATAGTACAGACTTGTGAGGAAACCAAAATTTTTGAGCAGAAAGTGACATCTGATAACATTTAATTCATTCATGACTAAGAATTCTTCTACAACATATTCAAATGATCTTTACCCTTTACATAAATAGTTTCAGTGAGGTAGCCCACTCTTAATGCCTGTGATTGTTAGAGAGTTTTTCCTTACGTCTACACTAAATTCAAGTCTGGTCAAATTACTTAACCTGCATTTGGCTCCATTTTTTAATCTGTAAAATGAGCAGAATAAAATGGGTATCACTTTGTAGGGTGGTTGTAAAGAGTAATGAGATATCTGCAAAGTGCTTTGCATAAAGCACTATTTTTATTAAATATTTTCTCTGCGATTTCCACCCACATTTGTCCTAGAGGAATTTGACCTCTGAGCTAGAATGAAGGGGGAAAAATCTAAGAAATTATGTTTACTAAAAGACCTTCTTGCATTTGGGTAGTGATAGTTTGAGCTAAATTCTACATTAGGTAATTACTCTAAGGTTGTCCAGTCCTCCAGGCAATGTTCAATGAAAAAACTCCAATCCTTTTGCAGCAAGAAACAACTGAGCTTACCATCTAATTAAAAAGAATGATTGGAATATGAATCTATCACATGGAGAGGAACATTCTATAATGCAACTCTAAGTTCATTTTAAAAAAAAGTTCAGCGCCACTTCCACTATGCCAAAGAGGTTAGTATTCCTAAAATTCTAGAGCATGATATGTTTGTCCTTCATAAGCTTCAAAAAATTGATTAATGTTTTGGTTTTATAAGAACAGTAAGATTTTTTCATTTTAAATGGAACTTTATATGGGACCAAGAGAATCTGTTTCCATTTCTAGACAAAAACTAAGCATTTGTTACCATGAACAATTTGCTTCATCTCTTTATGCCCCAGGTTCATCTGTCACATAAAAAATAGAACTATTTCTATCTGCTTAAAATGGTGCTTTGGGGGATAATTTTGGTAATGCCTATGTGGTGCTCAAAGTATCTAAGGGAGAAGAATAATACATATGGATAATATCATTAACTACTCCTCTAAAAATACTGCATACTTTTAGCTTTTTAACTCTAGAATACAGAAATGTTTCTGAAAAAGAGACTCACTGACAAACTTACATCAGAGGAAAAGTCATCTGTCCCCAGTTGTCCCAACTTAACTGGTGATGACTATAATGTTCTTCTTGTCCCTGGGTGAGTTATGATCCCATTAGCACTTTGAACTTAGAACTCTGCACAGAGTGAGGCAATAACAAGACAGATCGGTCCTTATGAAACTGATACTATTAACACTATTTGTTTTGCCATGAGTTGACAACTTTAGTAAATTGTCCATAATTGGCTATCAGGGAAGATAAAAAAAAAACCAAGCCTTGATCCCTGTTATTATGATATTGATTTTCAATAATCACTTTTCCTTTTTTGTCATGTTTTTGTATTCTTGGCATGAGAGACTGAACAGATATTGCTGAGCAGGTCTGCTGTACATCTGGGAGCTTCATAGGGAAAGTACATTAAAAAAAATACACTCCACACAGCTGTAGGAGAGTTTGTCAGATAGTAAAGAAGATGAGGTACATGTTCATGTGAATAATGGTCACAAGAAATCTATGAAACCTTTTTAAATATTGAGAAGAATTGGCATGTTGAATAGGATGCCAAAATTGGAGTCAGAAAGACCTGAGAGTAGTGATATAGCCACACCTGATATAGACATGCATTGAAATGTTCTTCAGATGCCAAATTTGCTGGCCTACCTAAGCCAAAGTATATTTCCTATTCTAAAAAGACTGACAGGGAGACTGTTCCTTAACTACATAGCTTGGCGAATAAGGGTTACTATAAAGGCTATAATATCTCGTTCTAAGAGAAATAAGTAAATGTGCTTACCTATCCAAAAAAACAAGTCCACTTTCAACATTTACTGGTAAAACTCCTTGAGGACAGGATCTGTCTTACTTTTGTATTTGTACAGTTCTTGACATATAGCAGACTTTAATGAATGTTTGGTGATTGATTACTAGCAGTATGATCATGGAAAAGTCATTTACTTCCAAACATCCGAGACCTCCTTTGTATAATAATTCATCAATAAATATATATAATATTCATTATTATATAAATATGTATTATTTGATATATTTATTTGTATTGATATATAATATATTATATATAAACATATATGATATAAATTATATATAAGTATGTAATAATATATCAATATATCAAATAAATGAGTAGGTACTCAAAGTACCTAGCTTACAAGTTGTGATAATTGTGATTAATTAATTAATAATCAAACTAAATAATTAGTAAGAGTTGCTTCATAGACTTTATAAGCTTTACTATGGTTCTTTTTTTTGAAATATTTATATAAATACAGGCAGCACACACAGACATTCACCCACACACAAAATCTCTACCATTAGTTAGTGTTGACCAATACTTCTCTCCAGGAAGCTGACCCCAATACCTTTAACTGGGTTTCCAACCCATCTCACTTCTTATAGCCCACTCATTACTGCTTCATTCTTGAAAACACTACTGGAGTCCACACCTCAGGGAGCAGAGAGTTCCCTTAGCTTCCAACCTTCCATCTCTCAAGTCCTTTTCTCCCTCATCAAGCCCTCCTAAATCTCCCACTACCACCACCACCACATCTATTGATCTCAGGCAATAGAGAAAGGTAGAAGACTTTGCTCTGTCTACCAGAATTCAGATTTGTTGTTGTTAGCTATCAGTTATATGGGACTTTAAGATTTGCAATCCTTTTATTATCATTTGAAAGACATATTATTTCATTTCATCCTCACAAAAATCCTGTGAGAAGCATGCTATCATTAGCTCCACTTTACAGATAGAGACTTAGGCACAGATAGGCTAAGTGACTTACCTAGGGTAAAAAATTCATATGTATCTGAGGCAGGATTTGAAATTTTTTTTTCTAACTGCAAGTCTTTCATTATCTTCTATGTCAGCTGTCTATCTCTACCTTCTGTCTATTGATGTAGCAGTATTAATGTGTTACATGAATCAAATCCACCTCATCTTTCTCACAATTCTTTTCTGAGCACCGTATTTTGGTATATACTGTGACAGAGTGGAGAGTGATCAAAAGAGAGGACAGACATGATCAAAGCAAGTCAACAAGCATTTATGAACACTTACTATATGTCAGACATTGTGCTAAGCTCTAAAGATACAAAGAAAGGTAAAAACAAAAAACAAAACAGGTTGCTTTCAAGGGCTTCATCATCTAATTAAGGAGACAACGCATGAATGACTATGCATAAATAACATATAGACAGGATAAATTGTAGATCATCTTCAAGAGAAAGTACTTGAATTCAATCGGATCGGGGAAGTCTTCTTGTAGAAAGTGGGATTTTTCTGGGAACAGAAGAATTATCAGGGAAGCCAGGACTCAAGAAAAAAGGAGCAAATTTCAGTCATAGAAGACAGTCAATGAAAATATAGTCATCTGGGTTGCATGAACAAGATATTTTCTCTGATCTCCACAGTCTTCCAAACTTCTTCAAAACAGAAATTGTGCAACAAAGATAAAGTGACTTCAGATATCTCCAGGGTCTAGGATACCCAGAATCAAAAAGAAGGTAAAAAAAACCCCACAGACTGACAATTACTGACCCTGAGTACATTCAGCACCCCAGAAGCAAGGCTGCAGTAGCAGCCCCAAGGATCCAAAACACAGGCTTAGGCTTAAAACAAAACCTGCTCCCAAACCTCAGTGTACAACCCACCTTTCCAGTGCAAGGCGACCTGGGCTCCAGGCTGCAGAAATTTATTCAGGCTGTGACAGATACATTATCATGTCATGCAACCCAATAGCAGCAGTGTAGTAGCTCTCTGAACTACTAATGTCAGGTCCAAAACCAAAGAAACAGATGAAATGAGACAAGACACCAGAACAGGACATGTATATGGGAAGGCAAGGGTAATGTGAACAGTAGTCCACTTACCCTTAGGGCAAGAGCATAGCAACCAGCTAGAGCCAATTCTGTCCTTGGGGCAGGGATTTAAGCTGGTGAACTGTGAATTTCCCAGAAAAGGAAGAAGCTTTCAGATCTAACCCCCAAGGAAAACACCATCAGAGTGGACAGTCAGAGAGTGAATAGGGAAAAATTAAGAAAAAATTTAAAAGATTGAGTTACCAAAGATCTCAGGAAGAAAAAGACACAAACTCTTAAGACCTTTAACATAAACAAATAAACCAATAGGGAAAATATTAATGACAGAAGGAAATATGGCTTTTAGATCTAGTAAGTTCAAGCACATAGGAATAAATACTACAAAAAAAAATGAAACCGATCAAACACTTGGTGAGAAAGTGGACCCTGTGGAATGAGAGAATATAGAACCACAGTACACTGTTCACAAATGGTTCAAAGGGAAATAAGAATTAGAAAAGCAAAATGTATGGCCCACATAACAAAAACAGAGGGAGGAATTGACAAACAATAATCTGTGATGCCAAGTCTCACCAAAAAAATCAAAAACAAAAGGGTGAACTATAAATTGGGAAGGCCAATGTGAAGAATTAGAGAGTTCAAAGGAAGAGAAGCAAGAAAAAATGACACTAAAAAAAATATGCTCACTTTGCAAGCAAAACATACCAATTGCAAAGACAGGATGAGTGGAGACAACCTAAGGATCATAGATCTTCCAGAATAACATGGCAGGACAAATAATTTTATACTATATAATAATATAATATAAATATAAATAATATAATATATAATATTAATATAATGTAATGTAATGTTAACATAATATAATGTAATGTAATATGTAATGTAATGTCATACAATATGATGTAATGTCATATAATATAAATGTAATATATAGAACATAACATAATATAACAGGACAGGACAGGATAGGATAGGATAGGATATAAACAATATAAAAATACAAAGTAGAACTTTTGAACACAGAAAATGAAATGGCAATTGAAACAATTCACAAATTACTTCTAAAGGAGGGAAAAGGCTATAAACTCTAAGACATGTACTGGTTAAATTTAATAATTTGATTTAGCAACAAGTTCTACAAGCTTTCAGGAGAAAGGCCTTTAAATGCTAAGGAAAGGAAATCCAAATAACAAGATTACTCTGTACTCACCAGAAAATATAAAAAAGAATGGACTATTATGTTCTGCAGAACAATAGATCTCTAGATACAACCCAGGATGAATAACATTTTAAATCTGAATTTAACAATGAATGGAAAAAAGGGAAACCATAACTGAATAGATTATTTACTTCTCAAACACTTCAAATTAGAGAATTACAGAGCAAAAGAATAAATGCAGCAGCCAAGGACAGTAATAGCAACAGAGTAACAGAAGAGATGCCAATAATAAACGTCTTTCTAAATGTGCACAAAGAATCAAGGGTGAATGTGGAAATCCTGTAGAGGTAGCACTGAAAAAGTGGGTCTGAGGAGTTGTAGACAAAACCTGTCAAAACTCTACCTATAGATGAATCCATGTTTTTGTTTTGTTTTGTTTTTGTGGAATTACATTACAACATACAAGGGTCATATACTGGGATCAGATTAAGGCCTAACAGTTAGAAGAAGGACACAAGTCTCAGAAAGAAAGGTGCCTACAGGAGACTGGGTAAGGAAAAGGGAAGAATGATTGAAGGAGTGGAGAAAAAAATGAGGCTTTGCTTTGATGATGTGAGGGGATTCCACTGATGCATGCTCCCAAGGGTAAAGAAAAATTATTTGTGAAAGGAGATGGGAACTTTGCACTGGGTGTAGCCTGGAGGATTTGGTGTTTGAAAAGTTTACTGTTACCTCAAAAGGTGAGGAACTGGAACTCCTTGGGGCAACTAGAAGCTGGAGGAGCATGAGATCATGGAAACAGGGAAAAGATTTTAAGGGAAATGGGGAAAAATAGGTAACCAGAGGAGGTTATAGATCAGTGGTGGACTGTATAACCAAGGATATGGTAGAGGAGGGAGCCTACCATGGAACAGTGTTCTCTGTGACATCTGCAAGAACTGGCATTGTTCTAGGAATGAAATATGATGGAAAGGGAAATCTATAGGATAAGCTCTAGAACACAGTAGAAGAAACTGGAGGGAAGAGGCTAGAATGGCTGCCTTGGAAGTTTTGATTACATGAGGAATAAGAGAAAAAAAAGAGACCAAATTATTTTAGCAGTAGTGAATCAAAGAATGGGTGCCTAGAGAAGACAGAGAGATACAGTGGATAATAGAGTGAAAAAAACATTTTAGAAAAGGTTGCAAAAAAAACAAAACTTTAAAAATTAATGAAGAGGACTAGTGTTGAAGAGAAGGAGAAAAAGGATGAATCTACTTGACTAACTGAAAAGGTAAGCAAAAGGGGGGATCCTATAAACAGATAAAAGCAGTAGAGGAAAAGGAACTAATAAGCAAAACCTCAAGAACCAGCAGGAACAGGGCCATCTTAAAAAAAATACTTAGGTAAATTAACTGAAAGAACATAGTACCTCATTCACATCAGAAGGGAAGGGAATAATAACTTGGAAAAAATATAACCCTTGGCTTAAGATCCGGACTTAACATTATAATTCTTCAATAGATATTTGAATATTAACTGATGCTGAGTGAAGAGAGCAAAACCAAAAGAACTTTGTACACAATTACAGACACACCATATGTGTGACAACTAACTTTGACAGACTGGGCTCCTCTCAGCAGCACAATGTTAGAAGACAACCACAAAAGACTCATGATGGAAAGGGCTATCCACATCCAGAGAAAGAACTACAGAGTCTAAATGCAGATTGAAGCAAACTACCTGCTCTCTCTGTGTTTTGTTTTGTTTTGTTTTGTCCCTTCTTTCTCATTGTTCACTCCATTGGTTAGAACATTTCTTTAAAACTTGATTAATGTTTAATGTGAAGGTATCTGTAGAACCTACATTTGATTGCATGCCACCATGGGGAGAGGGAGAGGGAGAAAATTTGGGACTCAAGGGATTGTGGAAATAAATATTGTAAACCAAAAGTAAATAAATAATTTTTAAATGGGGAAAAAAAGAAAAATGTAACCCTAACTCTCATAACTTCACATGTGAATGCATTAAAAAAATCAATACAAAGAAAAAGGAAAAATTAGGTAAAGAAATAAAACTTATAATCTTTTGCTCACAAAAAAACACATTTAAAAAACAAAGACATATAGAAAATAAAACTGAGGGGATGGGAAACTTTATTATGCATCAAGTGAGTCCAAAAGTTGCATTCATGTTCTCTAAAAAATCAAAAATAAACTTTCAAAAAAGGAATAAACAAAGAAATTATATAATTCTGAAAAGAACCTTAGACAAAAAGAATCAAGATTCATAATAAATGTATATGCTCCAAATGTTTTAGCATGCAAATTCATTAAAGAAATATTACCTGAGCTACAAGAAGACAGACAGTTACACAATAGTGACAGGAGACTTCAGCATCCCTCTCAGTTTCACATAGGTATAATAGAAGGATGAACCAAAGGAAAATATGGAAGTGAACAAATTTCTGGAGGAACTATAGTTAAAGGACATCTAAATGGGAGAGCAAAAGAATATACATATTTTTCAGCACCATATGGAAATTTTATAAAATTTTCCATGAACTATAGCACAGAGATGTTGCAAAAAAAAAAAGGAAAGAAGAAAAAAACTGATATAGTTAATACACGTTTTGAAGTAATGAAAAGACTAATTGGTTCAGGGTCCACAAGCAAATTTTTTAAAGACCCAAAAAGGAGATTTGATAAAATCCTAAATAATGAATGGGCCAAAGAAAAAATCATAGAAACAATTAACAGCTATGTAAGAGAATTGTGACAAAACAACATACCTAAATTGTTTAGATGAAGCTAAAGTAGTCCTCAGAGGGGAAAAAATCATATCCTTTAAAATATACATCATTAAATAAAAAGAGAGAATTAATTTACTGAACATACATTTTTAAAATTAGAAAAACAAAAATGTAAAAATCCAAAATAAACATGAAAAAGAAATATTAAAAATTAGAGGGGAAATGGATACTTTAGGTCAAAAATACTGATAGAAATTACAAATAGGACTAAAAGTTGATTCTTTTAAAAGACCAATAAAATTTAGAAACCCTTGACCAATCTGATTAAAAGGAAAAGAGCAGAAAATGAAATTAACAAAATAAGAAGGTAAAATCACAGCAAAACCAGAAGAAATGAAAAAGAATAATTATAATACATTATGGACAATTATATGTTAACAAAACTGAAAACATGACACAAATAGAATATCATCAAAAACATCAAGTACTCCAAATTATCAGAAGACCAGAAGGAGATCTTAAATAACCCAATCACAGAAAATTAAATAGATCTGGCTATAAAGGGATGACCAAAGGAAAAACATCCTAGTCCTGATAGATTCACAAGAGAAGTCCATCTAGCTTTTGAAGAATAATTAGGACTTATACTTTATAAATTATCTTCTTTTTCAATAGCGAGGTCTGACTGTAAGAGTGAGACTATAAGGAAAGTTAAGCTCTGCAAAATCAATGATTTTGAATTGTGGTGCTGGAAAGTACTTTTGAGAATCCCTTGGACAGCAAGAAGATCAAATCAGTCAATACTTAAAGAAATTGATCACTGGAGGGCAAAACACTGAATGAAGCTGAAGCATAAATACTTTAGCCAGATTTAAAAAAAAGATGAAACTCATTGGAAAAGACCCTGATGTTGTGAAAGACCAAAGACAAAAAGGAAAGGGAACAGCAGAAGATGAAGTGGATAGATAGTGTCATGGAAACAATGATTATGAATTGGACAGATTTTGAGAGATAGCAAAGGATAGAAGGGTTGATGGAGTCATGAAGACTCGGACACAACTAAACCATAACAAAATATTCAGTGCTCATGACTAGGCCTTGCCAATATAATTAAAATTAAATTTAAATAAATAAATAAAATTAAAATTCATTTACGCCTTTAATACTAAGTATTAATACTTGGTAATCAAATTACCAAGATGATACTATATGGAACATAATAAAATAATAACAATTTATTTGGAAAAATAAGAGATCTAGAATATTAAGGGAAATGACCAAAAAAAAAGGTAGGGGCAAAGGAGGAATCACACTTCCAGACATCAAACTGTACTATAAAGCAGCAGGTATAAAAATTTTCTTATACTGGTTAAAAAATAGAGCTAGATCATTGGAACAGATTAGAGAAGAGGAAATCAGAAAAAAAATGGAACTCAATAAATGGCCCAATGTTTGATAAAGTATAAAACATTTACCTATAAAAATTCCTTATTTGATGAAAACCTACAGGTAATACTAGAAAGAAGTATGACAAAAATTAGGCTTAGACAAATAATTTATACCATATTCCATAATATATTCTAAGGCAATTTACAACCTTAATATTAAATATTTTTTTTAAATTTGAAGAAAAATATATCATGCACTTCTCACAATTTTGGGAAGGAGATGTGTTACCAACCAAACAAGAGATAGAGGCAATTACAAAGGATGAAATGGAAAACTTTGATTATTTGAAACTAAAATGCTTCTGCACAGGTAAAATTAATACAACTGAGAAAAGAAGGGAAGGGGTTGGAGGAGGAAAACTCTTTATATCAAAATTTTCTGATAACGGTTTGGTATCTAAGCATTTAATAAATATGGATGACTAGTTATTCCCCAGTGGGTAAGTAGACAAAGGATAAACAGTTCTCAAAAAGAATTGAAAAGTACTTTCAACCACATGAAAGTATGTTCCGTATCACTAATAATAAGAGAAATGTACATCAAAACAACCCTGGGGTTTTACCTCATACGTGCAAATAGGCAAAAATGACAAAAATGGCAATAGTCAATGTTGAAGGAATTGGTGAGAGACATTCTTGGTGGAGCTACGATATGGTATGACCATTTTGGAAAGCAATTTGGAATTATGCAAATAAAGTGACTAAAATGCTCATAACCTTTGAAGAAAAGACAGACTCAGGAGGGAGCTGGGACCAGGGAAGAGGATCCAGGGAATCAAAGAGACTACCCAGAGTCAAAATGAAGAAAAGGCCTCCCCTTGGACTAAACTGAGGTTTGTTGGAAATTGAGGGGTGGAAGGATTGTGTGGTTTTCTAAGAACTTTATTTGGAAACTAAAGTTAATGGTTGCCCCATGAGTGGAAGATCAGTATATTGTGAATTGTTGATTGAATCACCTCCCTCTTAGGGAAATTAGGTGATTCCTTTTGTTAATTGATTGATTGGATCTTTAATTTGATTGAATCTTTAAATGTGAAGCTGATTCCCCCCTTAGGGAAACCAGGTGATTCTT
>CM053600.1:13652926-13666871 GCA_028646575.1 Pseudocheirus occidentalis | reverse complement strand
CCTCAAGGAAATCATAAGAAGATAAAATGAAAGTCCCTATATACACCAAAATATTTTTAGCAATACTTTTTGTGATATCTAAGAATGTGAAACAAGGTAAATGCCTATCAAGTGGGAAATGGCTAAACAAATTGTGGTACATGACTGTAATGGAATGTTACTGTGCTGTAATGAATGAGGTATGTGATAAATACAGAGAAGCATGGAAAGACCTATCTTGACTGATGCAGAGTGAAGCAAAGTCAAGAAAGCAATATACACAGAAACTACAACAATGTAAATGCAAAGAACTACAAATACCAAAAAAGGAAGTAACAAAATTACAAAGAAGAAGCAGGACGTGGGGACAGAGATATGATAGGTCACTCCAACTCATTCCTTTGTGAAGGTGGGAGGTCCACATGTGTTATACGTTGCACATGTTTTCAGACTTTTCAATGTATTGATCAGTTGTGTTGACTTTTTCTCTCTAGAAAATACTATTATATGATGTGTCTCTCAGGGAAGGAGGGTGGAGGGATAATTGGAATAATTCTGATGATGTTAGAAACAGAAGGTATCAATAAAACTTATTTTAAAATAAAATAAAATGGGGGACAAAAATAGATGGAGTCAGAAGATAGTTTTACGCTTGAGGAACTAGAAGGAGACCATTGTCACTGGATGGCACTGGGAGCGAGTGAGGTGTAAGAAGGCTGGAAGAGTAGGAAGGAACCAGGTTATAATGGGCTTTCAAAGCTAACTGGGATTTTATATTTAATCCTGCTGGTAATAAGGACCCATTGGAATTATGATGATGAAGTACCTTGAAAATACCTCACATAAGATTCAATTAAGGACCAGAGGATTTTTAACCTAGAGCAAATACTGAAAGGGCACATGATAGCTCTCTGCAAATATAAAAAGAGCTATCATGTGGGAGAAGAATAAGAGTATTTCTGTGTAGAAGATAAAAAAAATATAAACCAGGATTGAGAATGGAAGTTATACAGAAAGTGATATTTGCTTCATTAAAAATTATTTTCTAGGGACAGGTAGGTGGTGCAGCAAATAGAGTGCCAGCCCTGGAGTCAGGAGGACCTGAGTTCAAATATGACCCAGACACCTAACACAAAAACTAGCTGTGTGACCTTGGGCAAGTCACTTAACCCCAATTGCCCTCCCAAAAAAAAGGCAAAAAAAAATTATTCTCTAACAAGTCAAGCTATTTGAAAATGGAATGGAAAACCTCATGGGGTAGTAAGGACTTAATCACCAAAGATACTTAAAAGAAAACATATGCATCTGCTTGTCAGGGATGACATAGAAGTTATTCATTTTTCTGTCAGGGGATTTTTCTAATGACCTCAAAGATCCCCTTCAGCCCTGAAGCAGTATGCTGTGCTTGAAATAGGTTTAGATTTGGAATTTCTATTCTAGATATACTAGCTAAGGGTCATATGTACTCCAGCCTGTTTTCCCCACTCATAAAATGGTAATAATGCTTGCATTACTTACCTTACAGGGTAAGTACCAACATATTTGGTAAGCCTTAAAGCCCTTTTTTTAACAGATGTGAGAAATTGTTATTTCATAGTTCTCTCCTTTCCCATGTATACAATGCTAATGAAGGCAGCATGCAGTAATGCATAGACACCATAGAGAACTGATCTCAGAAGGCACGAAGACCTAGAACTAAGTCCTAACTATGACATATATTGTCTGTGTGACCTTAAGCAAGCATCATAACTTCCTGGTCAAAATTCTAGGCAACTCTCTCAGCTATAAGTTGCAGAGAACATGCTGACCTTTCTTTCTATCTCCTTAATGGGATTTTCCCTAGGCTGATGGAATTGGGGGCACAGCAGATAGAGTAATAGCTCAGGAGTATCTGATTTCAAATCCAGCCTAAGATACTTACTAACTATGTGACCCTGGGCAAGTCTCTTAATCCTGTTTGCCTAGGTTTCCTCATTTGTAAAATGAGCTGGAGAAGGAAATGGCAAACTACTCCTATATCTTTGGCGCAAAAACCCCAAGTGGGGTCACGAAGAGTTGGACACAACTGAAATGCCCAAATGACAAAATGACTAGTACCCTAGTCTTGGAGTTAGGAAGACATGGGTTCAAATTCATCCTTTAAATATTTACTAGCTGTATGGCCTTGGGCAAGCCCCTTACCCCTCTGTCTCTGTGTCTCATTGTCTTCATCTTTAAAAATGACTTGATGACTTGTAAGATTCCTTCTAACTCTAACTCCACTATCCTATATAACATAGCTCAGCTCTCAAGAGCTAACATTGATATAGATAGGCTTTTAAGTGAGGGAGTTCCAACCACGGACATGAATATCCTCAGAGGGACTAAGAAGTTTTTCAAGATACAAGGAATATTAGGAAATTATTGTCCTATTAAGATTAGTTAACCTATTTTATTTCTTATGTGCAAATGCATGCTACATTCTAAGTTACTTCCTTTCATATTAAATAGGGGTACAAAATGTTTTCTGAAAGCCAAGAAGTTTGATACACAAAAAGTGATAGAAACTCCTACCTTAAGCTTTAGAAAGTATTGAAGGTTATCCCGTCTCGTCATAACTTTCCCCATTATAGTTCCCCATCATGGTTTCAGTATATCACAGGTTATCATAAGAAATTGAATGGAAATTTTGGGGGGAATTTTGCAGAAGTCCCAATACTTGAAGGCTGGCAGACAACACAGAAAAAGTTTAGAAATTCAGAAATGTATTAGGTATTCACATAGTATTACATAATATCAATGCAAATTTTACAATAAGGTATTTTAAATAAATAAAAGAAAAAAGAAAAAATTCAGATTTCTCCATATGAAGTTAGGGTCAATAAATTGGGGGGAATTTTCTAGATCACAAAGGCACACTGGCCCTAACCCCCAGGGATGTGGGAGGGATAAGTGCACATGCATTACATCATTTAAACCTCACCAAAAAAAAAAAAGCCACTGTTAGTCTCATTTTACTGTTAGAAGGTTTAAGGTTAGGTAAAGGGAGTCATGTAGCCACTAACCCATTCTATGACTTAAGTGGCCTACTTTGAAGTTTTTGAAGTAAATTCTTCCTTGAACTCTTTTGGAGATGATCAGAAGTATTAGACTTTTTTTGTTCACCTGTATGCTAACTTTACTTTTCTGTCCTTCCATCCCTAGTATCATAGGGATCTCAGATATCATCTAGTCCAATCCCCATTCCAATGTTACAGATGGGAAAACTGAGGCTTGGGGAGTCAAAATGACTTGCTCAAGGTTACACAGTTAGGAAATGTCAAGGTCTATACTTGAATCCAGGCCCTCAAACTCCAAGTCTGAGTGCTCTTTCTATTGTATAATACTGCCTCTCAAGAAAGTCAAACTATACTATGAGGCAAAATTGGAACTCAGTTTTAAACTAGCTCCATACTACCACACTGCATACTTCAAGTATATTGAGTGCTTGAAGCACAAAACATTCTAAATTTTCCTAATGTGGGATCCATTTGCGGTTTTAGCCATTAGAGGATATTTCCTTAATCTCTTTTAAAAAATGCACAAGCATATCAATATCCCTATGTACTGAATTCTTCCTTTTCATTTCAGATGAAAGGACAGACATTCCTCAGAAGAATATAAAAAGTGCATGGTGTCTCTCAACAGGTAGACGATTAAAAAAAAAATGTGCTGACACACACAAGCACATATTCTAGACCTAGAGGGGCTCTCAGTTCTCCTTAAAGATCCAAATCCCATTACCTATAAAAAAAATGTCAAGCTATTTGGGAGTGGGGGAATGGGGGGATTTTCTCTCTTTTCCCCCTGCTTCTCAATCAATAAGCTCCCCCTTTTACTCCCCACCCCCAAAAAGCTAGGATTTTGTTGATTTCTAGAACAGACCTTTCTTGTAGTGAAGAGCTGTTTGAAATCTCTCCTCATCACTTCTTTTCTCCATAGATGTCAGATTGCCATGAAAGACTGGAAAAGTAAAGTTCTAAAGATTTACCCCTCCCCAGTGATTTTGACCCAGATTTGCAGTAAAACTCATAGTAATCTTTGATCTACCAACAACTTGTACTCTCTTCTGTTACTGGAAACCAAGCATTCTTATTAAGCATAAGTAGATTGCTTTCAACTTCCAAAATATTTACTCTCCTCACTGTTATGGTAACAATAAAATTGATGAGGGAACCCACATTTGTTTTTACTTTCCACATATGAATTAAGCAATTTCTACACCATTTTCTATATATAAAATTAGTCAATGTAAGTGGGGAAAAAAGAGTTTCTCACCTCTATTTAGTGAATAAATAAAAAGTAAAAAAGCAATTTTCAGGGAACTATCCTTTCCATCTTGCTTGAAGTAGAGTAAAAACCTATGGTCTGGAGTTATAGAGGAACAGTTAGTGCTACACTAACAGCTGAATTGTTTTCTTTGTATTTAGGGAAAGAGGAAAAAAAACAAGTTCAAAGGAATTCACTTGATTGTGTGCTCTTTTTTTGCCTCCTGTGCTTCATCCCTTATAACCATTATTTAATGAATTTTTATTAGAAAAGTATGGCTATACTTATGGGGGAGAAAATCCTTTTCTTTGAAACCAAGAGGAGAGTGTGTTTTCCCTGGCATTAGCCTGTTAGTTTTTAATATCAAGTTTGCACTGAGGTTGACTCCTGGCTCATTTTGGAATCATAAGCCAAAAAGGAAAGCTAATGGGAAAGGAAATAATGCAAGAGAAAAGAGCCCCCTTTTGAAGTAAGAGCAGGAAATCTGTACAAGGTTCGCCTGGTTTTTTTCCTCTCTTCATCTCTATTTCTTTCTGTACCTATGTGTCTGTCTCAGCCTGTCTCTGAATATGTGAATCTACCCTCCTCCTCCTCCTCCCCTTTCGCCTTATCCTCCTCCTTCTGCCTCCTCCTTGCCTTTCCCCTTCCCCTTCTCCTCCTCCTCCTCCTCCTCCTCCTTCTTCTCCTCCTCCTCCTCCTTCTTCTTCTTCTTCTTCTTCTTCTTCTTCTTCTTCTTCTTCTTCTTCTTCTTCTTCTTCGCCTGGTTTTTTTTTACTAGTTTCTACCAAAAGCCTTTTTAATAGATAAAGTTAATTGCCCCCTGAAAAATTTCTATAAAAATAAGAGAGTACCAAAACTAAAAAGAAAATTAAGAATAAACATTTTGGAATTGTTCAATAATACAAGAGGATTCTGCAACTCTGATAGTTTCATAGATAAGATGGTATCTGCTCAAATACCTCATAATAGTAAAGAATAAAACTGTTAAGCTATGTTCCCTTGAGAATTCCAACTGGACCCATTTTAACTATGCATGGATGGAGCTAAATGGAGAGAGGAGACAAGGAATTCAGAGGTACTAGAGCTAAAACTCAAGAAATATTCTATTCTATATAATCATTAGCACAGTTTCTTCTCCCAGTATTCCTCTTCTCTGTCAGAGACAGAGTTTCTATATTATGCTCTCTATTACATGAAAAAGCAATAAAAATACCAAGCACCAGGGCAGCTAGATGGTGCAGTGAATAGAGTAATGGCCCTGGAGTCAGGAGGACCTGAGTTGAAATCTGGCCTCATACACTTAACACATTTACTAGCTGTGTGACCTTGGACAAGTCACTTAACCCTAATTACCTTGCCTTCCCTCTCCAAAAAAAAACACCAAATATTTTTCTTTTACCTTCACTAAGAGTCAAGTTCTTCAACTAATGCATTAGACTGACCTCCTTGAAAGTAAGAACTTTTTACTTTGTTTGTACACCTGGTGCCTAGCACATTGCCTGTCGCTTATTAGACATGTTGACTGATTCCCTTTGCAGCCAACTCTCCCTCATTTCTTCTGACCAGAAATGGGGCTTCCTATGGAAGAGAGACATTTTTTGTCCAATTATTTGCTAACTTCACTTTTCTGTCTATCCTCAAGGAAACCTGGGAATATCCAGAATATTTTTGATCCATCCTCATAGTGGCACTTCAGAATACAATAAACAAGGATCAAAGGAAGGGGTATCACAGATTGTCTAATCATTCCAACTCCCCCTCCCCAGTTTTATAGATGAAACGGAAACACAGAGAAACAAAATAACTTGCTCAAGGTAACCCAGATAGTAAGAATCAAAGGCTGAATTTTTACTCATGTCCTTTAACTCCCAGGCAGCTGGAGACCTGAGTTCATAACCAGTCTTGGACACTTCCCAACTATGTGACCCTGGGCAAATAACTTAACCCCATTTACCTCAGTTTCATCATTTGTAAAATGATCTGGAGAAAGAAATGATGAACTACTGCAGCATCTCTGCCAAGAAAACTCCAAATAAGGTCATTAAGAACAGGACGTAGCAGAAACAGACCTCTAACTCCAGAGTCAGTGATCTTTCCACTGTGTTCTATAAGTCCAAATAAGTCAAGCTATACCATGAAATTGGGCCTAGTCTCAATGGTTCTAGACTGGGGAATCACATCACACAACTCATTAAATATTTGGAGAAGCACCTAAGTCTAATCTCCTTCCCAAAGCAGGAGTCCCTTTTACAACATCTCTTACTGCTCAAACATATCCAATATGAGAGAGGAGAACCTAAGTGTTCTCAGTCATGCATTCCCCTTACCCCCTTCCTTCCTTCATTGCCTCTCTAAACTGACCTTGAAAGTCCTAGACGACCCAGGATGAGAACAGAGCATCTAGTGTGCCTATGGATTGAAACTAGTCACCCAGACCCACTGTCAGGCTCAACAGTTTGGCTATTTGATTAGCCATAGTGGCACTATATGGAAACACCAAATAACTGTACTATTACCACCTTCACATTTACCTTAGAGCTATTGACACTCAGATGGGTTTACATTAATGTTCTATTCCTTGTTGTCTTTATCATTTTTCCCCATGGATTATAACTCAAACCTTCAAAGCCCCTAAATATTCTTTTTGTAATCTCAGAAAAAGAAGAATTCCACTGTGCTTAAGACAAGGGCTGTAAAGCCAAGCATGAGCAGCTTTCAAAAAGAATGCTACTGTAAACAGCTTTCAAGGTTCTGATTACACAGTATAGTGAACACTCTATTTATTCAATAACAAATCAGGGCAAAACATTCACAGAAAATCAAAATATAGCATCCAGAACAGAAAATCAAAATACAGCATGCATGACAACTTATCACATAGTTTTCATGAAAGTGATCACATGGTTTTGAACAAAGTACATTTCATTTAGGCAATCACAAAATCCTTAATTCAATCACAAAGTACAAAAGTCAAAGTCCTCCACTCCTAGGTCACAGTAAATCATAATCTTCTCAGTCAGTACACAGTATCCAAGTAAAGTCTTCTTTCAGCTTGACTCGAAACTGGCTCTCAGCTTCCATGGTTCCTCTGTCTCCTGTGTTCAAAGGCAGGAAGCTCCCAGTTCCTTGTCCAGCTCCTTGTCTAGTTCTTCATCCAGTTCCTGTTCCATATTGAAGCTCACAGTGTCTAGTCCACCTCAAGTCCTTCACAGTTCCTGTTTCTGGGAATACAAAGCTTGACAGAGCCACAATAATATTAATGCACATTGATGGCACTATCATCAATTCTATATCTGCCTGTGAAATCAACTCAGACCCACCAACAAGGTCCAAGAGGTCAGAACAAATGATCAGTAAAGTCCCAGGACCTCCAAAACCCTCCTCCAGGACTTCTGTAAACATACAACCAGAAAATCCCCTTTCAGAACTTCCAGTAAGGTCCCATGGCTTCTGTACAAAGTGTCACAAACAAATATCAACATAGAACAGACAAACAGAATGCTGGGATACCACAAGTTTTCTCCTTCTTGACACTGCCATTTTTCCTTCTTGACTCTGCCACCACAAGAGTCCTCTTCTCAATTCCACTTTCTGTAACCTGTGGTTCTCCTTATATATGATCATTAGCTCCTCCCCAGGAGTTCTAGGGTTCACAAGTTGTGAGGTTCACATATTCTGTTTCTTAACAGATGATAGATACAAGGCTCAAAAGAAACTTGAATTGAAACAAGGTGTTAATTTAATAGCTGAAAAAGCTGTGAACTACTTCTGTGTTTGCCATTACACATACATCTAATATACAAGAATTTTTTTAAGTCAATCTCCTTAAAAAAAATAAAATAAAATAAAGTCCATCTCCTTCAAAATACTTTGAAAGGCCCAAAATCTGCTTCATCACTCTTGTCAATGCCTTGAATTTCAGATTGTTGTATGGGGGAAGGGAGAGGAGGGAAATAGGCCAAATGACCCTGTTCTTTTGGTAATTACTTATAAAATGATAAAACTCAAAATTGAACAAAGTTGTGATATGATTTTGTGGGAACTTTGGACAGAAACTGATGGGATAGGAATGGAATAAGAAGGTAAAATTGGAGAAGTCAAGGATGATAATGATGAAGATGATGATAATGGTTATAACAATTGAGGCAAGAAATTAAGAGTCAAAGAACATATGGGTACCTGAGGTCTAAGTGAGACACAAAGGATTACTCTCCAGGAAGATAGTCATGAAAGGAAATACAAGGCAACTTAGAAATGAAATTAACTTCAGGACATGGTAAGTAAGTTGACCGGGCCCTGAAAAAAGATGGGAAGAATGGGATAAGAATAAAGAGGAACAAACCTGGTAAATACATTGTTGGCCCTAGTACCCCAACAAAATACAGGAGTAGCATCTTGGGGCAGCAAGGTGGCTCAGTGAGTAGAGCATCAGCCCTGGAGTTAGGAGGACCTGAGTTCAAATCCAGCCTCAGACACTTAACACTTACTAGCCATGTGACTTGGGCAAGTCACTTAACCCCTGCATTCCCCCCTCCAAAAATAAAAAAAGGAGTAGCATCTTTTGTGCATCTACTCAAACTTGATACTTAAATTATGAGTAATAAACTATGAGTAAATAATGAGAAATATGAATAAATAAAATATGAGTTAGTCAATATTTCCCTGAGTCAGTCAGTCAACAAATATTTATTAAGTGCTGACTATGTGTTGAGAACTGTATTAAGGTCTGGGAATACAAAGAAAGGCAAAAACACAGTCCCTATCCTCAAGGAGCTTACATTCTTAATAGGGGCAACAGTATGTAAATACAAAATACAAGAAGAAGTACATACAAGATATGAGCAAAGGAGATGAGAGCAAGTCTCAGAGAGGAAAGCACTAGCAGCTTGAGATAGGGGGAGAAGGAAGGAGAAGACAGGAGAGGCCTCCTGCTGAGGATATTTCAGCTGAGTCTTAAAACAAGTCAGGGTATTCCAAAAGGCAGTGTTTAGGAGTAAGAGCATTCTAGGCATGGGATCAGCCAGTACAGCATGTACACAGCATGTACAGCCCTATACCATGCAGTGTGTTAAGAGGACAAAGAAATAAAAATATTATTCCTAATCACCAAAGTTAGGGATCATATGGAGAGATGGAACAAAGATTCATCAAGAGAGCATAAAAATAAATTAACAAACACATGAAATATTAATTGCAAATGCTTAGCCCACAAGCAACGTAAGCACAAACATGGTGAGCATAGAGATAACAAAACTGATCTGGGTTACACAGTAGAAGGATAATTTTTTTAATTTAAATTTTGAAAGAATTCACATACACACACACACACACACACACACACACCATACTCTTTGGTTGGCAAAGTAGGTGGGAAAAGGAATTCCAGGGGGTAAAAATGACAGCCTTGGAGGTGGCTAGGTGGTGCAGTTAATAGAGCACTGGCCCTGGAGTCAGGAGGACTTAAGTTCAGATCCTGGCTCCGATACTTAACAATTACTAGCCGTGTGCCCTTGGGCAAGTCACTTTACCCCAATTTCCCTGCCTTAAGAAGCAAAAAAGAAAAAATGACAGCCTTGGCCCCATAGAACATCTGTAATATGAAAAATGCAACAGGAACATTCACAATCCAGATAAAATGAATGTCAGCACTTGGGGGTTAAAGATTAAAACCATCAGAGTGTGAGCAAAAATAAATTAAATTATGCAAAATTGAAAATATTTCAAGTCAAAGTAGCAGGTAAATTGGAGGGATGGCAGGAAGATAAGCATCTTTATGGGCAATGCTCATAAATATGCCTCCTTTCCTGAAAACTATAGCAAATTCAAGTCAACTTTGGGTACCATGTCTTTATGTAAGACCTGACCACAAATTTATTATTTTGGGCTTTTCTGACATGAGAATAAATTCAGGTCCAGATTTGGACTGGAGATTATACTAACGCCGTTAACAAAGAAATACATTAGAATACATTTTAAGCATGCATCCTTGAAAAGTAAAACAGGCACATGCAGCATAAGAATGTTGGAAAAGCCAGGCTATGTCCCACATAAGAAGGAACTTTGTGACATATGGGCAGAAATAAGTGGCACTTTCACAGGGCAAGAATGTGAGGGTAAATGCAAACTTTAAAAGGAAAAGTAAAGCACATTGCAAACTGTGTGTGACTATTCTTTGAACTTTCTAATCTTTGGTTTCATTTTAATAAGAGATTAGTTTGATAGGCAGTTTGGACTAATAACAACATACATAAGTATATAAACTTCTCCTTAAAGCCCCAAACACCCAGCTTCTAAGAGTCAGGATGATAAGAACTGGGAAAATGTAGACCTTGGAACACAAATGCCAGCAAGAAGGATGTGATCCTCTTCCTGTAGAGAGCAGATATTAGTGGAAGTATAGCAAAGGTTTCAGCTCCGACAATGTAATGCAAGAATTATTTCATTATGCTTCATTGTAAAATATCTCAATCACTGGATAGAGAGATTGTAATCTATGGTAGGTTAGCACCATAACGTATTAGCTACTCATCTGTATATGAAAACTATTATCAAATATTCAATAATAATAAGCAGTTTGTATCTCAAAAGCCTTTGAACCCTTGAATAAGCAAGTGATTTTTCACCCAAGTCTAGCTCATGCAAGATCAGTTAGTTATAAAAGGATAACAGAGGTCTGCAGGTCACTTACATATACCTCTCAATACTTCCTGAAAACAACCTTGTGATTCCTTTTGAAAAGGCAAAGGATGCAGTGGACACTTTTAACTGTATCTATACAAGTCAAAAAGAAATAGTCTTTGCAATGGAAACATCAATCAAGGTATTTAGTATAATGTAGGGAAGCTAGGTGTCACAGAGGAGAGAGTGCTGAGCCTGGAGCCAGGATGAATCATCTCTGAGAGTTCAAACGCAGGCTGAGATACCTATTAGCTGTGTGGCCCTGGACAAGCCACTTAACCCTATTTACCTCTGTTTCCTGAGTTGGAAAAGGAAATGGCAAAGCACTCCAGTTTTTTTTTGCCAAGAAAATCCCCAAATGAGTCATAAATAGTTGGGCATAACTGACAAATGACTCACCTACAACAAATAACACACAGAATGGGTGGGCAGGATATGTTAGTTAGAATGTATCTAGCATACTACCCAGCAAATGGTCAATGACAAAATGAAAATATTTAATGTTGTTGGGATTGTGGAAAAGCAGACACACTAATACACTATTGGTGAAGCTGTGAATTACCCTGAGTGTTCCGAAAGGCACATCAAAATTAGGCTAGAAAAGTGACTAAAATGTAACTTTAATCTTTTGACATAGAGTTATAAAGGTATAAATCAAAATGAAGTCAAAGCGAGAAAGTAGAGTCATATATACACCAAAATAGCTATAGAATCTTTTTATAGTAAGTAGTAAAAAAATGGAAACAAAGTAAATGCCTATTGATTAGGGAAGGTCAAACAAATTGTGGCACTTAAGTACACTGGGAAAAACATCAATGTATCATAAGAAATGATGAATATGAAAAAATCAGAGAAGGATGGGAAGACATAAGAACTGATACTAGTAAAATAATAAGGAGAAAAGCAATATATGTGTGTGTGTGTGTGTGTATAAAACTACAGCAAGTAAATGAAAAAGAAAACAATAAAATTAAATGAACTTTGTGTAATTATAATGCTCGAACTTGGTCCCAAAGAAAATACCTCCTTCCTCCTTGATTTACAGAAGTGGGCAGCCACAAGGGTACATCATTACATATGTTGTCAGATTGTTGGTTTGTTGAACAATCTTTGGTGAATTTTTTTCTCTCTTTTTATCCTTTTTTAAGCAAGTGGAGAAGAAACATTTATCAAGAGCTTACATCTATTATTTTAGGTAGTTGTAGCTTCCATTGGATTATAAACTTTTTGAGGGCAAGGACTATTTTCTGTCTATTTGTGTATTCCTTCTGTGGTTTGTCCTTCATCCTTGAAGAGAACTATGACATCAGGATGATGATACCATAGCTTGAAACTGCATTGGATTTAAGTGAAGGAGGACTGTGCAAGGTTACCAGTCTCACTTTCTCCTTCAGAGCCACCTGGGCCCAGGGTCCAGATATAGAACAGAACAACTGGAGATGGCCCAGGATGCAGTGGGAGATATAGGTCTTTTGAAGCTAAGGCCTTTCCAGGTTCTCATTTGGAGTGAGATAATACCCATTCAGTGATTAGACCTATTTAAGAAGTGAGTCAAGGGATGGTACCTTTAATCACACACACAAAAAAAATCAAACTGGGAGGGGAAGACCCTCAGGGTTGCTGACAGAACCTGTCAGTACCTAGCACATAGTAGGTTCTTAATAAATTTTTGTTGATTGATTGATTAAAGTAGAAAGCAGTTACTGAATAAATGAATAAATTAAACAAAGATAAACATTAGATTTAAAGTTGGAATATTTCTGTTACTGAGGCAGTTTGTACTTCATGAAGAGTATCAGGGTTCTCCACCAGAAATGTTAACACAGCTACCCATATTGTACAGCAATTCAACTAAACAAATCTCATTCATAAACCGTTTTTTAGAGTGCCTTCTGTTTGGTGAGCATTCTGTGCTGGGTGCTGGGAACTATCCAAGTGCTGGGAATTTCATAGATAAGATGTAAGTCCTGCTACAGACATGGGGCTTATACTATGTGGTAATGTGTGTGTGTGTGTATGTGTGTGTGTACTCATAATATCCATAATGCTGAATAATACATAAATAAATTCAAGAGGGCAGGAGGAAGCCAAGATGGCAGCATAGAAGCAGCAAGGTCCCGCAGCTCCTACACCACCACCCTATACATCCATAAAATTATGAGCCCACACAAAGTCTAGGTCTCTCAGACTCACAAAAATACAGAGAACACATCTCTCGCTGAAGGCAGCTCAGCAGCAGGGGCTCATCGCAGTGGCCACAGGGAGCAGATGCTGTAATAGCACAAAGCCTAGACAGCTAGGCCCTGGACAGTGAGAAAGAGCCAGGCTGAGTGGAACCGAGCTGAGCCCCCACAGCCAGTCTGCAGAGGTTCTACAGCCTCCAGCACCTCCACATCTGCCAAGGCATGAGGAACGGGACGGGAGAGGGGCAGCTCACACCAGAACAGACACCAGCCCAGCCCAAAACCACAGCCGCCGCAGCCAGGAGGAGTGAGTCTCCCAAGCCGCAGCTTGAGTCTACTTCAAAGAAAATCTAAAGCACCTACCTGAGGGGATTTTAAAAAGCCCACAAACCAGGGTCAGAGATGGTTAGTGAAAGTGAAATTTGAAAATTAATTTGGGGATGGTAAAACAGTTGGTCAATCTGCCCCCAGGGCAAGGAAGCAGTGGGGGAAGGGAACTGCAGGAACTGGCAAGGCAGCCCCCACCAGGCTGCTTCAGGGACTCTGGCCTGCTGACTCCGAAGGGGGGCTGAATTGATTGATCAGGCCAAGTGATATTGTGTTGAGCGGCCTGGATCTGGATCATGGTGTTGGGTGGTGGTCCTAGGGTGTGCTTTCAGCAAGCCAAAGCTAGGGGGACTTGAAACACCTCCCTAATAGCTCCAGCAGTTGGGAAAACCCCAGCGATTCAGAACAGAGCTTCCCCCCTTGGAAGCAGAGTTTCACAGAGCTAAAAAAAACCAACCAAATAATTGACTGGCCAACATGAGGAAAAGGAA
>CM053600.1:13631446-13652426 GCA_028646575.1 Pseudocheirus occidentalis | reverse complement strand
GTCCACTATGAAGATGTTCTGTATAATCACACATCCACAGCCTGTATTGAATTGATTGTCCTTCCAGTGGAGGTGGGTGACAAGGGAGGAATCGAAAGAATCTAGAATTTAAAGTTCTGCCATACCTGCAACTAGGAATTAAGATATATAGGGGCTGGGATAGAGAGAAGCTCCCTGCCCTACCAGAAAGTAAGAGAGCAGAGCAGGGGAGGGGCTTTACAGTGGAATTGCTGTTTTAGGGTTGGGGCAGGGGCAAGACGGGGAGAAAATTTTTAATTCAAAAATGTAATGAAAATGAATAATGTAAACAAGAAAACAAAAATAAATAAATTTTTAAAAATAGAAAAAAATAAATTCAAGAGATACAAGCAAAGTGTTTTTGTGATATCAGAGAGTGAAAGATCATTGCCAACTGGGAAAGTGAGGGAAGACTCAATTGAGAAATAAAGTTTATAATGACCTTTAATTCTCAGACCTTGAAAAGCACTTACCTTGTACCTCTACTATGCACTTATTCATTCTTCCTCATTCTAAGCTGCCTTCTTTCTCCTTCCCTTTGATCCCCTTCTCCCATTGATGAGTTTCTACTAGAACTCCCATTTTGAAAAAGAACCTGGACCTGCCCACCTTACATTTTTCAGACTTTAGCATTATTCCCCTAGGATAAGTATATTCCCACCCCTACCCCCCCCCCACCCTCCTTCATCTTGCTTTTATTTGTCTTCCCAATTAAACTTGAAGTTCCTCAAGGGTAGGGATTGCCTTCTTTTTTTTTATGCTTATATTCAGGTTCCCAGCATTTAGCACAATTTACTGATATATTAAGTGTCTAATAAAAGCTTGTTGACTCATGTATCACAGTTTCCATTATACTACAATTTAAATAATGCAGACAAGCTGCAAAAGCCTCAGAGAGCTGTTTTGAAGGCCTATTGTCAAGTGCCCAACTAAGAAAGAACATCTGCCTTGCTTAAATCCAGAGGATTAGAAATACTTGATAACAGTGGGTCAAAGTTAATATTGAGACTTATCATGCAAGGCTCTCTAATCTCTACAGGAGTGGCCTCCAGGCCACAGATCCCCCACCCCTAGATTAGGAGATGTCACTGTCACTGTCCTCTTACCTACCCCCAGTCTCAGTGTCAGAACTTTTACCCAGCACCTTCATCACAGCACTAAATAAGATTACTAAAGAAAGAGAATGCAAGAAAGAAAAGTCAAAGAAACACCAAGTCAATAAGGTTTTTTTGAGTCCCAGCCCAGGCCCTTGACACTACAACACAGGGAATTTCAGAAGAGGAGATGGGCTGATAGAAAATATTTCCATCATATACACATAAGAGATAAGAGATGGGGGGGGAGACCCAAAGCACCATCCTGCCCCCACATAACCACACACACACACACACACACACACACACACACACACACACACACACACACACAATAGGGCTCCAAAGATTAGAGTTTAGGCTTTTGTTTCTCCCTTTTTTCAAAAATCCTGGAAAGACTTTAACTTCAAAAGACCAAGGTCTCCCACTGCATCCTGGTCCTGTTGTCCTGATCTATATCTGGTCACTGGACCCAGATGGCTCTGAAGGAGAAAATGAGGCTGTGACTTTACACAACTCTGCCTCACTTAAATACAATTCAATTTTAAGTCATGGCATCATCTTCCTGATGTCATGGTCCTCTTTGAGAATGAAGGACACACTTTAATGGACAGTTGTGACTTAGTGTTTGCTCACCACTGGACCAGCTGCTTCCTCTGTGATCTTTTACAACTTTGTGTTCAACAAAGAATTACACAACACTCCAGCATAGGGTGGGCCAAAATAAGCAATGTCCTGACATCCTGGTGTTGATACCCTGGTGACTTTGGGACTGACTTTGAGTCATTGGTCGCATCAGCTAAGACAAGAGCAGATATCTGGCATCTGATGGCAACTATAGGTAACTTTCACTCAAACTACAGGCCCTAAAATAATTTTTTAATTGTGAAGATTTATCTCTGTCCTTATTCTTTGATTTTTTTTTAATACGCCGTTCCTTCCTTTCACTGAACTCTGGCCTGGCAACGGTCCCATTTCTTCAGAACACATTCCTTTAGCTTGTGATCTAATATTATGAGTTCTCTAAAGATTGTAACCCCTTTAGAACAACTGCAGATAGTGCCCCCTGACATTTCATAATAGGAAATTAATTCTTTAAATATTTGAAAGAGTGAAAATTGCCCAAGACATGGGGGGAATCATCTTGGATATTAATGCTCCCCTCAAAAATGCCCATGAGAAGATAAATAACCACCAATCCATATTCCTACTTTTTCACCCACATAAAATTATGATGAGAATAATATACATGTGAATTTAAAAAGAAAAATCAATCTATCAACAAGATTTTATTATGCACTCAACACTGTGCTAAACTCTGCATACACAAAGAAAGACAAAAACAGTCTCTGCTCTCAAAAAGTTTATATTTTAATGAAAAAGAAGAAATGGGGTGGGGGGAGGCTAAGAGGAATTTGTACATGAATCAACTGCATCCTTTAAGAGACTAGTAGAAGGCAACAGGCAAGCTTTCACTGGTGAGAGTCTATGGGAAGACCACATCTTTACCATTCCATAATTTAAGAAAAGGTATAGTGAACATGAGACCCCATTGTATTTATTGTATGTTGGCTTTTGGAAAGCATTTGATTGAATGGAGTAAAATGCTGCCTTAAAGGCTTTCACACAAAAATGTGTCTCCTGTGTACCTGTGACTCCACAGACTGAGAAAAGTGCACTTCCTTTAAAATGGTCACAGAGTTCCCTCTCTCAGTAGTTCCATAGATAGCATAAAGATTGCCCACCCAAGCCAGTACACAGCATTTGTTTGAAGGCCACATCATCAATTTCTTATTCTTAGAGGCTGTCAGCCTTTACTTTAATGCATACAATTCCTCATTATCACAAAATATATTGCCATGGGTCATCCAGGACTGACATTCTGACACTAAAAATATGTACACTTATTTTTGACAAGTAATATTAAAATTCTCATTCAGGCCATGCACATCCATATTTTCTCCACTCCCCCACACCAGCACATACCCTAGAATTAGATGCCTACCTTACCTAGGCTAGTCCTGCTTCTGCTGCCTATATTTTCTGGGCTGGTCTTTCTTACTAGCTAGGCCTAAAAATGATCAGTGAAAAACACACTGAAATGAGACAGAAAGAGAATGGAAGAAAGCCTGTTGCTCCTGAAGACCCAGAAGGGCATTTGTGAACTCCAACATGAGAAGCAGACAACAATGTCTGTAATGTATAACATTTTGGGAAATTGTAGCCAAATTCCCTCCATCTGGACTTCTAACTACACCAAACTGCCATATACTGCCTAACATAGACACTGGGATGGCTACCCAGGATTGATCTGTTCTTCAAAATCTGTTGCCAATTAATCTAACGTCTCTGTAGATTAAGACTGACCAAATGAAGTGGAGAATTTAGGCAATTACCATAATAATCCAGTCATGAGAAACATGCTCTTCAGGAGAGGGAAAAGAGATGTTTAGGGTCTCACTCATCCAGATTGACCGACTACATTGGTCAAGTTCACCAGATAATTATTTCTCTCCTCTTGTATTATGTAGATTCTACCTTAATTTATAAGAGATACTCCAGAACTGGTGGGACATCTACCTAGCCTCCTCTAAATTCACAATACAGTAAATTGGTAGAATGAGAAACCCTTTTTAACTGACCAAGAAGTTTTTCAAACTGTCTTCTTTAGCCCTAAGTTCATGTTCAAGGAATGCATACATTCAGATGGGATCTAAATAACAAAGTAGAGGAACCAACCACTTGAAAGAGACATATTTCATTTTTCCATTCTGTTCATGGTCAATCAGCACTCGGTCCAATTTTTTTCCTTTGTTCAAAATAAATTTTCCTACCAGTATAAATGTGCTGTGCATTGAAAAAATATATGTACTATCTTGCAAAAAAATGCACTATGATGCAGGTGACTTCTACAAATCATATTATTATTTTATAATCATATCTAGAATAATCACCTTCATCATTGTGGAGAGGGGGGAGACCAGTGTAGAAGGATAAAAGTCATTTATTACGGAGAAGGAATACTGAGGGAAGGTAAGTGAAAGTTACAATTATAGATAATTCAGAATGACTACCTCTCCTGATTTAAAAAAAAAAGTCACCTCCATTATCTTAAAATGTTAAGTATGGGACTTGTCAGGGACTGAAGCAGATGGATAATTTTCTCTGTTCTTTACTTTCTTTTGTTAGTGTATACCTATCTTGAGGAAAAGAAAAATCAAGATTTTCCCCCTAAAAATTTAATTAAAGACTTCCCAAATCCTGAGTGAAAAGGAATATTTAACAGTATCTCAAAAAAAATTTTTTTTAAGATTTAAAGTCTTACTATATTTTGAAGGAAAAAGAAGGCCTTTAAAATATTTTTAATGTATATAAAGATCAGAAATGATTGGTGAAACTCCATAAAGCAGCTGGAACTTGTTAATAGCTACACTCTGCTGTGACCCGAGATGCAGGAATCTAACCACGGATTTTTTACAGATGTACTTTAAAGAGTGCTGGCTGACGTCCCCACCCTCTGCTCTATAGAAATTTTGTGAAGATACCCTAGCAACCAAGGGAAATCCACTTCCCTTCCATTTAAACATCAATTGCCATATTTTTTTTTACCTTATTGTAGGCAGTACTTACTCATTATCCACAACCACACAGTCCCTTTTGTCTCTATATTTCTCTGTGCTAAGAACAGAAAGTTAAAGAGCTTAGCAGAAAACTCTGAGCCTTTCTGTTCCTAAGATGGAATGTTAGATTTGATGGGGTCTTAGAGATCCAATGCCCAACCTCCTTATTTTTCAAAAGAAGAAACTGAAGGCCCAAGAGGTAAAGTCATTTGCCTAAGGTCACAAATCTCTTGATTCCTACTCCAGAGTCCACTTCGTTTCATCAGACCTCCTGTCATTGTTCTTGGTGTTGATGTCATTGTCATTGAGAGTAGCTAAGTGGCACATGAGATAGAACATTAAGCTTGGAATCAGGAATATCTGAGTTCAAATCTGGTTTCAGACACTTATTACTTGTGTGACCCTGGGCAAGTCACTTAACTATTTGTCTCAGTATCTCATCTATAAAATGGGGGCACAGAAGGAACTGGCAAACCACTCCATTATCTTTGCCAAGAGCCAGACACAACTAAATGACTGAACAACAACATACTAAAGAAAGAGTTCAGAAAAGTGAGTCAAGAATTATTCAATCCAATATTCATAGATTGATGACCTACCATAATAAGACCACAGTGTTAGGCCCTGGGAAAGATGCAGAATTTTGATAAATTGTGTGTTCCTCTATTCGTGGAAATTATAGTCTAATAGAATGAGCGATAAGATACATAAATGAATAATTTGAATGCATAAAGATAAACCACAGTATTTGGAATTAGAAGAGACTTTCAAAGGTCAGATCTAAACTAACCCCACTTGGTAATAGTACAAAGTTGTCTCCTAATGAAAATGTGTGTATGTTCCAAATAAATTTCTACCTCTGTTGCTGTGTGCTAAAGACCTGCTGTTCTTCCTTGCAGCGTGGTGATGATCCTGTATTCCTGAAAACTATGCCAGTGACAGAGAAGCTCTGGAGGGTCCTATCAAGGGGGAAAGACTGCAAATATTGGAAGGGGGCAGGGTTTATGTCTGTCATCTAAGAAAATACCTAGCTTGGTTCATCATGAGATTAGCTGAGGGATGCTACTATTTTAAATTTTAACTTATGAAAGAAAATAAGTATTTTCATAATATAGTATAATTTTTAAAAGATGATTGCACATGAAACTGCCAATCTATTATGTACAACTTGCTATTCCTTTTATATCTGCAACAAAGTTGTCATATAAATTTCTTTTTTTTCTTCCCTCCCCCTACCCTAGAGATGGCTATCATTAGACATGAATATGCATGTGTGTATACATATATATACATATGTGTGTGCACACTCATATGTATGCATGGAAAATCATTCTGTACTTTATCAGTTCTTTCTCTGGATATAGATAGAATTTTCCTTCATACATACTTTGTAGTTAATTTGGGTATTTATTGCAGTCAAAATGACTTATTCATTCAAAGTTGGTCTTAAAACTATTGTTTTACTGTATGCAGTGTTCTCTTGGTTCTACTCATTTCATTCTCCATTATTTCATACAAATCTCTCTCTGTTTTTTTCTGATATTATTGAACTTATCATTTCTTCTAGCACAGTAGTATTCCATCACAATCTTATACCACAACTTGTTCAGACATTTGGATGCTAAATTTTCCAACCATCATAACTCACTAATACTGTTCTCCAATTCAAATTAGGGTTCTGTTATTCATCAAAGGACTGAATACAGAGACCAATCACATCACTGATGTTCAATTTTACACAATTCAAAAAATCTTTATTGAGTACCTACTACATACACAGGACAAGATACTTGGCCAGACACTGACAAAAATGTCAAAAGTGAAAAAACAGCCTATGCCTTTAAGGACCTCACATTCACAGAGAACCACACAATTCCACTGGGGGGAGGGACCCCAGAGACCATCTAGTCCAACCAACTCACATTTCAACAAGAATCCTCTTTACAACATACATACCATATCATCATCTAAACTTTGCTTTAAAAACTCCAATAAGAAGGAATCTTCCAAGGCAATCTATCCAACTTTGGAGTAGTTCTACTTACTAGAAAGTAATTCCTTATATCAAACCTAAAACTTCATTATTGCAGTTTCTGTACATTATTCCTAGTCATTCCCCCAAGGTCAAGCAGAAGTCATATAGTTCTTCCATGTGGCAGTTTTCAAATACCCGATGGCTGTCATGTTCCAATTTGTTCTGCTCTTTGTTCCAGTTCATCCTCAGTTTACAAAACTAGAGCTATCATGGTACAACATAGAGCTGTGTCCCAGATGCCAACATCCCAGGGGTCACAATTCCTCTATGGGCAACTATAGGGAATGGGAAGGTGTAACTCAATTAACTAATCTGAGCAGTCTGCACACTATCCCCTTTCTCCCACCCAGGGCAAAATGGACTGCTTGTCCTCTCCCCTGCCTCCTACATATCTGGACAAGGCACCTAACCTAGAGGTCTATGTCACAGACTGATATCAGATTCCCAAGATTAGTGAGGGATGTGCTTAAAGACGAGTAGGCAAAATTAGCTTGTCATTATCATTTTGAATAAATAGATTAAAATATATAATAATAAATTACATATAACATATAAAAATAAAAAATACCACTCTAGCTTTACACCTCTTACTATTTTCAATTCTCTCCATATATTGTACCCTCAGAGAAGCTTTCTTTATTGTGGCTTAGTAAAAAGATAGTTAGATCCAGAATCAGAAGACCCGGGTAAGCAGAAAGAAGTACAGGTTCTCCTTGGAGAAACATATAAGATACTGACAGGAGTTGGTTTGATTGTGCATTCAATGACCAGAAGAACCTTTTCATAAAACATTGGGTCATTTCCTAATAATCATGTGTTTGCAAAAACACTACTGGGAATATAATCACAATTTATATACAAACATTTGTTACAGAGGATGAAGAGGTAGAAAGCTTTATGAGGAACCCACTAAAACCTTCCAAATGGACTCAATATAGAAAAGGTGAAAATAGGTAAATATGATGTCCATGAGCATGCATGCACACAGACATACACAAACATTGAAAAAAAAAAGATTCACCAGTAAGGAATAGCCAGAGACTTATAGATTACAAAGAATTTTCACATATATGCAATATGATACATTCTTCAAGAAAGATATCAGAAGGCATTGCACATAAAAGGTCAAACACATACACACACACATATAAACGACCCTGCTGATGTGTCATTTCTGAGTTAGCTCTCTATATATAGTTACATCAGTCACTTAGAAAAAGACAAAAATTTATGAAGCTAGAAGGAATAATAAAATGACGAGATTTGACAAAGAGTTAATACAACTCCGTCCTGGCATAATGAAATAAAATGTCTATGGCAAAATATGGAAAATAGATATAGGAAAGGAGATCAGCCCTGATTCTAAAATTTCAAACATGGGTTTAACTGGCAAATTGAATAACTAATTAATTGCCATCAAAAAGAGATTAAAATGACCTTAGACAAAAACTAAAAATTACTTATTTGCCTATTTCATAGGATAGCACAGTGGAGATGCTGTTGGATGTGGAGTTAAGAAGATCTAAGTTCAAAACTGGCTTAAAACACTTATTTGTGTAAGTATAAACATTTATGCAACCCTACACAAGTCACTTAATTTCATTATGCCTCACTTCTTTCACCTATAAAAAGAGGAAAATAATACCACTCACTTTGCAGGATTGTTATGAGGGTCAAGTAAAATAACACATGTAACATGCTTTGTAAACCATAGGGCACTATATAAATGCTAGTTATTATGATGATGGTAGTGATGATGGTGCTGGTGGGAGTGGTGGTGTTGATTGTGATGATGATGATGATGATGATGATGATGATGATGATGATGATAAATCACCAAAAACAGCAATAGCCTTAACTTCTTTTTTAAAATTTTATGGAGAAGGAAAATGGACAATTCTAAGCAGTATTACCATATAGATAAGTGATAAGTTTGCAGAAACATCAACATAGTAGAGTAGTTATCTATGTAACCCTTCAATCTAACAACATAAAAAAAAGGAAATAATGTGCCAAATACATACTAATTAAAACTGAATCCACAAGATATGTTAAAAAAAAGTACTCAACTAAAATGCTTTGTGTAATAACATTGGAGAACTTAAATACATAAAAATCCCACCCATTCTCCCCATTCCACCCCTGATCACTCCATGAGCCAATCAAAGCCAGCCCAAGCAATGTCACTATCTTGTGTTATAAGGTCCAGTTGAAGTGGTCCTTCCCTGGTCTCCTCAGGACACTGTCTGTCTAACTCTTTAACATCCCATAATAAGCAGAAATATGTAAAAGAGAGGAAGTTAACTCAGGAGGAAGCAATGAAGCTATGCCAACACAGAGTGAGCATAGAAAAGAAGGGTTTTCCATTCCTACGGGAAAGAAGACTGGAAATGTAACTAGAGTCATTTCCTTCTATAATGAGAATGGGAATCTGAAGATCTTCCCTGTCCCTTAATAGACCTAGGAAAGAATTTGAAGACCTTCCATGCTTTGAAAGTAATCTCTGCCCCGCCCTCAATAGACTGAATGTAGTCATGTGGAGCTTGTGGTTGGAGGAGCTTGCTGAAGGGAAACAGAGCCCACAGGAAGCTGGTAGCCAGAGCCAGAGAGACAATGGGAGAGAGAGGTGCTCGGCAAGGAAAGAGAGAGGTTTGTGAGTAAATATTGACGTTGTATTAGTCTGTGGAAAGGCTGAAGGATGGTCTGGCTCTCTGTGTTATTATGGCTTTATACTATCTTTGGTACTATGATGAAATCAGCTTACTGGTTTTGGGATTCAGTTTTCTGGTATCTAAATAAATGCTTCTGTTCTGTCCTCTACCTGGAGAATCTGATATATTCTGTGATCAACTGTCATGTGATATTTATAGTCACAGTCTTGATCATGGTCATGGGCACTTTAAATATTGCACTGGCACTATACCTTCCTCGAAGGTTGCTCTAGTAAAACATTCATTTGGAACCTTAGAACTCTCCCAAATTGAAGAAACTAAGAACGCTTGATCTTAGGACTACATACAGAAGAAAAGGTACATGCCACAGAAACTAAAAATGGAGGGGTCAATGATTAAGGAGGAAAGTCAGATACAAGTTACTAGGAGTAAAATAGGAGTAGGAGTAAAATAAAATGGTTAAATAAGACGGGCAAAAGAAGGAAGGAAAAAAGAGAGAATGAAAGAAGGAAGGAAGGGAGGAAACAAGGAAGGAAGGGAGGGAGGGAGGGAGAGAAGAAGTATCAAAAAATTGGAAGATAAATGGAAAGGACTAGATAAGCAAGAATGGGGGAGAAGCTCAATTATGCAGTATTTGATTAATTCAAGAATGCAAATTATTTTTATAAGGACTCCCCATTCAACAAGGACTACTCAAAAAATAGGAAATTTTGCAAAAGAGAGAAAAAAGATTTAGAACATCTTACATTTTATATACTCCAGAAATTGACTTTCAGAGGAACTATAAATGACATAAAGAAAAAAAGATCGGGGGAGGGGGTGAGGTGATACAGCCAGACCAGATCAAATATAAAGGTCTGTACATATAAATGACATAGATGTCACAGTTTTGAGGTCATAGAGGAACCAATTACCAAAGTATTTGATGAAAAGAAAATTGTGGGAAAATCTCAGACCTTGTCATTTATCCTCCCCACAAAAGTTGGATAAAAGATCATCACAAAAGTTGGATAAAATATCATCACTAACTCTTGATGGAGAGACCAACTTTCCTCCTGCCTATATATTTTTATTAGAATAATCTATGCACACATTGAGGTAACTATCAATAGATATTAGGGAACAGGTAAGTATCCACAAAGTAATTCACAGTAAACCACATATTTGCCATCACATAATTGAATGAAATGTTTGAATGAAATGTCTAGAGAACATAAGATCTCACTGTTCCTAAAGTGCAGGTTCAGCCATGTTACCTTCCCCCCCCCCACCAGCAAAATCTAGTGTTTCTCTATCACATCAAGGACAAAACTTAAAATCTTCTGTTTGTCTTTCAAAGTTTTCTGTAATTTGACCCTTTTCTCCCTTTACAATCATCTTACATCTCATATTCTCACCCAAGTACTCTCTGATCCAGTAACACTGGTCTATTTGCTACTCCTTGAACAAGGCTAGCTGTCTGCCATTCCAGGAATTCTCTCCTCCTCATCTCTATCTTCTGGCGTCCTTCAAGTCCCAGTTTAATTCCCACCCTTTGCTGAAACTAATTCTTAATCCTTCCTAATTCAAGTAACTTCCCTACAATGTTTATTTCCTATTTATCCTGTACATAGCTCATTTTAACAGAGTGGTTCACATATTGTTGCTTCTATTAGAATGTAAGTTCCTTGAGTGTTGGGACTGCCTTTATTTGAATCCCCAGAGCTCAGTACAGTTCCTGGGGCATAGTAAAAGCTTAATAAATATTTGTTGACTAACTGTTCTTTTTGTTTGTTAAAAGTAAAAAGTCATTTTTTCCCATGAACTATCTCCCAAGTAGAAGTCAAAATTATACAGTCACTGAAAATATAGCAGAGATAACAGTTTGACAAGCCTCTGATCAATAATGTCCAGTGAATCACAAACATTCACTATTTTCATGGAAGAGACCCAATTCAGAGTTCAGATTAAGAAGGAATTTTCTGTAGATTGTTAGGTCCTCCAGTTGCTCCTGTTTATAGGTGACATTGTGTTTTATAGATAACATCAAGCCCCAGAGTATCTCAATGCCTACTAAATATGATTCACAATCACCCAAGAGCTTAGTCTAACTATCCACACAGAAAAAACCAAGAGAATGAAGGATGTTTATTTTCTAAAGCAGATTGTAATACCAAACTATGATTTTTTAAACTAACAAGTTTTAGAAATTATCCCTTATTGTATACCTCAAACATATACTACAAATGGATAATGAATTGAACCTAGATACGAACAGAAGGCTGCATAATAAACAATTTGGAGGAACAATAAATAAATTATCATTCATATCTATGAATAAGAAGAGAGTTCATGACCAAAGAAGAGAAATAAAGGATCATAGAAGGTAAAAAGAACAAATTTCATTACATAAAATGGGTGGGGGTGTCATAAACAAATTCAGGTAAGATTAGAAGGAGAAGTGCTAATTGAAGAAAAAACTTTGCAGCAAATGTTTCTGATAAAACTCTGATTACCAAGACACATAAAGAGCTCCCACTGAGTGGCTCAAATTTATAAGAATAAGATCCACTCCCCAGTGTGATTTTGGTGACTCTAAGTTTTTCCCTAAAACAAAGACCCATCTTTTTTTTAATACAAATATTTTTTCCAATGCTATTTGACTGTAAGTCATGAAAGACACTAATTTCTGAAGAGTTGAGATTAAGAATCACCCAAAGGACGATGGAGATGTACATGGTGGATGTGACTGAACTGCAACACATCACAAGAAGGAAATTCCAAAGTAAAGAGTGGTGTAAAAGATGTTATGAGAAGAATGCATGTGTCAGAAAGATAAGCTGCTCATATGGTGAGTGAGGGATATAGACAACATAAAGCTCCCTCCCTCACTAGGCTAGTATCCATTTTCTGCGCAACAAAAGGATAGGAAGAGAAAGACTCTAGCCTGTTGGATAGATCTGCTGTACTGAATTTATGGAAAGACATTGATTGAGAGTTGAATTAAAAGGGCAGGCTTGGATGAGTTGCTGTCTGCATCATTGAGGTGAATATCAACCTTAGTGAGATCACAAATCCACTACAGTATTTGACTATTTAAGGGTCTAGAAATATTAGCAAGCAATTATCAAGGTATCTGTGTCTAATTTTACTATTCACTCCTCTGGGGAGCAAATCATTTAATTTGCCCCATGCCTCAGGTTATCTAATTTATTTTTTTGAATGAAGACGATGCTACTGACTGTTCACCTTACAACAGAATTTAAAAGCAGGAATGTTGACCTTAAAGAAACAGAGGCACAGAGTCTAACTTTCATTGACTCTAATGTTAATCAATTATTATGTATTATCTTAAAAGAAATTATATTTAAATCTGTGTATAAGCTTCATTCAAAGACGGAAAGGTGTAAAAGAGTTTCTGAGGATTTCTAATTAAATACAATAGATTAGAAAGCCTGTAGCATTACAGCTTAATTTGGCCATCCATCAAGGTTTCATAACCCTGAGCATATTACCCTGACCAAGGATGTGAAATGTGAATGAACTGGAACTCTGACAAGGCTGAGCCCCAAGAGAGAGCTCAAGAGAAAGGAAAGGGTGGAAAAAGGCTTACCAAAAAGGAATCTGAAAGAAGCAATAGAATTACTGTATCTAATGTTGGTAAATAAGACAAATGGACATCCACATTGCAAGTTTTATTATCTTTAGGTTTGTGAAGAGAAAGCACACGGCCCTTATTCACCAACAGCTAAATTGTGTGGTGTCAGACACAAGGCAGGGGATGGTTTCAAGGCATTGACTGTCAACTGACAACTAAAATGGACAGCTTGACGTACAGGATTAGATGAATAGGAAGTCCAATTTTGACCCAGACCAAGACTGTTACTGAATCCTAACTGAAAGTATGCTCTAGGAATGGGGTGGGGAAGGTAGACAAAGCCAACTTATGCATGTCCTCATGACAATTCTCAAGGGCTAACTCACTAACCCCATCTATTACCTTCTCCCGGATCTAGCTAGTAACTAGATTCTTCTTTCTGCTAAGAGAAAATGAGAGATATAGCAGGAAGCAATAGCTGAAGATTTCTCTGGTCGGTCCAAAGGAGAGAGAAAGAGCAGAGACAAGATCTTTTTTCCACTTTACATTCAAAAGGGTAGCGTGCTAGCACCTCCAAAGAAAATAAAATCCATAATAACTGTTCTATTCCTAACTTCTAATTCAAGTTAAAAACAAAGGACAGAAAACATACTCTCAGTCTGAGTAGCATCATGTGTACAGAGTAAACCAAGTAAATTGTCATGCCAAGCCCCTAGGCAAGGTTTCTAGAACTGATAAACTCCTACTATTTTCCATCATATTCTCCCATATTGAAAATGGGAGGGGAGGGAAGGGGAGGAGAAGGGACAGGAATGTCATTTACCCCAAGAGAACAAAGAAAATGTCTAATTCTCCTCTGGAGAAGGCCAACTCTACCTCAAGAACACTGAGTTAGAGGATTTTTTTTTATTCTCTGGAAGAATATAATTAAGAGCAAACCAGACGTTTCGCTATTTAATATTAATAAACAGTTAAACTTAATGATATAGCATCCCACTTGGTAGAAACTTCACCAGAAAAAGCTACATAAAAAGATAAGAATGTCTCACAGATTCAACTATCATAGAGATGACTCCCAGATTCATGTTTAAATCTCACCTCTTTCCTGAGTCCTACACCTATAGCTCCAGCCATGTACTGTTTTGTCACTTGGTATGTACTATAGTACCAGATAGCACAGCACAGTACAGTATAGTACAGTACAGTATCACTATCATATAGTAATACAGTACAGATAACATTTATATAGCACTATGGATCAGTTTGCAGTGTGCTTTAACCTCTTTTATCTCATTTGACTTTTTGTTTTGTTTCATTTTGTTTTTGGAGGAGGGAAGGCAGGGCAATTGCCCAGGGTCACACAGCTAGTAATTATTGAGTATCTGAGTTCATATTTGAACTCAGGTCCTCCTGACTCCAGGGCCAGTGCTCTGTTCATGAGCTGTCTCCTACACACACATGCATTTGATCTTTACAACCCTGCAAGGGAAGTGCCATTCTATAAATGAGGAAACTAAGACTAAGAAAGGTTAAGTGACTTGTTCAGATTCATAAAGTTTAACTGTCAGAGACCTTCCTGATTCTGAAATCCAGATTTCTATTTTACATATCACACTGTCCGCAGTGAGATATCCCACCACCATCTCAAACTAAGCTTCTGGAACACTGAGTCCGCATCTCCCCCAAAGTGACTCTCCATTTTGACTTTACCATTTAGAGCACCATCATTTTCCTATATGCCCAGTCTCAAAAGTTCAGTTCCATCATTGACTTCTTACTTTTATTTCCTCATGCCCAATCACAAAAGAGTATTCTTCCTTTACTTCTGATAGTCTTCAAACTCAATCTTTTCAAAGCAGAAATCCTTACCTTTCCCCACCACTCCAGCCTTCTTTGTAATAGAAGTATTTTTGTCAGGGGCACCAACCAGTTCTCACCCACTACATATTCAATCACTTGCCAAGTTTTTTTTTTATTCTACCTCCCCAATGGCACTTACAACTACCCCTTTTTGCTATTCACACCACAATCAAATCATTCAGGGATAAATAATGTCTCACGTGGACTACTACAGTAGTAACCTCATTGGTCTCCCTGCTTTCAGTCTCCTCCCTTATCTATCTACTGTCAAATGTATATTCTTAAAGCAAAGGTATGACAGTGTCACTCCTCTACTCAAGATATTTCCATGACCTATCAGTGCTTTTAAGTTAAATTGAAATTTTCCTTGTTCAGCATTTAAACTCTTTACAATCTATCTTTCTAGGTGTATTCCACATCGCTCCATTCTCTGTCTTCTGTGCTCTACCACATTGGCCCAAAGGCTGTTTAAACATTTTACCTCCTGTCTCTGTACTTTTGCCAGACTCTCATCCCTACTGGAACCTTTCTACCCTCTTAGAATACCTAGCTCCTTTTAAAGCTTAACTCAGTTGCCACCTCTTTCAAGATAATTTTCTTTATTCTCTCTACATCCTGAGCCACCTCCATTCATCCTAAGGAATATCTAGCCGTGGACCCAGATGGCTCTGGAGGAGAAAGTGAGGCTGGTGACTTTGCATAGCCCTCCCTCACTCAAATCAAAGTCAATTGTAAGTCATGTCATCATCTCCCTGATGTCAAGGTCCTCTTTGACCAGAAAGGACAAACCACAACCTGTGAGCAGTCCAAGCTGCCTAAATGGGGACCCACCTGACCAGTTCCAGTTGGGCACCTCAGTTCATCCTCCCCTCCCCTCTCTCCTTACCTTCTCTCCACTCCCCTCGCCTTTCTCCTTCCCTCCCCTCTAATCCTCTCCCCTCCCCTCCTCTCCTCTCCTCTACTTTCCCCTCCCTTCCCCTCCCCCCTTCCCCCCTTCCCTCTCCCCTTCCCTCCCCTCCCCTTCTCTTCTCTCCCATGCCCTGAGGGTGTTCTTCCCAAAGGAAGATAAATTTTGATAGCCAAAAGTTAGCTAGTTAATTTGGAGTTTACTGGCTTGATTTCTTTCTCAAAGACTAAGCCTTAAACCCAATTCACTCTGGACCTTATAGATCAGACAACAATAGGTCCCTGGCCAAGCACCACTTAATGGTTATTTTTTTAGTCCTCCTGGCTCAGAGTGAATGTAAATAGTAACTGTTTCTCTTTGGACCTGAATCTCTGAAGGTCTATCCCTCCCAGATTTTTTTCCTAAATGGGGTCATCCCTTTTAATATTTGTGTGTGTGTGTTTCATTTATTTATTTTTAGTTTTTAGCATTCACTTCCATAAGATTTTGAGTTTTGAATTTTCTCCCCCACTTTCTCCATCCCCCTCCCCAAAGCAGTATGCAATTTGGTATAATCTCTTCTTATGCATTCATATTAAACATATTTCCACATTATTCATGATGTAAAGAGGAATTAGAACCAATGGGATGAACAAAGAGAAAAAAGAAACAAAAAATGAATAAATAAAAGGAGAGCAAATAGTATGCTTCCATCTGCATTCAGAGTCCCAAGTTCTTTCTCCAGGTGTGGATAGCATTTTCCATCATAAGTCTTTTGGAGTTGTCTTAGAACTATCCTTGCGTTGCTCAAAAGAGCTAAGTCTATCAAGGTCAGTCATTGCACGATGTGGCTGTTACTGTTTATAACGTTCTCCTGGTTCTGCTCATTTCACTCAGTATCAGTTCATGTAAGTGTTTCTGGGTGTTTCTGAAGTCTACTTATAGCACAATAATATTCCATTACATTCATATACCACAACTTGTTCAGCCAATCCCCAATTGATGGGCATCTCTAAAGGGGCCCTCCTTTGACTCACTTCATAAATAGGCCTAATCATTGAATGGGCTTTACCTCATTCAAAGTGAGAATCTGAAAAGACCTTAGCTTAAAAGGGCCAAGGTCTCCCACTGCATCCTGGGCCATCCTCATTCATCCCAATCTATATCTAGCCACTGGGCCCAGATGACTCTAGAGAAGAAAGTGAGGCTGCTGACTTTGCACAACCTTCCCTCACTTGAATCAAAGTCAGTTGTAAATTGTGTCATCCTCTCCCTGATGTCATGGCTCTCTTCAAGAATACAGGACAAACCACACAACTTTATTCTCCCAAGTGTGAATGCTCACTGAAAAACCACTGACCTTGAAAATAGATCTAACAGGGGCAGCTACATGGCATGGTGAATAGAGCACTGGCCCTGGATTCAGGAGGACCTGAGTTCAAATCCGGCCTCAGACACTTGACACACTTAATAGCCATGTGACTTTGGGCAAGTCACTTAATCCCAGTTGCTCTCCACAAAGCAAAAAAAAAAAATACATCTAAGAGAGATGATTTAAAAATTATTGAAGTACCTGAAAACCATGATCAAAGACAGTCTAGACATCATTTTTCAAGAAACTATCAAAGAAAACTCCTCTGATATTCTAGAACAAGAGAGCAAAATAAAAATTGAATGACTTCACCAATCAACTCTTTTAAAAAGATCCCAAAAAGAAAACTCTTAGGAATATTATTGCCAAATTCCAGCATTCCCAGGTCAAGGAGAAAATATTATAAGCAGTCAGGAAGAAATAATTTGAGCATTATGGAAACAAAATCAGGATAACACAAGACATATCAGCTTCTACTTTAAGGGATCAAAGGACTTGGAATATGATATTCCAGAGGTCAAAGAAGCTAGGATTAAAACCAAGAATTATCTACCCAGCAAAATTTACTATGCTACTTCAGGGTAAAATATAGACATTCAATGAAATTAAGGACTTTTAAGCATTCTTGATGAAAACAAAAATACCAGAACCGAGGAGAAAATTTGAATTTCAAATGTAAGAAGCAAAGAGAAGCATGAAAAGGTAAACACAAAAGGAAACCATAAGAAACTTATTAAAGCTTAACTGTTTATAATCCTACATAAAAAGACAATATTTGTAACTCATTATACTTTTCTCAGTATTAGGATATTGAAGGGACTATATGTGTGTATATTCATGCATATATGCATATATGTGTATGTATATGTGGGTGTATATATGTATGTATATATGTATATGTATGTGTATACACAGAGGGTACAGGGTGAGTTTAATATGAAGGGATGATATCTAAAAAAATAAAATCAAGAGGTGAGAGAGGATATTGGGAGAAGGAGAAAGGGAGAGAAAGAATAGGATAAATTATCTCACATAAAAGAGGTAAGAGAAAGCTGTTACAATGGAGGGGAAGAACAGAGAGGTGAAAGGGAATGAGTCAACCATACTCTAATTGGGCTTGGCTTAAGGAGGGAATAACATACATACTCAATTGAATATCTTATCCTACAGGAAAGCGGGGTGGGGGGAGGAGATAAGAGGGGAAGATGATAGAAAGGAGGACAGATTGGAGGAGGGGGTAGGATGAGCTGAGTTACGCAACTAGCTGGGTCTCCATTCAGGCAGCTTAGTCTACTCACTGGTTGTTTGTCCTTCATTTTTGAAGAGGACTATGGCATCAGGGAAATGATGACATGACTTGCAGTTGACTTTGATTTGAGTGAGGGAGGGCTATGAAAGATCATCAGCCTTACTTTCTCCTCCTGATGAGCCTAGAACATTAAGCATGAATCTCCTTTGTGGAGAAAGGAGTCAAGCCAATAATTTAACCCCTTTGGAACAATCAGTAGCTTCTTAATATTAGAGGAATATGGACTATCATTCAACAGATGCTTCACCATATTCTCTGTGAAACTGTTACTTAACTCTGAGTGCATATATTTTGTAACCTGAATGAGATAATAAGGCTCTTGAGGACAGCTATGATTTCTTACATTTCCCTTTTGTTACCATCATTACTTAGTATAAGATTAAGCCTTTAGTAAGCACTCTCATACTGCATTCAGTTCTGAGCACAACATTTTAAAGAGTGACATTAACAAGTCATAGTATGTCCAAAATTGAGTAATACATATGGTGAAGGATCTGGGAAGTATATAATATGGGAAAAAGTTGAAAAAACTTCAACTGTGAATGTTTAGACTGATTAAGAAAAAGCACTTCTTGGAGACTAGGAGGAAATTATATAAGATGACTTTCCTGAATGAGGTAGATTTAGCTAATACTCTGCTCTTTCCATTAGACTGAAAGCTCCTTGGGGTATAAGGGATATTCATGGAGGACTAGCACCTCCGGTGAGAAGTTTTGCCAAGGTCTTTTCAGAGCTGTTCACCCATCTTTGGTGTCCAACTATCACCTAACTCTCACCTACAAGAAACATCAAGAAACTGGCATGCACAGTGACCATCCCCAGTAAACCATCTCAGCAAATGCGTTAAACCAGGTTGAGGGTAGCTGCCAGGCTTTGAACCCATTGGTGAGTTAGTCAGGTGCCTACTCCAAGCATGTGAAGACTTCTACCAATGGAATGGGCCAATGAAAACAATTTTTTCCAATGGCCATGAAGGTGAATGAAGCAAGCACTCTGGAGTACTTACAGCTGGGGAAGACATTGAAGACATGAAGGTCATCCACTGGATCCTGGTCATCTTAACTTTTGTCTTGCCACTAGACTTCAATGACTCTGGGAAAGTCAGGCTGATGACTTTTTGTGACTATGGCTCAATAAAATCCAATTCACAAGCAAGTCATTTGTATTCTTCAAAAACAAAAGAGCAACAACAACAAACTTCTAGAGGGCAAAGACTACCTTTTGCCTCTTTTTGTATCCCCCAAAATTAGCACAGTGATTGGCACATAGTAGTATTTTAATGTTAATCAGTTTATCAATTCATTGAAATATTCTCATCTTAAACAAGGTTTTAGACTTATTCTCTGTGGGTACAGAAGGAAAAATCCAAATCCCTGGGGAAAAGTGATAGGGAGGCAGAATTGCATTCAACATGACAGAGATCTTCTGCATAATGAGCTATATTAAACAAGCAAAGTCTGCCTTGCTAAGTAGTGAGTTTCCTCTTCCTAGAGATATTCCTACAGAAATTGAATTATCCCTTGATAGAGATGCTGTAGAATGGATTCATTTAGCGGTTAGTAGGTTGAACCATATGACTTCTGAGGTTAGAAGCTCTAAGATTATATAAATCTAACTTTTCAACGGACAATATGGAAAGGAAAAAAAGACAGAGGGATGATTCTAAGAGCCTAAGTAAATATGGAAATTGAGGAAATAAAGTCAAAATTGGTTATATTCTTTGCAACTGGAGTGGTATCTCATGTACTAATAGTTATTTTAAGGAAATAGGGATAAATCATGCTTAGGAATTGATTCTAAGGCTGAAATTCTAGCCCAACGATTCTTTTTTTTTTGTCACAGACACTTTTGACATCTGATGAAGGAAACTAATTATATTGAAAGATATATTGAAATTTTTTTAAAAATAAATTCCTGGGTCCCAAGTAAAGAATCTATGTTCTAGAAGTGTGTCATATCAACAGGATATTTCAACCTATATAACAAGTTATTAGAATATTCTGAATCAATAGAGTCCATATTGTTTTGAATCAAGACAAAATTCATCTGTAAAAAAAAGTAGTTATAAGTGTTTCTATCATATAAAATTCATTAAAATAAGTATTGGCCTATATGATTTGAGACTAGAAGAAACATGGAAGAGACGAGTGAGAATAAATTGTTGAGTTTGAAAGAAATATAAGTGATTCTGCTTATCTTTATAGACATTTTTTTCTGGAATACTTAGGATCATGTTTATTGAAAAAGTACTGCTTTTGAGAGATGATTCACAATTTACAGTAATGGGGACCTATTATTATGAACTCACTCTATCCATTGTACCACCAATGACTCAGAGTATTGGACCTGAAGTCAAGAAGTTCTGATTTCAAATGTGACTTAAGATTTTCCTTAACTGCATGTAAAGCCAATCACGGTAGATTCCTGAAAGAATGCTACTGTGAACATCTTTTAAGATTTGGATTACACAGTATTAGTGAACACTCTGTTTATTCCATTACAAATCAAGATTCAGTACAATATTCACAGCATCAACA
>CM053600.1:13605454-13630946 GCA_028646575.1 Pseudocheirus occidentalis | reverse complement strand
TCTCTCTCTCTCTCTCTCTCTCTCTCTCTCTCTCTCTCTCTCTCTCTGACTCTGTCTCTGTCTCTGTCTCTGTCTCAAATTGGTGCACGGGTTTGTATTTCTTTTCATTCAAACCATTTCCTGGTGTCTGATTTATGATTCAGAGAATAAAAATGTGGACTCCATACTCAATATTTCTCTTTGTTTCACATTTCACTGTCATTTCTAATATGCAGTGTCTGTTTAAATTATGACATCCCGCTTTATTAACTTAATGCTTTGTTTTTTTAGCATTCTGATGGATTACCCAACCCAATTCTTCTATTTTCTCATAGGCTCTTAACATCTCAAAAAGAAGACTATTTAAGAGATGAGCTATTCAAAAAAGGAAATCTCCCGCCCCCCCAAAAAAATGTATTTGTGGTTTATCCTCTCTAGCTTCTACATTTTATCCAAAAGTGTTAGGATTTTTTCCCAAAGTGCTAATGAGAATGTGTTGCTAAAATATTTTTAGTTTAAAGTATATTTTCACTGAGACCTGGAAAAAAATCCAAGTGTGAAGATAGAGAAGGAGAAAACCCTCACAACTCTTAAACTATAAGCTAGTAGCACTTTGCAACACACATTACAGCTCTCTCTCCATTTCTAAAAGCTCAAAGTGGAGGAAAAAACTAAAATTATTCAGAAAAATCTTTTGGAGCAGGAGGTAATGACAGTGGCATAAATGACCAACATTATCCATTACCTTTAGCTCGCAGTGATTAAATTTTAAACATTTTTCTTTACCTGCTTTATAAATGACAATCTAAAGAACTCATCTTAGTTTCTGCATAATATATTTCTTGACTAATTGAGTATTTGTTTTTCTATACTTCTCTTTCAAAGTTCTACATTTTAAATCATCATTGCCTTTGAAGGAGCAACTAACCATGAATGTCAGCACTCCAATAGCTGGTCAAATTCACTGACCTAGAGATGGAAGTAACATTTGTATTTCATGAGAAAAAGTAAATGTTTACTTATAATTTTTCCAAGTGTTCAGATTTAGAATGGTCATAGGAACTGTCATTCTCCTCTACCTTGTGTACATAAATACAGCATAAAACAATAAAAAATATTTTGAATTGAGCTAAACCAAGAAAAGTCATGGAATAACCTTTGGAAAAAAGCTAGACTAAGACTATAAAGGCAAGGTTGAATAGCTGATGCTTGTTATAAAACATTTGGGTTCTGAACTTCAACTGAAAATTATATTTTTGGAGGATGATGAATTACATTTCACAAAAAAAACCAATCATTTCCTTTTGAAGGAAAAGGATTTACCAAAAAGACCAAGAAATATATCAAGTATAACTTACCAAACAACATATTATTAGTTTTATATAAATGAAATGTATTGAGTTAGATACGAAAAACCCAAACGACTCGAAAAAATACTTTTGGACTTTCAAAAAATCTCCCTATCATTCTCCCCACAAAAAAAAAAAAACAGCTAAAGACCGTATTATCTCCCAAGGGTGGGAGAATCCAAAAGCCACTCTCATCATTCACTAGGCAGCACTATGAGAGAGAAGTTTCTTGGCTAAATTTATTGAGGAGATGTATATTTTGCCTGTTACTGCCGTCTATACCACACATGAAATGGAGATTTGGCCATCATGGGTATCTTGATAAAATGTGAAGAATCAAGCAAATAATCCAGGTCCTTTAAGTGAATTTATTTTTCTCTGAATTGTTCCACCTGACTTTTCACATTGATCACACTAGACCTATAATCATACAATTTCATTTTAGTGCATTTGTGTATAGGATTGCTTAAGAAAGGTGAAGGAGTCATATTCCACCAAGAATTAGTTCTGTGCTCATATTCTTGACATAAAACACCACTGCTTGAGATCAGAAATCATTCGATCTCAAATTAAATTAAGTGGCAGAATTATATAGAATAATTTTGCTAGCATGTGAATGCTTAGTTTTCTAAAAGACAAATATGAACCCTTTCCTTTTGGAAAACACAATCACCTAGTGAACAAGGAACAGCTGGGTGAAGTTCAACTGCCTGCATCTAAGTAGCCACTAGCAATGAGATGAGTAAAATGAACTCAAATTCAATGAAGGTTATAATGGGAGTTTCACATGGAGGACTGTCTTGTCATTAATATTTTCACTAATTTTTTTAACTTAAAATGGATAATAATGGAAAGAAATCTAATAGATCATTAACTCTCCTTTACAAAAGAAAACCACCACCATACCCCCCCCAAAAAATAGCCGTCTTAAAAAGCCAATTAGTCTATTTCTTTAATTTGAAAATGTATAAATAAAACAGGTACCAAACTGCGAATTTTAGGGAGTAATAAAGAAACAGAATAACATGGAAAAATTAAATTCAATTAATATCTAAAGCTTTTATATTAAAAAAAATTACAGCCATTGCCCAGCCCAGAAAAGGAGCTCAGTAAATGTTTCTGTGTTCCCTATTAATCCTTTTTAAAATATTGCTCATAAAATATAATAATGATTTCATTCCTCTATCCTCTCTTTCTTTTCCTGACCTTTGGGAATACATCTACCAAGAATAGGAAAAAAAATTAAAAGAGGAGAAGAAGCATCAAAAGTTCCAAAAAATACACAGAGCAAGAGGTCCATGACAGAGTAGCCTGGAAAATGTTTTGTTTATAAATTGTTGTCAAGCTCTGAATAGATTTGGTAGCAAAATACACTGCTCAACTATCACATAATTGAATGCTTTGTAATCCATTTCCTTGGGGAAGAGTAGAGGGCATGTTTTGGGGGTTTCTTGTAACACTTAGATACAAATATTTATAAGTTTATTCATATGTCACTTTTACAAGATGTACATTCATACCATATGATTCAACAAAATACACTCTTTTAACTAGAACTGAACATGTTTGATGAATTTGTGTAAGAGCATGCTGGCATGACCAAAAAACTCAAAATATTTTTCCACAATAACAAAGGGATACAAACTTTAAGACCAGTTGGTTTTAGATAGTTTTTTTCTTTTCATTTTTTGCAATCCCTGAAATGTCTGTAAACTCAGACAGACTATGTACACATAACCCAAACATTGTAATGGTGCTATAAATCATACTGGCTGCTCATAAATTTGCAAAAGCAACAGGTTTAAAAATATAAAAATAAATGCAAAGCACTGTCAAATTTACACTCAACATAATTAAAATATCACACATTTAGAAACTTTCAAACAAAAAATAAATAAAACATCCACATACATCAATACCGAGAAACAGAGAGATCTGCCTATCTCTGATGTAATTTCTACATACTATGGGCCTGGATTCATGAAAGTATCACCTTTCAATAAATAGTGTGTTAATAGCTTTGAAATTTGATATTTTCTACATTCCTCAACTGGTTTTTCATTAAATATCAAATTTCAATTCAATGTTTATAAATTGCATCAAGTTTTAATGTGTATTGAAAAAATCAGCCTACTCAGACTGATTTTTTAATAAATTAGGCACCAGATAAAAATATCAAACTTGTCAACTGAGATACCCCCAACTTGGAAGAAAGTGAAACTTTTGAATTTTGCCTCACAAATTAAAAACTTGGAGTCCTTCTTGGACCTCAGTGAAGATGATGAGGAGAAGGATAGAGTTGTGATCTCCTTTGCACCCTTAGGGAAGGACTCAGAGGCTATTATAATGATTAAAGGGCAGGAATGGACATGATGGATGCAGAGCAAAAAAAATGATACCTTCCCATAAGCCTGGGCCTTATAACTCTCCCTTAATAACAGCCAATAATCGAACCATGAACTATAACGCAAGCCTGATACTTTCAAATACTCCACATCTTCTTGGGTTACTCCACAGTAACAAAAGATAGAGGTAACCAAGTCAGAAGTTCTGACAAGTTCATGACACTCAGCCTTCTATTTGGAGTAATGATTTTAAAAATGAGCAAGAAAATGCACATATTATAAGACATTAGACTCCTAAGGGAGAGAGGCAGAGGATTGTTCCAGTGTCTGCATTAAGCAGGGACTATGCTTTAAGTCTCTGCCTATGAAACAAAATGCTACACCCCTACTCTTGTCTATTAAATGAGAGCAGACCTAAATGGATGAACAACTTTAATATTAACAAAGCTATTTTTCATTGAAGATTTTACATTTTCTCTTTCTTGAGGGCATGGGAAAGGAAGACTTGTATTGTTATTGTTGTTTCTTAGAATCATATAAAAATAGAATCTGTCACCTCCTTGGGTCCAGGACTAAAGATAATTAGGAAATAATTGGAGGATGGGAGGAGTAGAGCTAACATAATTGAAGGCTTAAGGGACTATAGGGTCACATACCCTTTCCCTTGGAAAACTGTACTTTTTCCCAAATACTAACATTTACATGTGTCATAGTTCTGCAGAAGCATTCATCTAATAACCATATTCACCAGTCAGATATTCCAAATTAGATAAATACAAGCTTTTTGTTTAAAAGGGTTGGTTGATTTGGATGAGGATCACGGATGAGAGAAGAAAAAAAGTTAGTGTATGAGAGAGGGATTCAACATCAACAACATGTAATCTAAATATTGATAAATCCTGCATAAACAAGTTGACTTTTGTCTATTTCTCTCTTCCCTCAAGTTTACAAATTTTTGAAAATACATATACATATATATACATACATATATATAGATGTACATATATATGTATATATGTATATTATATATATATATATACATATATGTGTGTGTGTGTGTGTGTGTGTGTATATATATATATATATATATATAAACTACTCAACAGTTTGACCAGCTTTGCTATTTCTGAAGACCCATATGATTTTATTGCAGGAAAATTTTAATTTGAGTTAAATTGGCAGTCGTGATTTCTTTTTCTATATGTCTCTAAGAGGCTCATTGAAACGTTTGGTGTTCCTGTTTCATTTTGCTTTAAAAAAAAACTATTACCTGCTATGTAAAGCAGTTAATGCTTTAAAACCAGAAACACCAACTCAGTCCAGTAGACATCTGCCCAAAGTCCCCAGTTCTGAAAGCCAGGGGCTCTTTGTAATTCTCACAGCAAAAAGATTCATGCAAAAGTTAATAATGTGAACACCATCACTCACTGAGGAACTCCCTTGGAAATTAGTACACCACATATATTAAAAGAACCTCTTAGCATTCACTACACTTCTTAACACAAGGAAAATAAAGAAAATAAAGGTGAAAGCTAGGATGATAAGTCCTGACCATAAATGAGTTAATTTCTCAATGGCTTCTACTCAGAGATTTAAAATAGAAAGAAGAAACTGCTGCACACACACCATATGCAATGCCATTCTTAGTGAACCTTCTGATTCAAGTACCAACATGAATATGACAATGCTGTACCAAAAGAAGAACAAGTGCCAAACTCAGCAGCAACATGGCATTTCACTCTTTTGAGCATGAATGCCAAACTGGAAGAAAGAAAATCTGCGTGAAGTGCATCATTCTTCTGAACATTGGCTGGCATTCTATCTTCCTAAGTCATTCTGTGGTGCCTGCTTCAAAACATGTAAAAATGTAAAGCTGATCATTTCTCCATCAAATAAATGGTGCCACCCAGAAGATACTATAAGAGACTAAAGAAATGGGAGGTCAGAGGCTATATTTAACTTTGTTTTCACATGATGTAGACTCATTTTTTCCCAGTAAATCTTTCCATTATATCAGCTTTGGCAATGTTATATGAGTCAATAATGAAAAAAAATCTGATTGACTTAATATTCTAACTTAAACATTAATTTGAAATTTAGCAGTGATCAAAAAACAATTTAGTTATCATAATTATAAAACCAGCTGGATATCACTGACTAGCTGGACTCAGCTTCACAACTCATACCACTAGAACCAATGGATGATTCCATTTTATAGTTTCAGACTCTACTTTGGCTGGAATAGAGGGGTGTGTGTGTGTCTGTGTGTGGGGGTGGGGGTACGCGCGCATACGTGTGTGTGTGCTTGTTTGTGTGTGTCCCAGTGGGTATATATTTTTTTTTTTGATTGGGGAAGGATTGAAAGGATATGGTTAGATAAATCTTGTAAAACTTTCTTTCAATTTGGGGAAAAATAAACATTTTTGAATACTCTTTCCAACATTTACAAAGTGTGAAATAGTATTATTACTGCAGCTAGTTACAGCATGAAAGAATTTCAAGATGTGTTTCTGAATTTAAAGGAGTTTCAGCTTAAGGAAATTCCTTTCTTTTGTCTCATGCTTAAATAAAAAGTGCTAGGGTGGAGGTGGTTGCCTTAGAGAGACAGAAAAGGAGAGGGAAAGGAAGAGAGAGAGAGAGAGAGAGAGAGAGAGAGAGAGAGAGAGAGAGAGAGAGAGAGAGAGAAAATAGTTTTACAATGTGAGCTTTATACTAGTACAAATAATACTGCTTCTCTTCAAGCTGCATGAGTTTAAAACACTGTGTTTTTCTGATTTCTCTTTCTGCCACATTTAGTAGAGTTCTGTTCAAATAAAAAGGTTAAAAAAATTATTCAAAGGGGTAGACAGTTTTGAGAAATAAAAATGGCAAATGAGACTTATAAACGTTAAGATTTTCAAAAAACATCTAGTTTTTGCCATGAGTAGGTATAAAATTAACCTTTAAGTTTCAGAAAATTTGGTTGGTGGGAAATATTAAAATTCAGCAGGGATGAAAGAACCTTATAACTGATTAAATTAGAAAGATTAAAAGCATCAAGTCCTACCTTATGATAATAGTGGAAATCAAAACTTCAGCAAATGTCAATGGCATTACCAAGTTACTAAACGGCATATGTGTGTTTATTTATATATACATATATGTACTATATATACACATACACATATATGTATATGCATACATATATACACATACATATACATATTTTTTAAAAGAGGCCTAAAGGCAGCACTATGCAGAGGATAAGCTTTCATCAATGCAGGCCTTGATGACTAAGGCAAAAAAATAGACATCTTGTTAGAGGTAGACAAGTCCAGTACTGCTCTCTCAAGAAACAGAACAGAATAAATTGATTGAAATAAAATTACACAAAAAATCAAGTGCATGATTTGGAAACTCAGACACTTTGGTTACATCATTTCAAGAGATTTTTTTTTTCTCCTCCATTTCACACTATCTTCTAAGACAAGTAACTATTTGGTGTCTACAGTATTGGCCAAAAAAATAATATAAAATAAAAATACTGGAATTGCCTACCACTACAAAACATTACTCTCTTACTTAAAAATTATTGAAAAAAATGTCATAAATAGCTTTTCAGCTTACTTCCCAGAAATATGGCACGTTAATTGGACTAGGGATCATGGCATCCATCTTTTTCCATATGTGATACATATCATTTTAACCACTTCTAGAGAATCTAACCGTCATTTTGGCAAAGAATCTGCAAATGCCCCAGTCCTTTATGCCTAAGCATCAAGAACTAGGTGATCTTTCTGGCAAAGTTGGATATTGACAGAGTAAAAACATACGGCTATTTTTAAAATCTATAATATTTACAGTATTGCACTTTACTGCACATAATTGCATTTCACTAAAATTAATGCTGCATCAGTATTATGCCTTAAAACCATATGTCCATCTTCTTATGTCAGTCATTTGTTTTTGAATTCTGTAAAACAGCACAATGTCTATTCAAGATTCAAATCTTTGCGAAATTATAAAGTCAACCTGTTCCTATGGCACAATGCATCTCAACTAGTTCCGGTAATATGGGGTCAAACTGTGCATTAATATTGTTCCCATAATTCAAGTCACCACTAATGGTTACAGCTTTAGCAATTCAGGTCTTTCTCCCCCCTCCCCCCCACTCCTCTTCAAAGGATGTAGCCATTTGAGAGACACATTTTGTTATTGCTGCTTTTTTTTTCCTTTGCTTTCTTTTTTTTTTTTTTTTGTCTGGAAAGGAAAGTACTGCCTCTTGCCTCAGATCTGAAATTCCACATTTAAATTCAAACCAGTTCCGCTGCAGCTCTTCAATGATGGAGGATATTCATGGCAGTGAAATAATACTGTTGGCAACAAAGAAATGTCATCTTTAATGGAGACCAGCCCCAAGGATCTTTTGTTTAATATATTTTATGATCTTCAAAATGTGTTTAGTTAGACACATGCACAGGGTAGCAAAACTGACAGCAGAGATGAGTAATGCTGATGTGATCAATTTTGCCAGGGTCAACATCCCAAAGTCCCAATGTTCACAGATTAGTGTCATTTAGGATTTTTGTTGGGTCCCTCCCGCCCACCACCTACGTATCTTCCCGAAAGTCTTTGTGAGGGTTTTGTTGTTGTTTTAGTGTATTATTTTTTTTAATCAGATGACTCTTAATTAGTACTGAGGTTGATTTCAGGCCCATCACTGCCTCCTGCTTTTAATTGTGCTAAGAGCACCAAGCGCCAGAGAGAAGGAGACATTCCAGCCTAAACTCTTCAGAACCAACTGAGGTCCGACGTGAGTGTGGAGACTTTGGGCTCAGAGCCTGCACTCCTGGGATCTTGAATCTGTCAAAGCACTCGGTGGGGTCTTTTCAAAACAAAAAGCCGATGGTTTCGGGAGAGCCCAGGATAGGACATTAGGAATGAAGGGAGAACCAAACGGGGACGGGGGTGAGGGATCGCGAGGGGCTGAGTCCCGGTGCTGCTGGCGCTTGGTGGAGAAGGGGAAGGAGAAAGCGAGAGAGAGAAGAGAAGGGGAGGAGGGAGTTCCAGTCCGTTCCGTGTCCCACGTGGTGCGGGGGGTCAGAGCCCCAGGGCCTCGGCGTGTTTCCGGGCCTTGAGCCGCAGGTCGGCGATGCTCGAGTTTTTGCTGTTGCTCTTGGCAGCGGCGGCCACCACGGCGGCAGCGGAGGCTGACTCCGCCAAGGAGGCGATGGGAAGCCCGAAGGGAGGCGGTGGGAACATCAGATAGGGGGCGTGGGCAGCCAGGTGGGGATGCAGGTGAGGGTGAGCGTGGGCCACGCCTTCCAGCTGCAGCTGTGCTTGGACCTGCGAGGAGGAGGGGACGGTAGAAGGGGGAATTCGAAGAGAAGAAATAGTGGACAAACAGATAAGGTTTAGGGGAGATATTAAGCTCCGTCCGCTCTTCCCGCCTTCACCCCATATTCCCTCTCTTTCTCCCAATAGGGTCCCAAGAAAGGAGAGGGAGACTGAAGAAGTAATAGAATTACACAACTGGAAGGGGGTTATTTACTTCACCCCATCCCTTTTTTACACCTCAGGAAACTGAGTCCCAGAGACAAAGTCCCATGTTTCCAAATCCCTGGCCAGTACTGTCCCTTTCGTTTCAGAGAACCCACTTGTGTGACTGCGAAGATGCTGTAGGGCTGTTAGAATTAATGAAGGAGTGTTTCCCCCCCCCCCAAAAAAAAGTCTTCTCAAGAAATGTCTCAATTCTGTTTAGCTTTGGCAATGGAGATGAAACTTCTCAGGGAAATACCTCTACTACGCCCAGCTGGAGCCCTTGCACTCTATCAGGGGAGCAAAAAGAAACAGCCTTCTCCTCCCCCTGGAGACTGGGGTTTGCCAAGTCCCAAGGCAGGAAAAGAAAGGGTCGCTGCACTCTGATAAATCTGTGTCAGACCCTGGCCAACCTCCAGGTCTCCGGCAAACACCCGTAAAAAGAAACGACAAGGAAGGCAGTGACTTATTCTTCGGGGGGCACGAGCTGGTAAAAAGCAAGGTACACTGAATCCCTGCTTTGCCGCGTGACCTCCAAGGGTGCACTTTCACAATTCTTCCGCAGTCTTCTGGGGGAGCGGGGGAGCAAGGGGAGGAACCAGTCCTTAAGCTCCAGAGAGATGTCTGGTAAAAACCAAAATTTCACTTTATTTGACCCCTTGACATTTCAAACTCATCAGTAGCTGGAGATATGCCCCAAGACAGAATTCACTACACCACTCTGTTGGGTTAGAGTCCTCAGCAGACAGATTGTGAGGGCATAGGCCTGAGTCAGCAGGCGTCTGATCTTCGAATTAAAGTTTTACCAAATCTCCAGGGCTGCAACACACCACATCCAAGGGCAATTAACGGAATAGAGTCCCTATGCCCTGCCCTCCACCACATAGATTAGCCCCTGGACCAGGGAACTGGGTGCTAGCTAGCTGGACACAGTGAGCCATGTTCCAAGGCTGGAAATTCGGACTCCAGGGCCAGGGCCAAGGATGGAATGCATAAACTGGGAGGTGAATGACACAAACAATATGGAGGTATACAAGACACAAAGCTAAAATGAGAACTGGCTACCTAAACTGGGGAGGGGGGGAGGCTGAAGGAGGAGGGAAAGAAAGCCTTACTCTTATAAACCAGGGTAGAGACAGAGAGACAGGGATAAAAACAGAGACGAAGAAGGACAGAAAGAACCCGAGGTGGGGGGAGCAGAGATGAAGACACAGCAGTCAACTAATATTTCCAAAATGAACTGCCTACTGGTCTTGGAGCCTGCAAGTGCTAAATAGCATTTTTTTCAGGGCTGTTTATTTATATCTTTCTAAAAACTCTTTAACCTTTTATAAAGGACCAATAGTTACTGTTTACTTTGGAGCTTCCTTCAACTCCACAAACACATGGGATTGAACAAACTGATTCCAGTCTCCTTCTTTAGGATCCAAATATAAATCTCAATCCCTGCCCTCTCAAAAAAAAAAAAAACCTGGGCATAATTTCTACCATCTCAAATATTTCATTTTCCTTCGACCAATTCTTTTTTGCTTCAACCTAGGAGGTGAGAAAATAAAAAGGTGGTGGGGGCTCACTCTCTCCTCCATGTTGGGACACTGGGAGCAGAAACTAAATTTTTTCAAAAAAAAGTAATTTTGCTTGCACCCACACCTCCTGCAGACATTCCCCACATCCCCAAATGTGAAGAGTGGGGGGGGGGAGGGGGATGCAGAGATAGATGACCTATACACACAGTCCCCTTATTCTTCGGCTCCTAAAAGGAGGTCCCAGACCAACCACCTCGTTGTGAACAGAGGACGCACAATTATTCAGTGTCGAATTTTCCCCCAAACCTAAAAGACTCCTTGTGGTATAGTATAGGTGTGAAACCTTTTTCTTTTGCTTTTCCAGTTATCTGCTTCAAAGAAACTTAAGACTTTAGATTTCAGCCTAGCTCCTGGCCCAAAATCCTGAGGGACAAAGATCCCCCCCCTTCCCTTACCTATTTATTAGAGGAAGAAGAAGCGAAGAGGAATGGGCCATTCTTGGTTTTGTGTTTGTGCTAAATAGATATTTCAAGCTTATTAAATTACACTGTCTTCCGTCTCTCTGATGTGACGCGTTCTAGCTTCTTTGCACCCTAGGTTGCTTTTCTTTCTTGGCTACTTATATCGTACTAAGAGCCCAAATTATACAAGAAGAGCGCACTCTGCTCTGCTTGGATCATTACACATTTCAGGGTACCCCCGGCACCTGCATGATTTCACTAGACCAGAGAACCTCACCTCTCCCAGGCAGCCCCTTTTAGCTTCAGAGCAAAGTCTGCGTGGCGCTAATGCAACACTATTCTAAGTAAATTGAAGCTAAAGAATCTCTTCCAAGACCTGTGCTGTTTGCCTCTTGGAGGAGAAGCAGCAAAGACCTTATTTCTTCGATTTCTTCAAAGCTTCTTATTGGCCTCCCCACTTCGTCTTCCCCGCATGCTTCCCTGATTTCCCCTCTGCTTATGCTTGGAAAGGCAGCTTGGGGGAAGTGACTCGTGGATGGGTGGGACTTTTTTTTTATTTTTGTTGTTTTTAGTTTGGTTTGGGGGGGTTTTCTTTCCCCTCCAGAGGTAACTTTTGAAGTTTTATAGCGTGATTTTAATACGTGCCAACTTGTATATAAATGCCACTTGTAAAAAAGTGTCACTTCCTTTCTTTAGAAGGCAAATTGAGACGTGAGAAGAGGGGGTAACGGGAGGAAAGAGAAGGAAATAGTGATAGGAAAGGGAGAGAAAGCAATGAGATAAAGGTTTAAAAGGAAGAAAAACGAACTACCTGTTGGAAAGGCATCCTCAGAGCTCCCATATTAACGTAAGGGGCTACCCTGCAGGCGTCTAAGTGGCTTGCAGTTCCCAAAATAACGCCTGGAAAAAAAAATGATAGATTCCAGATCAACAACTTCCATCTTCCCGGATTTTTTACCTACGGATAGCATCCTTGCCCTCCCTGCCCCCAAGCCCTAAATCCTCAGTCCCTAAACTAAGAGTCCTGGAATTCCTGATCCACCCTCAATTACCCACCTTTATGCATCTGATTCTCTTGCTTTCGGCATTTAGCTCTCCTATTTTGGAACCAGACCTGCGGAAAAGAAATAGGTTCTGAGGGCAAGAGGACAGACCTGTACCGTGTAAAGACAGGAGAAATCAACACGCACAGGCACAGGCACACGCACGCACTCACACACTGAGAGAATGAATGGCTCAACAACTCTGGAGGTTTATTACACCCTGGTTTCAAAGAGTTGTCATCTCTGGCTCCAGTCAATCTCGGATCCATTCTGTCCACAGAATGTCCCTCCAATTTACTACATGCCATTGGCTGCTTTCTTTTTTATTACAAAAAAATAAAAAATAAAAATGGCCTTGATATTAAACATAAATAAATAAATAAATAAAGTAAAATTGAGGGGGAAAGGAAGGGGTGAGTTTCAGAAAGGCTTATTTGTTTCCCCAGACCAGAAAAGTTAAGGTCTTTGATATTAAGGAATGAGGCGAGAAAAAAACAGCTTTTGCACCACAAGAGAAAGCAGAGTTTACTCAAGGCCAAATCCCATCCAACAAACTTCACTTCCTAACTTTACCTACAACTTGACTGTCAACCTCTTAGTGTCCAGCTCAAGTTTTAAGGATGCCATTAAGGATCAGGTAGGCATTTGAACCGGAGTCTAAACAGCTTGGAGTAAGCAAAGAACCAAATAAATGGGGGGGGGGAGGGAGGGGGGGAGGCGCACGACTTCCCCGATTCCCCTTCAGTCCTCCACAACCAGCCAAATCTCTTCCGATGACTTTTTGATACACTGCTTTAAAAAACTTAATGAACTTCATCCAAGTTAGATTTCAGAAGTCATTATGCAAACAAGAGGAAAATGTCAGTGATCCAATAAAAGTTGGTCTCATTCCAATAACCAAAACTACTTAAAAAATACTTTCGATTGCCTTTTTGTTTAATCTGTTTCACATGAGCTTAGTTCATATCAAACGGTTGTCTTTAAAAAAAAAAAAGTCCCCCCTGTAGTTCTGTAAGAGAATGGCATGGGGTTTGGGGAAGATGGTAAATTTCGAAAATATGCCCTAAAGCTTTCGGAATAATTTCCCGAGGCACCTTCTCTTTATTCCCCTATCCCGCATCTCCCACTGCCCCACCCCTCCTCTTACAAAGCTCTGGGTTGTGGACAAACATTAACTTCCATCGCTGATAAAATCTGAAGTTAAATAAACACCTCCAACCTTTGATGTTCTTACACTTGCCAAGCGATCACAGGTTAATTAATACTAACTGTACTTCCTACAGCCGCTTTCCCCTCCAAGCTTTCTTCAATTGCCTTAATGATGGTCATTTACCATGGAGTAATTAGTGCAAAGAAAGGCTTCCGAAGGCATTAATTACCCAGGTTACTTCAGTGCCTTGCTGGGCTGAAAGTGCTCTTTCTGCCCTCCCTTTCTGAACCGCCCGAACACTAACTGATCTCTCGAATAATGCTAAGCCTTCTCCATCTCAGTTAAACCTCAGCAAATCTTGAACTATTTAGAAGACACTAGAGTCTGACTAAAAAGAGTAACCTGAACTTTTCATTCGTTGGACTTTTTTTTATACGGTTGCCTCAAACTACAATGAGGCGTGTTCCTCGGAAGGACCTACCGGCTAGTCTGAACACAGTAGAGACTTTCTCCCCCTAAGATTCTATGAACTACAAGGAAAGTTTTATCGTGATGTCCAAGAACTACACCCCAGTTTTTTCAACCCGTCGCATATTACTCATCTTTACAAGATATATGTTTTTGTTTTTTAGTTCCCCTTTTCTAGGTGATTATTATATGAAAGTCGTCCTCAGCTAATATATTTTTAATGAGTTTGGAATAGGGAGGGGGGAGAGGAGAAAAACATTCAAACAACTTTGCAATTTTCAAAAACAGGGCCATATTTAAACCTAGAAGCCGAAGCTCACTTTCCCATCAGCCAAAGGAAAAGAAAAATAAGATTATGGGAAATAAAAGTGATGAATTAGCCACTGCATTAAGCGATAATAAATCAGGCTTGGTGTCATTCACGATCAATTCCAATTAGTCATGAATATGCTAAGTAAAGCACAGTACACTGGTTTAGACAGTTATTTCTTCATTAAGGACCACTCAGTGATTTCTTTCACAAATGCTCTAATCTGATTTCCTTTTGATTTCCATTAGAGACAGTGAATAATGACATTTAATTTAGCCCTGCACCATAAACCCAAAGATATTTGTTGTAATTGAATTACCGCCTGCTCCTCACTATGGTCTCATAACTTTCAATTATAACCCTGACAGCTGGGTGATATGAGTTTCCAGTACAACACTAAAAATAAAAGGTTAATAAGGACCAGCTACCATAGGAGCCTCAATTTATTTACAGCAAATTTCCACACTAAATTGAAACTATATCCTTTAACAACAAGGGACAGGCTGTACAGAAAAGGATTATAAAACAATTCAGATAGTATTAAAATATAGTTCTTTTTTCTTCCCATCATTGGTTTCTTCTCTTCCCTAAGCCCCCCCAACTATTTCAGCATTCAATATATATTTCAATTAATAAATGTTACGAGCACTTTTTGCCTTTTTGTCTTCTTTATTATGTGATTCTTCTATGGAGGACATACAACAATTATTCTTTTATATTTCTATGTATTTTTTATTTACAGTAGTTAATTTTAAGTTCACACCTGAATCAATAACTACACATCCCTCCCCCTTTTTTATTTTAGGATTTTCCAGGACCTGTAAGGACTTGAGGAACCAATTTTCTCTAACTATGAACATCCTGTTAAGGTTCTACTCAGTAATAAACCACTGAAAGAAAGAGTGCAGAATTAAATTACAAGTAATTTATTTTTATAGAAACAGTACATCAAGGCCTGGAAGATATTACAGATCCCAAGCAGAAGATACTGGGAGATGACATAAAAGTTGATGTCCCCTTCAGCAAAAGTTTAATCTTTTCATTAATTTATATGGTGCTGTTAGATCAATCTTTCCTGAGAATATAGGCCAGCATGTATGCCCTATCCTTCAGCCTCTTCTCTCCCTCCCTCCCCTTGCACTATTCCCCTGAAAATGTCCCTTGCTAGGACATGGAGACTACAAGGGATCTTTTCTCTACTTGTTTTTATACAGAAGGATTATTTTATCCACCACTGAGAAAAGCTAGCAGCACTAGCTCAGAAAAGTGCCTGGAGGAACAATTTATTTAAGCTGGATATGCCACTTATGCAGATAACTCTTGAAAAGATGGAAGGGAGGATGGGATAGAATGCGATTGGGCAGGGACACAACTTCTTTTGGAAAACATTTAATATTTTTTTTAATTGCTACTTATAAGGCCATCTTATTTTCTTTCAAAAAGTGAGGTGGAACATATTATTTGAATTGTAAGGGACAAATAACAAGCTATAGGCTGAATAAACACTCTTAAAAAGTTCCTTTGCCCCTTCTGGGTCCTACAACATAGACTGATCTGATTTAATTTCCTTTTATTTGAAACTTGTCCCCAGGTTTTGTATGTTTTCCTTGCTCCCCCCACCCCTCCTTCTTTACCCTGCAGTTTTCCCTCAGGAAAATGAGAAACAAAGCACAAAGATTTTAACCTTCAGGAGCAACAATTCAAATAAAGTGCATTCAAAACTAGAACCATCTTTTACTAAATTAAACAATGCAAAAAATATATACATATATCCAATTTGCCTTTTCTAATGCTGGAGAAAATGTAACATAACAAATACTGTGATAAGTATATGTACAAAAACATACATATATTTCCACACACCAGATGGGGTGGTATGAATTCATGCGCCTGCTCTGGGAATCAGATGGGGACCCTTCTAGTCCCCACCCCGACTCTAGATAATCCGGTCCCAAAGAGACCAGACAGGCTAGCTTTTTAATATGCCAAGTATTTTCTGCTACTCCATGACACCCCAGTGGAGTGGGTAAATGACAGAAGAACAGAGAGAAAAAAAGGGACAGGAGGGAGGGAGAGAGAGAGAGAGAGAGAGAGAGAGAGAGAGAGAGAGAGAGAGACAGAGAGAGACAGAGACAGAGAGAGAGAGACAGAGAGAGACAGAGAGACAGAGAGAGAGAGAGACAGAGAGAGAGAGAGACAGAGAGAGTAGAATAAGGAGTTCTGGGGTAAAAAAAAGCAAAGAAAGCATAACTGAATCCTTGGCAGTCAAAAGAGTGAAAGGAGAAAGAGTGTCAGCCCTGTCTTGTCCTGGGTAAGTATCCATTTATACATTATTTCACCTCATCCCAGCATACTCCTTAATGTTGTTTTCTACCTCCAAAATTCAGGCCAAACATTACCACTCCACAAAGCAAACCAGGAGGGAAAGAGGAAAGGGATAAGATAGATAGATAGATAGATAGATAGATAGATAGATAGATAGATAGATAGATAGATAGATAGATAGATAGATAGATAGACAGACAGACAGACGGATCGATAGATAGAGACAGGGAGAGAGAGACAGACAGACAGACAGATAGATAGACGGATACACACATACATACATACATGTACGCATACCTGCACACACATACATGCATGCACGCATACATGCATGCACACACATACATACATACACAAACACTCCAGATCAGAGCTTCCAAAGTCCTGATCCTTCTGCAGTCAGGGAAGGTGGGCAGACTGGGGACTGACAGGAGGAAGAGCTCTCCAAGCTGTTAGAAAACAGCCCAGGTGAGAAAGCTTTCCCTGAAGCCCATGTGACTTACCTGCACCCTAGCTTCAGAGAGTCCCAGTCTCTGGCTCAGCTCCTCCCTCATAAAGGCATCTGGATAGTGAGTCTCATCAAAAAGTCTTTCCAGCTCATTCAGCTGCTCTAGGGTGAAATTGGTCCGGCTTCTCCTCTGCTTTAGCTTGGTCTGTCCATCCTCATCTTCAGATTTCACGTCCTCTCTCTTCTCTTTGCACTCGTAGATCCCTGCCAGAAGGGAGGGGGGAGGGGGAATATAAAGCTTTTTTCCCCCTCCGTGTTTCCAAAAGTTTTTTCTCTCTCTAAACATCCCCCACCACTACCACCACCACCGCTGCACCACCAGTCTCCTTCTCATTATTACATCTACTCTGCTTATTCTCCAAATTCCTTTTATTTTTTTCTGGAAGAACAGGGAAGAGGAAGGTGGAGGTAGACTTGGTCTACAAAAGTGGGTTACTAAAGCAATTAGCTAAAACATATTAGGAACTGAAAAGAATCACATAAGTTATTTAGTACAGTCCCCTCATTTTACAGATGAGGAAGTGGAAGGTCAGAGATATGAAATGATTTGCACAGAACTGTTATGTTATGCAAGGAGAGGAGGGGGGAAGTGGCACTTTTGCAATAATCTGTGTGTTTACAGACAAAAGTCTTTGGATTAAATACTTATATAATTTCTTAATTACCCATTTTACAATTGTAAACATCAGCTAAGATACACGTATGCACATTATCTGTGTTTTGCATAGAACTGTCATTAGCCAGTATGTCATGGATGATAGAGTTGAGTTCTGAGTCAGGAAGTCTTGGATTCAAGTCTCACGTCACACATCCACTGAGCAAATTATTTAACCTCTCAGCGCTCCCAGCAAACTCTAAGATTCCAAGTTGTAGAGAAGGTACCTCTCTGCAATAGTGCAGAATTCCCTCCCAAACTGCTCCCTCCACCCATAAACTCTCAATGCAGTCAAAAAAATAAACATGTATAACTTAAAGGGGGATAGAGTGCTAGGTGTAATTTCCCAAAGCACCCTTTGATTATTCCTAACTCAGAGAAAAGGAGGTGGCAGTCAAGAGCCAGACCTACAAGACTACAGCAATGAAGAAGAAGGGGGGGAAAAAACAATTTGGGAAGAGCATCTGCAACCAATTGCAGCCTTAAAAACACATAGATTCATGCACAGACTCAGACACTAAACTAGGAGCTTCACCTTTGGGGGACACTGAGAGCTATTTATTCACTGTATTCACTCAATTTACCTTTCTGTAGGGTCTAAATCATTTTTTAAAATTCTTACAGAAAAATCTCTATCAACATTCTCCCTCCATTGATCTTTGACTTGGTGATGTAAATTTAGGCATTGTTTTGTTTTGTTTTTTCTCCTCTCATATATTCCCCCCCCAATATATCAGTGCACAAGGAATACACTTCCTTGTATCCCAAAATAACTGTCTATGCTTATCTGTTAGTAGAGAACCAAGAACCGAGTCACTTTTCCAAATTTATGCATTTTGCTTCTAATTTATTTCCCATATCCTATAAAATCCATTGCACAAGTCTCAAAAGCACACCAGATTCACTTTTAAAATACAAGGGGAAAAAGTACCATGTGAGAAAGATGTCAGCTATATATGCAAGTGTGTAATAAGTGTGTAATAACTTTTCCCTCCTAAGTCTTAAGTCTGATGAGAGTGCCACATTTCATTAAGAAAATGCCCAATAAAACAATAAGTTAAAAGCCAGGAGCAAAAAAAGATTCATCCTTTTGCTTCCAACTGAGTAGCCCCATGATTGCCTTTGATTTGAGAGGAGGATAATCCCCGTAGCTTCAGAAGGCCAAATCTTTCACCTGCTGCTCTAAGTTCCACTCCTTTCTAGAAAGCAAAAAAAAAAATTGGGACAAATTGGACTAGAGGAGTCCTCAAGGGACTCCAGTATCCAGTCTCTCCAAGGAAAATAAAAATATGGGAGCATAGGCGCGCACGCACTCTCTCTCTCTCTCTCTCTCTCTCTCTCTCTCTCTCTCTCTCTCTCTCTCTCACACACACACACACACACACACACACCGATTTGACTGCTGCCTTTCTCTGGAATTTCTCTAGGCTGCTTTCATGGGAATTGATCTTCAATGATCAATGAAAAATCTCAAAGGAACCTCTTTAAAGGATTGCATTTTTAAACAATATAATATTTATTATCAATAACATGGCAACGATGTTCCTGAGAATGTGAAAGTGGAGTGGGAGAGCTCCTCTGAAGTTATTCTCTTTTTAATTTTGATCTCAATAATTTTAGAGCTCCCAAATGTGAGGCCCAGCAGGGAAATTCAGTTCCAGAGGGTCATTGAGTGACCCTAACATGAATTTTTCAGAAAACCAATTCAGTCTCAACTGAGAATTGAAGACCTAAGAGATCCCAGAACCTGTCCCAATCCAGCTGTACCCTGGGTCCCAAGACCCTTTCACTCAACTGAATTATGGAAATAAAAGGGTGTTCTTCACACACACAACTCTTGGAATTAATTACGGAAATCATCGTTCCTTCCTTCCTTCCTTCCTCCCTCACTTGGTCATTTCCTTCCTTCTTTCTTTCCTTTAAATTGGTGCTTGAGCCTACCCAGTTAGTTCTGAAATTTGCTTTGCTGTTTGCTGTCGTTGGCAGATAGGAAGGAGATAGGCTGGAAGAAGGGGAGAATCAATTGGCCAATTCCTTCTGCAGAATCACTAGGGAATGATCGGGAAGAACGACCAATATAAAGATTTGAAATTAGAATTAACTCCTTGATGAATTTAAATAGCCAATCATGTCTCCATTAAAGAAAATTCCTCTGCCTATTAATTCAAATTGATCTGTGTCTATAAATGGAAATACACAGCCATGCATGTTCCTCTGGTCAATAGTCGGCATGCCTATTTTCTATAATTCCAAGACATAGGAAGAGACAAAATAAAGACTTTATAAAGGTATACAGATCTTTTAAGTGGTTTGGAAACTTTAGGGATTCACTCTAAATAAATAGAAACAAAACTGTCTTAGTGATAATACATCTCATAGAAGACATGACTATGAACCTCACCTTTTTTTTTCCCTTTAAGCAGAGAAATACAAATAACTGGATTTGTTGTTCTCTGCTTCTTTGCTTTTGGAAATTTAAAACCAATCTATAAACAGTCGTTTAAAATGTATTTCTGCTCAAAATTTGCTCTGAATTTATCTTTGTGATTAAAAAAATTTAAATGATCCATTCTTTGGGAACGCACCTGTTTAGCTCAAAAGACACTTTCTCAAACTTGTAAAATTTTCCCTGCTTCAAAACCTCTTCTCCCCCCCCCACCTTCAGAATAACGTTTTCTGAATAGAAAGAATCAGAGAAAGTGAAGGTGAAACTAATCTGACCAAGGTTTTGCAAGGTAAACATGACTGGACTGGGATGCCCTGGATCTGATAAATTTAAGGTCTGACAAGATTATTTCATTCCGCATTAGCTTCTTCAGGCCCATGGAGTTCACGCAAATACACCCAGAGAGAGAATACACCCCAACTGCTGTAATCTCCTTCCATCAGCCACCTGCACTTAATGCAGCCTAGTGTTTTCCGAGGAGTCTTAAAGATCTAAATTTCCAACGTGAAAGCCTCCGGGTCCAAGGTAAAAAGTTTTCTACTAGAAAAAAGAGGATCCTGATGTCCAGCAAAGTGGTAGACCCCATCTTACAGCTTTCGCTTGATTTTAATCCTCCCAAGCTAAATAATGTGTCCTACATCTCTTAACTATCTAGAACGCTCACGAAGAGTTTCAGAAAAATCGTTATTGTGGCTATGGTTCTAGCACACTAAGGAAATGTGCGCGTACCTTATGCATATCGATGTATATGTTAGGCTAAACGTTTAGGAATGTACTCTCAGGACACATACACGCACACAAGCAGACACAGACCCCAGACGCAACCACGAACTGACCACCCCACGGTAAATCGAATTTTTATGCCAGATAAACGCTTGCTCTTCATTCCGCAACTACAAAGTTTTGATTTTAAATGTCAGATGAAAAGCCCATTAAAGACAAATCAAATCTACATTTTCTACTCTTCCTCGTTTCCCCTCTTTTTTTCCTTGTTTCTCTCCCCTCTTTCCCTGTCTCCATCACTCCTGTCTCACAGTCCCCCTCTCCCTCTTTCATTTCTTCCTTTCAAAAAAAGACGTGCAATTGATTGGCTTGTTCTTTCAGCGGGAGCCGCGGATTTAAATTAATAGAGTTTAACATCTAATTTAAAGCAATCTGTGGAGCTCCGGAGCCTCCCCGCCCGTGGAAAGAGGGGAAGGAGAGCACAAGAAGCAGGCTTCCCGAAGAGGCGCGGGCGGCAGGGGGTCCGGTGGCGCGGGCTCTGGCTCGCTCGCTTACCTTCCGCAGCCCTGCCCGTGCTGAACTCCTTCAGTTTGTCCTTGTCACTCTCTACGTGATCTTTGAAAAGATGCACTGGGCAATGGTTGCTGCTCTCAGTAATGTCCTGAAGGTTAGAATCAGAGTTTCCCAGCTCCCGAGATCGAGCCAACCCACTCTCCAAAACTTCCCTGTATGTGATAGTCTCCTTCTTGCTGCCGCTGCTGCCGCTACTGCTACCCTCTTTGCTTTTCTGGTCAAAAGATTTCGATACAAAAGCTGTAAGTTCTTCCATGGCTGCCCGGTGATCTTATCCACAGAGATCCACTTGCTTTCAGTAGGAGATCTGGCTGTCCTCTGCACGCTTTTTTTGCACGTAGAAGATGGGCTGTATAGGGTTAGATCACTCCTGCTGTTATTTATGCCTTTCAATTTGAGATCACACTATTTATACATGGCTACCTCAGCCCAACCCCCAGCTCTCCCTGTCTCCAGCAATTACAGACTACTCCACAGTCGCAGGCGGACTCCTAGCAGCTATCTCTCCCCCACCTCCAGTCCAGCAATTGGCTTTCTTTTCATTTCATCACTGTTTGGCATCTTTGCACCTTGGTGAAGGGGGGTAAAGATCAAAATTTTTAAAGGGGAGAACGAGAGCGAACCAAACAGGTATCTGCATTCTATAAATGGGTTGCAGAAATGAAAGTCATTGGAAGACTTTATTGATTGTAAGGAGGTCCTTGCTAGCCAGCACTGTGAGTAAAACGTATATAGTTAATAGAATACGTCTTTCAGAATATCTTCTTGCGATTTAATTTATAGATGCCGAGGGAGCAGGGAAAAGGATGCGCAATAAAAGGATAATTAATAAAAAGTTGGAGATGAAGATTTTATTGCGATCCTGGCGATCCGGCGGGGTTTGGGTGGGGAGTGTGTGTTGTGGGGGCGGATGGGGGGGTGTTTAATTGTCAAATTGGTCGATGGCCAGAATGTGGTGGAAAGGGAGCACCAATTTCTAAATGAATCTTGATTATCGGTTATGAAAGTTTCTGAGACTCAGGTCCCGATTGCTGTACCTCTAAGCAGAGTCATCTAGGAAGCATTGCAAGCATTACAGAATATGGTTTGTGGCTACTGTGTTCTCACCCAGGGATGTTGCCTGGGAAATTTAGGATTTTAAAACGTGTTTTAATAACATCGTATCGCAAACCAACTCTGCTTGGTCTTACGGAGGGCTGTTTTGTAAACAAGCGCCCCATTGGCAAAGATCGGAATGGTTTTATATGTATAGATTTTAAGTAAGTCGAACAGATGCTGTCATCTCTAGGACAAGGTTGTCACTAATTCGTCTATGTAGTTTATTGTGGGGTAGCAGTGTTTTGGCTTTGCCACAATTCTCTTTTCTGCTTGTGATTTTTCCACCATGTGCTTTTGGATAACCGCTTGTCTAAACTGAAATGTGAAATTAATTTTCAAATCCTGGAAACCGAGTATGTCATTCCATACTGCAAAATTCCATATGCAAATAAAGTTGAATTCTCTCTCCCTCCCTCCCTCCATTTCTTTTTCTCTTCCCCTCCCCCTTTGGAGTTGAGACAAAGGCTTTTCACATTGGAGGGAATTTTGCGGTTATTGATGGGAGCTCATTTCGCATTTTCTTATGTCAATTCCTCGTCTACAGCATTAGTTAATCAGACCACATAATCATGCCCACCCTCGGCTCTGTGAATTTTATCCAAATGAGGTCTCCCTGCCGGAGTCAGGGACTATTGTTTCCTTACCAGGAAAGTGCGCGACCACTCCGGGAATTCGCGGAGCTCCACAACCATCAGACTAGAGATGTCTGATGCACTCGGAGGGGCTCGCCCCTCCTGAGTGTATACACCTGCGGGGGGGGGGGGGGGGGAAGAGAGAAGAAGGGGAATTCGAGGAAACAATTAATAAGGCTTCCTTGGCTCCTGCCCCCACCCCCAAAGGAGCAGGGCTCGGGCGTGGAATTCTTAAAGTTCTCTCGAGGTAATACAGAGCTATCCTCGGGACCTCGGGCTGCGAATCTCCCGGGCGCTGCTAAGCTGAGAGATTTTTCCACTCTGTTTCGTCCCCCTCGGCTTCAAAAGCTATAGGCGAGGAAGCCCTCACAACTTAACAAACAGGTCTTTGTCATCGCAGCCCTCTAATCAAAGCTAAGGCGCTTAGATATCACACAGAATTACAAATATCACCCTCATCCATAATGCATACCAGTGCCTTATTGTAGGTCCACGGGTATAAATAAAAACGCATCCCCAATAGGGTGGAGGGCACGCGCGCAAGCGGAGGAGGTGGGGCGCGGGCGGCAAGAGGGTGTGGAGCATGTAAGTTGGGGATCTGAAACTGCTTGGGCTCACATGGAGACCCGGGATGGAGATTTGTATTCTCTTCTCTCTCTGCTCCCTGGCCTATGCTCCATACCTCCTTCTCTACTCCCCCTCTCTCCGCCCTGGTCCCCTACAGTTAACCTCTCTCTAGCCCACACATACCAGAATTCACATAGACCCATTCTTGGAAATCTCAAATTGAATTCTCTCCCTTCTAAAGCAAAGATTGGGCTCAGGTAGAGAGAAGGGGAAAGGGCGAAAGAGCAAAAGAAAGGGGGAAATGGCAAAGAGAAGGAAAGGAGAGAGAGAGAGAGAGAGAGAGAGAGAGAGAGAGAGAGAGAGAGAGAGAGAGAGAGAGAGAGAGAGAAGAAGAAGAAGAAGAAGAAGAAGAAGAAGAAGAAGAAGAAGAAGAAGAAGAAGAAGAGGAGGAGGAGGAGGAGGAGGAGGAGGAGGAGAAGTAGGAGGAGGAGGGGGAGGAGAGGAGACGACCCCCAAAAGTTCAGATAGTTCAGATGCTACCAACTTTCTCTTGCAGGATATTTCTAGGGAGAAAAAAAATTTGGAAAAACATTGTTCCTCATCGTTCATTACCAATAGACTCATTTCCTGAACCTCCTTGACAGAAAATCTTTCTCGATACTTCCTTTTCTTTCAGTTAAGGTCAAGAGGAAAATGCTTCCCAGAGGACTTTGGGGACAACTCCCAAAACTTTATGTTCACCATCCCCGTTCCAGCTTTCCCAGATTAAACCTTCATCTCAGTTCCTCGCCTCGTTCCATCTTCTACCAATCTAACTTGCGCTTGGATAACTTCTTTTCTTGCACGTGCTACAAAGTGGAAGAAAGGTTACAGGGGTGGCTGCGGAGTCACAAGTCGTGGCCCTCAGCCCACAGAGACCCGAGATGGTCTTTCCCCACCCTTTAGCCCCTTGTGGTTGCAAGGCTTGAGAGAGACGGGTCTTGATCCTACAAGGACACCCAAGAGTTCAACTCGGCTGATAGTCTTGCCCCATCCAGGATTTTTAATCTCAGCTATGGAAGAAAGAAAAAGTCTTTCAGAAGTCAAACTAAGTTCCTTCAAAAAATCATTTTAAAAGAAAAAGAACGATCCAGTTATAAGGGAGAACTGCTAGAACCTCTCAGGGGAAAAGAAAAGCCTAATTCTCTGTATAAGGAGTCAGTTATTATTTCTGGCAAATATAACCCTTTTCATTGAAATATTAACCATTCATTTACTGGTTCTAGGCGTTCTGGATTGTTCAGTGACTTCGAACCTTCTCCTTCCTTGAGGACCACATAACTCTTAAATGGAATTTTATCAATTATCAGAAAGGTGGAAGTTTCTCTTTCCTTCCTCTCTTTCTTTCTTTCTTTCTTTCTTTCTGAATTTGTATCAACTACAGTGATCTCTTCCCTCCCTCTTGCTGTCTATGCTCTCATATGCACTTATATTATTTAAAATAGGAACACAGGAAATGTTTTATATTTTAGCCAGGAATAGAGACCTCCCTCCCACACACATTTTCTCGGTTTAAGGCATTTAAGTATTACTGAAATATGTACATTATGGAATTCTGTATTTACATTTTGCCATATGTAGGCTTTATGGGTTTGGGATTATATACTACTCTCAGACTAGTGGAAAGGTTTGCTGCAGAATGGACGATTGTTCTAGTTTTATAGATGCCTTGTTGAAAAGGAAAGGAGAGAGAAAGAGGAGGGAGGAAAGGGGGTGTGGGTGTGAATGACATTAAAAGGAAAGATCTCAAGATTCAGAGTAATAGGGTAGTTATTTTA
>CM053600.1:13572083-13605354 GCA_028646575.1 Pseudocheirus occidentalis | reverse complement strand
AAAAGTAATGACAATAGTGTCAGAACAGTAAGACAAGGAAGGAAGGAAGGAAGGAAGGAAGGAAGGAAGGAAGGAAGGAAGGAAGGAAGGAAGGAAGGAAGGAAGGAAGGAAGGAAGGAAGGAAGGCTAAAACAAAATTTAAGATGTCATTTTCTCCTAATTCTAGTTTGTCCAGGCAGCTGGAGCACATGGAAATTCAGAAAGGAAGTCTACAACTATATGTACCTATATACACACATATGCATACACACATATGTATATATGCATGTATACATACCTATCTATATATTCTTGCTGTTGTCGCTCTACTCTTCCCTCCTATCTGTAAAGATCTCTGTCTCTCTGTCTTCCTCTGTCTCTGTATCGCTGTCTCTTATCTTTCTGGCTCTGAATCTGTCTCTGTCTCTCTCCCTCCCCACCCTCCCTTCCCTCTCTCTCTCCCTCTCCTCTTGACTCCCCATATACATTGTTAAAACTGATGACTGGAGAAGACTTTGTTTTGTTTGTTTTAAATATGAAAAAGTTATGGAAGTTTAACCTAGATACCTCTGAACAAGTCACTTATTTTCAGAACGAGGGATGGGGAGGGGGGGAAGAAATCTCTTCTGGTTTTTAAAGAAAAAGAAAATCATGAAACTCCGTGTTATCGAGAAACAAACGGACAGGGACATTAGGAAGTGGTGGATGGCAGTTTGGTCATTAAAAAAAAAAGTAAATCTTTGTTTTAAAGATGCTTGACGGTTAAAAGAAGCGAGTCCTTGGAAATGAAAGAATGCTGAAGAATTAAGATTCCTGCCCCTGCTTTCTAGAACTGGCTGAAAAGGCTGCGAATTTTTTAGTGTCCTCCCGGCTCTGTTCTGCACGCCTGCGCACACACCCAAACAAACATTCATACTTCTGAGTCGGCTTGAAGTTGAAAGACCACATAGTTATTCAAATAAAGGTTAACCGCCCCCTGCATTCCCTCCACGTAAATCTACGCTTTTCGTACTTTCAGGCCTAAGATCATTTCCACTATAGGGGTCAGGGTTTAGAGTGAAAAAAAAAATTCAGTCCCCTCTATAGATCCCAGGCTCCCTCACTCTCTTTAAAATGTAATGCTAACATAAAGCGGCAAGTTTTCTTGTCCAGTCCAGGTATACCAGTGTGCTAACCTTACTTACACAGGATAGGGTTTTACAGAGAGACATTGTATGGTCCACAAGCATAGACTGCCTGGAAAGTAGTAATTCTTCTGTTAAAGAACTGGGAGTGGGAAAAATTCTGCCCTACATCCCCCCACCCCTCCCACACACCTGCACTTACCTACAGATGTGAAACGTACCCCACTCCTATGCCCATAAAACTTCCTTATGGCTATTGGCTCCCTGACCCAAGTCAATGATGTATTGAAAATACTTAAAGTTCCAGGATGCTCTAATTCGCCTCTTGATTTTGGCTCTGCACCCAGTAAATCAATTTAGATGAGAACTGTGTGCCACATAACCCACTCGGGGAACATATTATAAGTCATTGTCACAACAGGTATCAATAAACTAGTTTATTTGTGCATAGAGCTCTCCAGTGTTTGCTCAAGGTTCCGATAGAGAGACCTCGGGGAACAATTATTTAGGGTAATATCAATAAGTAGATGTTGTCCTTTCTCTATCTTCAAGAAGTCTGAAAGATAATTCAGGGTTTTCCTTTCCATGAATCAGAGAAATTTTTATGAATGAGCCTTGTAGTTGACAGTGTCCCTTATTTGCAGGGCAAAGAATGAGCAGTTAATGGAGTTTCATATTCTGAAGGGGAATAGTTCTCCCCACCACCACCCCCATGCCCATACCCAACTGTATGCTGGCAAGGAGGATTTTAAAACTTTTAGTCAAACGAACGAGCCTATCCTCTCCCAAACCTCAACTGAATGACTTCTAATAAAAATCTATTTATTAGCTTTTAACTGAAGGCAAGGATGTTCTCTCTCGTTCTCTCTCTCTTATTCTTTCCTTCTCTCCTTCCTCCTTCCTCTCTCCCTCCCATTTTCTGACACAGTAATCATGGTTATTTTACACCAAACGTTTCCACTCCATCAGTATACTCTTGGAAATTTTTATTGGATAGTATGAAAATGAGTATACATATTTCAAACAATACCCTCCCTTAATTTGGCTCCATTTTAACAGTACATAATTCCAAAGACAATTTGTATTAATAATGATGGAGGCAGTGTTAATGGTTTTCAATTTTTGAGTGTGTTTTTAGCCACTATCATTTCCCCCCCCCAACATTAAATATTTATAAGTATTGATCCAAGGTTTCAGGATTTTACAGATGTCTTAACACATTTCATAGAAGAGATTTTTTTTAATTTAGAAACCTGCCTCTGTATTCCCTTTTATGCTGTTTATCGATTTAAGCAAACATCCGTGTTTCAGATGAGAAGCTAATAGATTTTCATTAAGACAGGCTCTCTTAATCCAGCTTGTGAATGGATATGATTGATCTAGTCTACAGACTCTACAGATATAATATTAATAAAGGGGCTTGTAATGGCAGGATTTGCTTTTCTTTCATCAGGGGAGGGTAGTGGTGTTTTTGTTTTCATATTTTCTCCACACTTTCTGCTCTAAGTTTGATTATTGGGGGGGGGGAGGCACAATAAAACAATTCATAGGAGGGAAATGCATCTTGAGCAGTCCAATATCCAACCAGGAAGGAATTGGATTTATTTTGTGGGTCACTTCCATGGAATGTTCTTTCCTTTTTATTGTTTACCTGCTTCATACTTTTGCAGCATATGGTGAGAATTAAAACCCTTTCCTTTCAGATCTAATCACAAAACCTTTATTTTATGTTTTATTTAAGGAAAACATTTTCTTCATGAGAACAAAACAGTTTCCCACCAAAGGACATCTAAAAGTGAACATTTTATGGAGGTCATCACTAAAAAACAATAGGCTGATTTTCATTTAGAAAGGGTCTGAACGTTATGCATAGAATATTATACCTGATGAATAAATTAAAGCATTTACCGTGAGCTGTTTCTACCATAATTAATGTAGTGTGAAATAAATCTTCCCGACATATTTTGGATTTCATTCCAATTTCTAGCAAAAGCCACAGAGAGAAGACATCTAATTCAAGCTGTTCCTTTTTCTTCCCTTTACACCTCCCACTTCTCCACCTCTAGTTGCCCCATTAAGGTTCATTTTGTTAATGGAAGATTGCATTTTATGGAAAATCTCCATAAACACCTAACTTGTTTTTAAAAAGTCTCTTTTAATCCTCATCTCTCAAAATGCAAGTGAAAATGGTGTAAAAAGCCAATATCAAAAAAGAAAATCCAGTGCATGAGTCTTTTTGCAAGAAATATTCTGTAAGTATGGTGAATCATCTCAACAAAAAGTTATGCACTGATAAAATTTTATACTGCCAAAATCTATATTGCTATTAGCCACACAACTAGCACTTTTGCAGAAACAGACAAATGGCTATTATTCCCTCAGTAATGTGCTAGGCATGGTACAATTTAGTGCTCTGCAATAATGATTAATAAGTCAAAAGGGCATATTTTCTTCTATGGTCTACAGCTCAGGGGGCTCTTGGGGGGTATGTCTTCGACATGAAATAGAAATATTTACACATATGTATGGAGTTAGCAAAAGAAAAAAGTCTATGAATAACTCAGTGAGTGATTACACTTTTCCAGTTATTTCCCAGTGATTATTTCAATGAACTCTTATAGTTTCCGAGTTCACAAGGAAGATTTACTGAATTATTAAGATTTCTAGTGGAAATATAATACAGTGGGAAATTATCATCTCTTGGGGAATTATATATCATTTAATATCAACTTCCAGATGTTATAAAAATCTAGTACATTAACATTTTCCTTGTAGGAGAAGGTGTTAATTAATTATATAATCACTCAATTAGACAACTATCTCTTTTCCCCTTCAGCAAACTGTAAGTAAAATTATGAAGTCCTCCCAATGTGGACTAATAAGGACAAAGTTTAAAAAAAAAAAACAAAGAATGGTTTAATACAGAGATGAAAGGATAATTCGTTTCCCCAGGAGAAAAGGGGGGAGGGGTCCTTGAATTATTTTCTGACCTATTATCTTCTGTACATTAACTCTCCCAGATCTGCTTTCCCTTTACCTCAGTCTTACTAATTTCCCCATCTCCCAGTCTGTTTCCCTGGCCATCAGGGATTTGCTTAGTAGTTGAGGGTAGTGCTGAAGCCGCACCAGTCAAGGTTTATATATGTACGTGCTGAACGGCAGTTTTTGAACAGGCATTAAACGACATTTTATTTTGCCCTTCCCACTCCAGAAACAACAACAAAAAGTTTTTTGAGACATAGAGAACCAAAGCGTATGTATATTTTATTCTCATATGTAAATTATGACTATTATATTCTCTAGTAAATTCCTAGAATCATAAAGTATTGAAAATGAACAGGAACTTAGAGATAGTCTAGTGACTAGTTCAATCCCCTTCTTTTAAAGATGTGGAAACTGAGAGCTGGAGAGAAGACCTCCTTGATCCAGCCTCCAGCTAAGTGGAGGAATCCCCTAGAGCTCTGGTCACCCGGCGTCTTGTCACTACTGCCCTGTAATTGCTGTATTAGTACTTTGATGCCTTCAAGGCCTCGGCTGAGCTTCATTTCTTTCTCTCTACCTCTCCTCTCCTCCGCTTCTCGTTCAGTGACTGAAAGTTAGTGAGGTGCAAAGGTTGACTGTGGAAAGCGAGCTGCCTAGTATGTCTGTGTGGATACAGACGACTGGGACTAGTAGCGGGCGAAGAAGTTGTATAGCAGAGAGGATAGATAGCTGATTTTAAAGTCAAAACGTGGGTTCAAATCACGCTGCTAACACCCACTGATTGGCTTTGTCAACCTGATGAACTCTTTTCGTGCCTTGGACAGAACAGTAGAGGAGTTTCCTCACCCTACACTAATAAAATCACAGAACCAGACTAATTAAAAAGAAAAAAATTAGTAGGTAAGTCAAATACTACCCTAGGAGGCTTTATATGAGGGGATCCAGGGAGGATGGGGTGGGGCTAGATATGCGTCAAGGTCAAGCTAGAAAAGAGCCACTGAAAACAGAAAGTAAAGTTATAAAGGCGATAGAGATCCCGCTCCGTTTGCTATATGCTAATTTGTGAAGTCCAAAGAGTGGCGCAGTAGCTGTTGCAGGAGTGGGTCTCGCTTCTGGCCTGGCCAGACCAAGCACCGGGAGGGGAGGGGGGGGTGAGGAAAGAGGAGGGCCAGTTTCTGCTTCAGGCCCTTTCCACGAGCAGCACAGCCTACTGGCCTGAGGCATGGCTCAGGGCGAGAAAGCTCAGCTCGACCTGGCTGGACAGAAGCCAGGAGCCCACCTTGGAGCTCAAGTCTGTGCTTTATGAGTCGCGGCTGGGGGTGGGGGAGGAAGACGGAGGGAATGAAGAGAGAAAAGGAAGAAGGGAGGAAGTGAAGAGGGAGAGAAAGAGAGGAAGAGAAGAGGAGGGAGAGGGAAAGTAGAGAGGGGGAAACAGAGAGGGAAAGATAAGGAAAGAGTGAAAAGGAAGGAAGGAGAGGAGAAATAGGGGAAGAGAAGACAGAGACAGATGGGAGAGGGGGAGGGGAAGAGGATGTGGAGAGAAAGAGAAAGGAGAGAAAGATGAAGTGTGTTGGACTGTTGGTTTTGTTGTTGTTTGTTTTTTTGGTTTTTTGTTTTGTTTTTTGCCTATCCCAGTGAGCAGGTGACTGTGTGGGAAGGCAATGAAACACTTAGGGTGGCTATGATGAGCTTGCATTAGCTCCAGTTTGGAACTGGGGCACATAAAGAGAATCTATTCCTATGTCTCCAGGCAATCTACCCCTTCCCCCTTTCCATCTCCCTCTCCCAGAGTCCAACCTGACTAGTGCAGAAGCTGCTATTCCAAAGACCAGAAGTTTACAGCTCTGGAAAGATCAGAACCACATTTGAGGGCCTTGACTAGGGGCTGTGTTAGTTTTGGGGACAGAGCACCAATTACTCCTTTTTAATGAAACCACAGGGGTTGTCAGGTAGAGGATTCTGGCAGGCTGATACAGGAACAGCTAATGTCAGAGTAGGGTGTGCCTGACAATCTAACAGAACTCTGTTCCTTGTCATAGTTGTCCTAAAATCTTTATCTCTACCCAACTCCCACCTCAACCCCCCAGATCCCATGAGTGGGAGAGGGGAGGAGGTGCACTTAAGACTCAAGACTTGGACAGCTAGGTGGCCCAGGGGGTTGAGTGTCAGACCCAGAGTCAGGAAGATCCATCTTCTTGAGTTCAAATCTGGCCTTAGACACTTACTAACTGTGTGACCCTGAGCAATTCAGTTAACCACTTGCCTCATTTCCTCAAGGGTAAAATGAACTGGTGAAGAGAATGGTAAACCAGTCCAGTATCTCTGCCAAGAAAACCCCAAATGAGGTCACAAAGACTTGGACACAACTGAAGAACAAAAGACCCAATACAAAGACCACTACCAAAGCAAAAACATCATAATGCTGTAATGAGTCCTGGTTGGACTCAGACTCAAATTCCTATCCTGTCTTTATCACTTAAAGCCTACAGTCTCTTGAGCAAGTGGTACAGTGAAAGGAATGCTAGATTTAAGATTTAGAATGAGAAGACCTGGATTCAAAGTCGAGCCTTGAAAATTATCGCATGTCTTACTTTGGGCAAAAGTCAAACTCTCTGGGTATCAATTTCCTTGGTTGTAAAACAGGTAGGCAGGACTAGATGACTGCTAAAAGTCTTCTTGCTCTAACTCTACAATTACTTTACTTCTTTGGGTCTCATTTGAGTCTTGGATTTGGAGGCAGAGATACTGATTTCAAATGGGTATTTACTTACTACTTAAGCTTAAGAAAGCCACCTAATTCCTCTGGTCTTGATTTCTTCATCATCATCCTTCCAGCATTAAAGGAATTATTGACCTGGAAGGTTCCTTTTGGTTTTATATCTATGATCCTATGAATCCACCATCAGTAGAGAAAGCTCTAAAGAGTACCTAGAAGGAAGGGAGAATTCAGAGAAGGAGGAGACCAAATGTCTGTTGCCTTAAGGTGTGCCTTCAGCTTTGCTTTAGAACAAGTAAGTCTGCTTAAAATGGCTATTTTATGTCTATTTTAAAGTCTGCCTATTTTATGGAGGACTCACATGGGGCAAGAATTCACAGGGTAGTCAGAAGAAGCAATACAAGGACACTCTCAAAATTTCTCTTAAGAACCTAGGAATTGATTGTGTGACCTGGGAGACACTGGCACAAGACCACCCAGCACAGTGCACCCTCATCAGAGAAGATGCTGTGCTCTATAAGCAAAGCAGAATTGAAGTAACTAAAAAGAAAAGCTAGAGATGTGCAAATTTAGGGAATCTACTCCCAAATATTCACATGGACTATTTGTGCCCAACCTGTAGTAGAAGTATTCCAAGCTCATATTGGTCTGATCAGTCAAAGTCAGATGAATTGTAACTTTAAATATAATGATGTCAGTTCAGTCCCCTTCGAGAAGAAAGAAGGACAACCAACTAGAAGGAGATCATCAGTATTCTCCCTCCTTTCCCCATGAAGACACAATGTAATCCCAGTACTTCTACTTAGTCTTCCCTTATAGCTGAAGGAAGTCCTTCATTTTATATACAGGCACACAATTTACATATTTAGACACACAAATATATAGATACATATACATATACATATACATATATATATACATATATATGAAATAAATAAATAAATATCTCTCTTCCGACAGGGTCTTTTCCCTTCCTCCTGCAGTTCAAGAATAGAATCCATATCTTCACCCAGTAATAGCAGGCTGACAGACCGTAGGTTTTTAAAGAATTTTGGGTTGTACTTACTCTCATTTGATCCCTACAACAATCCTGGTAAGTAATATGGATATAATAATTCCCAAGTTACTGATGAGGAGACTAAGATTAGAGAGGTTGTAAGTTGCTCAACACTGGTCAAACTCAATTCTCTCCTGACTCTACTTCGAGGATCCCTTCCATTTCTCCTTTGGTAAAAAAAAAAAAAAAAAAAAAAAAAAAAAAAAGATGCTTCAACCATGGACTGAAATGATAAAGACTATAAAGGTTAAAGGCCTTATTCTTACTCTTAAAACAGACCATATGCCAATAAGATATCCTAACAATATTCCTACTTTCTATTAAAATCTTTGTTTCTGTAGCAAGTGGCAGAATACTGAAATTGGAGCAAAGAGACCTGGGTACTGCTCTGTGTGCCTATGGGCAAAATAATTGACTTCTCTGGGGCTCACTTTCTTCATTTGTTAAGAAGGAATGAAAATTCTTGCACTCACAGAAGATGTGAAGAAAGATATATGAAGAAATGTGAAGAAGGAGAAGGCTATAGAAATGTAGATTATTTCAGCAAGGAATCCAACTTTACCAACAGCGTTAACTGAGCTGACTGGATGAGATTTAGTTGAGGAAGCTCTACAGAAAAATAGCAGAGAAATCAAAAGTTTTCCCTGTGTAGAGAAGGAGGAAGTTCTGAATGGATAGCTTATCCTAAAGTAGACTCATGGTTTCTTGACATTAGGCACAGAACCTCACCGTATTATTATAAAGTTACAAAATCAGCTTAACCCAAGTGTCAAGACAGTATTGATCTAAGCACCTTTTCTGCACCACATGAAGACCTGTTAGAACATTGGATAATAACCCTACTGCTGTTATAGAGCTTAGAAGCCATCTAGTCCAGTCCTCTGTTTCAGATGATCAAACTGAAGGTCAGGTGAATGTCCTGATTAACAGATTGTTAAGCATTGGGCACAAGATTTGAGTGCTCAGACACCAGAACAAATATTCTTTCCCTAGTTTGGAAGACCCCTCTTTCCCCCAAGTTCACTTTCCCCCAAGACTATACTCTTTCTTTTGTGGACATTCAATTAGTTGTAGGTCTTTCATAATAACTATATTACAATCATTTTACAAACTGTCCCCTGATCTCCCCCTGTATATGCACTTTGAGATCATCTACTCCAGAAGCAATAGCATAACAGTCTTGGCTCAAGATGATGTCTCTCTCCTGTTGTAAAAGGCAGAGCAAATTAAATACCAATTACTGCAAGCAGTAAAGTGCTTTTATTGCATGAACTCTAGTTAAAATAGCACAGAATGATTTTTCCTCCTTCGAAGGAGAAAGGAAAGGAAACAGCCTTGGAGCCAAATCATGCTTATGTAGGGTGATCTCTTGAGCAGGAGCCATGGCCAGGAGGATATTTTCAGTTACATAATACAGTGAGATGAGTTTTCATTTGTGGGGTTAGTGGTTACTATGGCAGGCCAGCCCGAACTTTTTTTTTTAACGAAGAAGGTCATATTGTGTGGCAATGGGAGCAGTATCAGTACTAGGAAAGGGAAAGAAGGAGGGAGCTATAAACATTTCAACAAGGTTTTATGTGACTTCTATAAAAAATCATTCATGTTGCATGTTACATTTAAGAGTAATTTTTGCCATCAATTTTACCAGTTATTCCTCTCAGCCATCTTGTTGGGTGGTTAGCTATTGCTATCGCCCTTTGACCAGTGATGTAAACTAAGCAATATGGGGTCACGTTGCAAGTAATTGGGGGAAAATTGGCATCAGGCCTTACACCCTTTGAAAATACAGGTTGGCTCAATTGACCTTCAACCACAGACTTGTCATGGTTGAAGTCTACTAGAGAGGCACTTTGAAAGCCTGTATTCAAGAATTTTTTTTAATTGATGTGAAGAAAATGGAGAACACACTCTTTATGTGTGTGTTAGCATCATGTTTTACAAGTAGTGCTGTCCTAATTCAGTGATTCCCAAACTTTTTAATCCTGGTATCTTTGTATAATCCCTCAAAAAAATTATCACACCCACATTCACACTCACACATGATATATCAGAACCTAGTATAGCAGCAGAGATAAGGTTAAGTTACATCTGGTTTCTATTATGTGATGTTACATCCATTTTCTAGAACTTTCTTTTTTTTCTCAGTGGACTATATATTTAGAGCTGAAAGGGACTTCAAAGGCCATCAAAGTTCATCTAGTCCAACCCCCTTACCTTACAGATAAGGATACAACTGGGGTCCAGGGAGGTAAATGACTTGCCCATTGTCACATAGGTAGTGAATTTTAGAGGCAAGATTTGAACCCAAGTCCTCCTCTTCCAGTGCTTTTAACACTGTATCTGTGTCTTGATCTGTCTCTATTTGCCTCTGTTTCTCTGTTTCTATCTTTATCTCTCAGTGTCGGACTCTGTCTCTCTCTGTCTCTGTCTGTCTTCTCACACAAGTATACACACAAACAAGATGTTTATGACATCAACAAAGATCAGAAATGGCACATTGGTCATAGAAATGACTAGATTTTGCTTCTTTTTAATGTTTAACATGCAACTCTGCTCTCATTTCAGCAGATGATCATTCTTTCTTCACTTAGAGTAAAGCTTACACTTTGGTCCTTTCCTAAGTGCCATATATACTTGGGTCAGATGCCTTCATTATTTCAAAGGTTCTGGTCATTCCCTAGAATCATTCCCCCAAGAATCCAATTCTAAGGTTTTAATATAATAATGATAGTTCACATTTACAGGGCATTTTGAATTTTGTAAATCACTTTGCATACATTATCTCATGATCCCCACAAGTCCTATAAAGCAGGTGTTATTATTAATCCCTTTTTATTGACAATGAAATTGAGGCATAGAAGGTGACTTGTCCATGGTCCTGGTTAGTACCTAAGTATTGGTAGGTAGGATTTAACCTTTAAAAGGTATCCCTGACTCCAAGCCCAGGGCTCTATCTATTAAGACAGGCTACCTCTTTTCAACAACCTGTTGGTGTGGGCTTGTTCTGAACTGAACTGAAATGAATTCAGAAAACACAGAGGACTTAATACATTCCTGCAAAGAAATGAACTTTATGCATTTGTGAAACTAAATCTTATACAACAGGAGGATAAGAAAGGTGGGGGCTGTTCTTTCTAAATATAAAAACTTTCACTAGTTTCTTCTAGAAAGCACATCACTAGTTTTCTAGCATGCCCATTGATGCAGTTTTGTTTTCTTTCTGAGTCCCTGACTTTTGTAGTTTTATGGAGACCAGATTGCTATGACAACAAAGAGCTATTCCAAGCTAATTATCTGCAAGAAGAGAGGTTTTCTGTAGATGAATAAAATCTATGAATTCTTGAAGACTAGAGTTGACTAGACTTAGAAACACAAAGGAAGTTGAAACCCTGCCATGTGTTCTTCAGCCATTTGAAATGTTTCTTTCTCCTGCCACACAAGTTTGAAACTTCCAAAATAATCATTTTAAGAATGATCTATTTTTGTTTGCATATGAAATTCTGTTTTAAAAAATATGCCACAGGCAGAAAATTTGGGTCCCATATTATGTACTTCATGAATGATGACACAAGGAATGTGGTCTCATTAAAATGGATAATTGCTTTAATTTTTTTTTCAATTTGTGAGAATTTGGCAAACGTGCTATTGTTCCAACAGGATTCCAGATGCACCTTCTTCACATTCAAAGTGACAGATTTGGATTAAGAAACTGGTGACTTCTTCATGACATAAGTGTTCTCCCTTCATCTGCTGATCAACCTTGGAACCAGAACTTGTAGGCAAGCTAGTGTGGATTATTCAACATACTGATAGTTATCCTTTGCCATAAATCACATTTTATCAGGCGACCTGGACTTTAATATATACACATTTAATATATGCACATTAATATATACTCTTCCCCTGCAAATGGGGGAGATTACAAAAGAAAAGAGTATTTTGAGAATAAGTAATTTCTTTTTTTAAAATAAAGTCTATTTTTAAAAAGGCCTTATTAAAGCTAACTGTGCTAAGACTTTTGAAAGACTCTGTACATATTTGCTTGTCTCTGAAACTAGATACACATATGTACACATACACACATATAAATTACATATAAGACAATTCTATGCCTATTTGAAAAAGAGACAAATAAAGAACCTGGATAGAAGTGACCTGCTTCCCCCAGAAGAGGATGGTCATAAGACTTTCAATCTAATGAAGACAATCTAAAGTTATTGTACTTAGGTGTTAAATGAGCATTCCTGTTATCATGGAACCATTTATATAGTAGTGAAAATTTTGGTAAAATACTTTAAAAATGCTTTTGGTAATGTACATAGGCACCTGGATGCAATTTAAAATTCTAAACCCTTTTTTAGGGGATATAAAATTGAATAAAGAGATTGGGTACATATACACATACTTGTATATATGTAAATGTATATCTTTTAAAATCCTCCTATGTATAGCTACAGAAACATCTTTATCAATCACACTTATTTTCCTTTCTTTCATGACAATTGTCCTGCGTAATGAACAGAAGCAAAAAGACCATGACCTTTTTTTTTCTAGAGAGAGAAGGACACATTTTTACATCCCCATTTGGCTGGGGGATGCTTCTACCACTGTTTTGAAGCCCAACAAGTTTTGTTTTGCCCTCACCCAAACTAATTGCTGGCCTGTACACTCAGACCAAGCCATTATAAGTAATTGAGAACTAAGGAAAAGGAAGAAATTCATGTACAAGTAAATTCAAAAGAATTTTTTAAAGCCAAATGAGTTACATAGAAATGAAATACCTTAAATGTCCCCACTTAAGCTGCATGCAAGTAAGTGTACAGACTGCCCATTTTTTAGTCAATAGATAAAAATATTTTTACTTATTAGAGAAAGAGAGAAACATTTCCTTTCACAAATGTGTATATCTGCCCATGAGGACACATCAGTACTCACCCAACCAAATGCCTAGGGGATTCTTGGTTTTGTTTTTTAAATTGGCTCTTTGCGGCCTCCTTTTCATTCCTTTGGGTATGTGTGAGCAGCTGTAGAAAGCTGTGAAGCTAGCCAAAAGACCTTGTGTCCCCCCCATCCCCCAGATGTCAATTAGTTTCTCTAAGGCTTCCTTTGGATTCACTGGGTCTTGAGACCTCCATGTGCTAACTTATTTGTAAATCATGAGTTATTCACTAACTCCATGTTATTAATTAGAAGATTATCAGCTTTCCGTGCTTAGCTAGCTTGTGTACTTTTGGTGGGAAGTTTCAGTTACTAAACACAGAGAAGAAAGATTCAGTTCGTTACTATGATGGGACAGTGCTGCTTTCTCCATTAACTAACAGTTGGAATTATATGAAAGGGGTCTGTGATCCTGAGTGGGTTTCCAGACTCCTGTAACCCAGAAAGCTCCTCGCTGCAGCTGCACTTCTAGGTTGGTAAAGGCTGGCCAGCTGTTCATGGAGAGGAGCCCAGTGAGGAGGCCAGAGGTCTTATGCAAACGTGCAAAGAACTAGTGTCAAGCTTTAGGAGAAAAAACTGAATAAACCCTGTTGGCAAGTACCAAAAGGCAAGGAACCGGGCGCTAACAGGGAGCCGCTAAGCACATTGCCTCTAGACACGGTTGCCTTTTAAATTGGTTAAATTTAACTGGCTAAAATCTCTTGGGGGAAATACTGTAAATGAGACAAAAATAGAGCGGTTCCTTAATTTGTCATTTTTCTCAGTTACATGTCCTGGTTCCTTCCGATCTTATCTAGTGCCTGAAACATTTGCACAGAATAAGACGCATTTGCAGTAAGCCAAGTTCATCACCTACCTTCATTTTATGCCCTCCAAACGTACAAGAGGGTGATGAATGGAGAGGAAAAAAGACACACCATCAAACAGGGTTTCTGCTTTTCCTCTGTTGTCTCAAGTTTGGGAGCAATTCTACCTGACAGTGGGAAGCATCAGGCTAATGATTAGGAGGACATAAAATGGAATTTATTTCTATACCCAGGAAATTTAGGTTGACCTGCAGCCAATCTCTGCTTACATGATTTAAGTAAATTAAGAAACCAAAAGAAAATCCAAAAGGCTCCAAGGGACAGAATGGTGCTGGAAATCTGAAATTCATTTATAGGTCTCCCTGGTAAGTCTAGCTCAATGTAAAGAGAAAAGCAAAATACAAGGTGGTGGAAAAATAGTCAACTTTGTAGGTCAATCCAGACGAGTCATCCAATCTTGTTATTCTGTAGGTTTTTATTAGGTATTTTCAAAGGAATTGGCAATGGTTTATATACACAGTGGATTGAGCTCCGGACTTGGAGGAAGGAAGCACTGAGCTCAAATTCAGCCACAGACATTTAGTAGGTAAATCACATAATCTCCCTATGCCTCAGTTTCCCCATCTGTAAAAAGAGGATAATAATATCACCTATATTCCAGGATTGCAAGGATTTTATGAGTTAACATGGGTAAAGTGCTTTGTAAACCTTAAAGTACTATATTAATGCTAGCTATGATCAACACCTTCCTTTTAAACTGATTTTTTTTAATTCATAGGGGGTGGGGTCCATCTTTTCTCATCAATATAAGCAATATCCAAAAATTCTTTACAGACACAAGAAATTCACATTGCCCACTGAGGCTCATTGTCTGCTCCACTGAGAAAAGAAGACTTTCAGAAGGCTTATTGGAAAGGGATTTTGAGAAAATAATCTCTCTCTCTCTCTCTCTCTCTCTCTCTCGCTCTCTCTGTCTGTCTCTCTGTCTCTTTCTCTCTCTGTCTCTCTCTGTCTCTTTCTCTCTCTGTCTCTCTCTCTCTGTCTCTCTGTCTCTCTCTGTCTCTCTCTCTGTCTCTATCTCTGTCTCTCTCTCTCTCTGTCTCTCTCTGTCTCTGTCTCTCTCTCTCTCTCTCTCTTTCTCTCTCTCATAGTCTATCTCTCTCTGTCTCTTCTGTCTTTCTCCCCTGTACCCATCTTCTCCATCTTTCTCAATTTCTATTAGTGAGGTACTCAGCCCATCAGCTGTTTTTTTTTTATTCTTGTCATCAGTTTACAATGACTGAGAAATATGACCTGAACAGGTCAGGAACAGAACTAGAAAAGTCCAATCTTCTGCACTAACATTCCAGAAGTACTTTTAAAAAATCAATAAACATTTCTATTGATGCCATTTAAGAACACATTAATTTTTGAATACATTAAAGCAGTTAGGTGGCATAAGCTGAGAGAACATTGTCCTTAGAGTCAGAAAGATCTGAATTTGAACCCTACTTCAGTCATGTAACTAGCTTTGTGACCTTGGGTAAGTCACTTAATGTCTCTCAGCCTGTTTCCTTTTCTAAAAAATCACAATGCTAATAATAGCATCTATTTCACAAACTTGTTGTGAAGTTTCATGAATGAGATAATTCAATGAGTGTTTTGCAAAACTCAGAAGTGTTACATTAATACAAACTATTATTATTATTATATCTTTCCCCTGCCCTGCACATTTAACCTTGTATCAAAAGTTTTAAAAGAAAAAAAGTTCAATAATACCACCTGACATATAGACCATGTCTGATAGTATATGTTATATTCCGAACTCCTTTGCCCCTCACTTCAACAATGAAGCGAAGGGGGTTCAGGAATATTTCTTAAGAACTTTTCTATGCATAGCATACTTAGGATGAAGAAAAATCTTTTCATTATCTCTGCTTTAGAGCAGAATATGGTTGAGATAGTGGACTGGAGGCAGTAAGACCTCAGGGATTCATGTATCTCTAAGACTTGGAAGGAGATAACACACAAGCTAAGTGACATAGAATCAACCAACTAACTAGTGGCAAGACCAGGGCTAGAATTCAAGTCTCTTGGCCAGAGATTTTTCCATTAGGATATTTCTTCCACCTTCATGGTGAAATATAACGTGGTGTTGACTACTCATAAGTCAGGGATGAAACACATGATTCCATTTCAGTTACACATGAGCACGATTCCATTTCAGTTACAACTAACAACTTCTGAACTGTAAACAGCAACTTCTTGTTTTCACTTTTTTAAAATCACCCTTGTTTCTGAACATATTGTTCCCTCCTCCTCCACCCAGAGAGCTTTCTTTTATAAGAAAGAATAAAAAAGAAAAAGGGGGAAAAGTGTTCAGGAAAATTAGCCACCCTATCAACTGAATATGGTGGTGTGTATGTGTGTGTATGTGTGTGTGTGTGTGTGTGTACACACACACATATATGAACAGTTTTATGTATATATCTATACATACACGCATATACGTATATATGTAGGTATGTTAATACCTCACTTCTAGAAAGATGTACATTTTCTCACTTCTTCCTTAAGGACAAACTTGATCTTTATATTACACCACATTTTATTTTAAGCAATGTATCTCAAAAAGTGGTTTATTGGAGCAAACAATGGATTTAGGAGTCACAAAACCTCTAGTCCAGTCTCTACTGCTAACTAACCGGGTGAATTTGGTCAAGTTATTTGACCTACTGTGACCTTTTTTTTTCCTTATCTGAAAAATACTATAGCTATGCAAAAGTGCTTCATAGAACTAAACCATGAAACATCTTATAAAATATCATGATGACTCATATAAGTCACTGTAAGTGGAATCACATCAAAACTGCCTCTTTCTGGAAGGAGAACCACTACCAAATTTTCAAAACAAACTAGTTGATGTTATAAGGAAGAGAAAGAAAAGCATGAATCATAATGGCTCTAATACAGGATATTGACAACATTCACAATGTCAAATCCAATATGATAACAAGATGAACTTGCTAAGAAAAAAAAAGATTAATTGTGCCTTGTTTCCTTACATACTACTAGCTCACTTAAGAAGACTAGAAATCTTCATAATTATTTCAACAGAAAGTCCTAAATAAATCCCTTTTTAATTGATGATGGGGAATTTGGTTCATGGAGAGAGGGAAAGATAGGCATCCACCACAGCAAGGCAGCAAAACATCTTAGAAAGCAGCACAATGTGATAGAAAGAGTACAGTCAGGAGGCCTGGATTCAAACACTGTCTCAGATACTAACTTTGGATAAGTCATGTAACCTCTTAGAGTGTCTTCATCTATAAAACTGATGATTATGATAGCTTTTTTAAAATTAAGTAATAGTTTTTAAAATAAATTTATTTCACAGATTTATTGTCGAAAATTTAATTTGCAGTACAAATGAGTTGTTATTCATATAGAACTAATAGAGCGTCATGATAGTCTTAGTCCCAGATTAATAATTAAATAATCATAAATAATACTTATATAGGACTTTAAGGTATACAAAGCACTGTGTTGGTTAGTCTTATGTGATCTTCACATAAACACTTTAAAGTGAATACTATTATTATTTATATTTCACAGGTAAGGAAACTGAGGCAAAGAGAGACAACCATGGTTTCATAGTTAATAAGCCTCCAAAGAAGGATTTTAATTCAAGTCTTCCCTAGTACAATGTTCAATTCACTATACCTATAGATGTCCATCCTCTTCATCTTTCCCATAATTCATTCTTCAACCCAGTACCAATAGAGTGTGAGTTCCTCGAGGGCAGGAGCTATTTTTACCTTCTTTTATATCCCAAGTCCTTATCATGGTGAGTGGCACATAGTAAAAGTTTAAGAAATGTTTGTTGACTTGGAACAGAAGATGCCATATTTCAGCAAGATGATAGTAACATGTCTAGAAAATAAACACTGTTTAGTTTAGATCAAGTTATCATAACAAAATTACTCAAGTGATACTGTCAAGTAAGCTTCTCCATGTCGGTTGACAGATTATTCACCATATTCCCAGAAATGTCAACTTAATAACACAGGGCCAAGGATCTACCTTGGAGTCAAAATTCATTTCTAATCCATTTCCCAGCCCTTGGACAGGTTTTAACCACATTTACTATAGGAAGTTCTTAGACAGCAGGGATTAAGTCTCTCTTATTGTCTCCACAATGCTTGGAATCTGTACAGTTCTTACAGTCATTAGTCATATCTATATTCATGTTCAGTATTTATTGAAACCAAACCTTAGTATTCAGAGAAATCTTCTACCAGTCCTATTTCAGGGTGTCAATATATTGACTTCCTTGCATCCTCAAACTACATACATAGTCACTCAATGGTGACTCCATTTCCTTTCCTCTTACTCTCTCCTTAATTCTATAAACTCTGACTTCTGAACTCACCCAAATTGTTCTTTCCAAAGTTATTAATGATCTCTACTTGCCATCTAATGACCTTTTCTCAATCCTTGTCCTTCTTAACCTCTCTGCTGTCTTTGACACTGTCAATAATCGTTTCCTAATAGGTTTTATGTGTGTGTGTGTACATGTGTGTATATATGTGTATAGATGTATATATTCCCCAATTATGTGTTAAAACAATTGTTAACATTTTTAAAAAGGTCTCAGTTCCAAATTCTATCCCTCCCTTTCTCTCCTCCCCCCTCCCTGAGATACTAAGCAATCAGATATAGGTTATACATATGCAATCATGTAAAACATTTCCATTAGTCATTCTATATAAGGAGACTCAAATAAAAGAAAAGGAATGAAAGTGAGAAATATCATGCTTCAGTCTGTATTAAAAGAATATATGTTCTTTCTCTGGAGGCAGCACACTTCATTGTACTTGCTGAGAGTAGCTAAAGCATTCACAGTTCTTCACTGAACAATATTGCTGCCACTGTGTACAATATTCTCCTGGCTCTGTTCACTACTCCAGACTGAACTTATTATCTTTCTTCCCAAACCCTCCACTCTGCCTACCTTCCATTTTACTGTTAAGGGTACTACCATTCTCCCAATCATCAAGGCTCACAACCTCAGTGTCATCTTTGCCATCTCAATCTCATCCCATGTATCCAATCAGTGATCAAGTCCAGTCATTTCTACCTTTGTAACATCTCTCACACATACCTCTGACATTGCCACCATTTTAGTTCAGGTTCTTATCATCTCATACATTGACTACTGAAATAACATACTGGCTTGTCTCCTGCTTTCAAGTATCTCCCCACATCTTCTACTCAGTTTTCAAACTGATCTTAGAATGAAGGTCTGATTATATTATTAATACCACCACCACCACCCCCATTCAATAAACTTCAATAGCTCCCTATGACATCCAAGGTCTAATATTAAATCTTTTGTTTGGTTCTCAAAGCCTTTCACATCCTGGTCTCTTCCTACTTTCCCAGTTTTCTGTCTGTCTGTTTGTCTCTCTCCCCTGTGCCCATCTTCTTCTCTATGGTTCTCAGTTTCTATGAGTGAGGCACTCAGCCTATCAGCGAACTTTTCTACTCTTGTCCTCAGTTTACAATTATTGAGAAATAAGTTAATATTAGTCTTCTCCATATACCTTGTTGGGTTTTGTTTATTTTTAAGTGAACTTTTTTTTAAATTTCATTATTTATTTATTATTTTTTATTTATTTTTAGAGGGGGGAAGGCAAGGCAATTGTGGTTAAGTGACTTGCGCAAGGTCAAGCAGTTAGTTAAGTGTCAAGTGTCTGAGGCTGGATATGAACTCAGATCCTCCTGATTCCAGGGTCCATGCTCTCTATTCACTGTGCCACCTAGCTGCCCCCTCCATATACTTTGTTATCCAGCAACAATAAAATCCTTGATGTTCTTTTCACATGACACTTCATCTCCTGCCTCCTGGTGTTTTCTTTGGCTCCCTCTCAAGTTTGGAATGCTCTCCCTCCTCATATCTAACTCCCAGCTTCCCTGGGAATATAAGGCTCAGTTAAAATCTCACTCTCTATAAGAAACCTTTCTCAGTTCTCCTTAATCTTAATGCCTTCACTCTGCAGCTATCCCCAATTTATCTTGGCTTTGTATGCACATGGTTGTCTCCCTCTTTAGACTATGAACTAGAGAGTAGAGATTGGTTTTTGCCTGTGTGGAACATAGTTCCTCCCACATAGTAATCCCGCACTAATAAATACAACTTGAGTGGAGGACTGACTGATTTTCCCTGAGTGGTTCATATCTCTGTCTTCCCTCAAATCCTTCATAAAGGAACTCCCCAACTTGCTAAAGCCTTCCTCTAGGGCAGTGGTACTTCAACGTTTGTTTTGGCTTGGGGCACAGTATGCTTTGCACACCAGATGCTGAGGCTCCAACACTAAAGAAAAATCAGAACATTCTGTTATGCAAGTTGCCCTTCAACTAGGACTGCCATTTTAGCTAAGTTCTTTGGGGAGACAAATGCGGACATGACTGATTTGTGTAACAGGCGAGTTTGGTTCATTTTGTAAACACTAGACTTATAAGATGGCAGTGTAGGTAGTCCAGCAGCGCAGTGGATAGAGCATTAGACTTGGAGTCAAGACACTTTGAGCTGGAAAATGGTCTCAGACTCTTAGTAGCTGCGTGACCTTGGGACAGTCACTGAACTTCTCTGTGCCTCAGTTTGTAAAATAAGATAGCAATAGATTCTACCTCAAGGTTGTTGTGATGATCAGATGAGTTAATATATGCAGAGTACTTTTCAAAACTTAAAGAGCTATGTAAGTGCTATTATCATTATAATAAGAATAACTCTTATTACCATTATATTTGCTATACTCAGTATATCAGATATATAAATAAAATAATGTATAAATTTTATTTTATCTTCAACAATATTATATCCCCAGAGCCTAGCACAGTGCTTTGCACATAGTATGTGATTAAAAACTGCTTGCTGATTAGTTGACAGAAAATATAACATCTAACAATTCACTATGAACCTATTGAAATTCATGGCACAGAAGTGTATGTTTAAGAATCATTGCTATGAGGCTTTTTTAAAATAAATTTTTATTGATATCTTTTATATATTGCTTACATTTCCCCCCTGCATCCTTTTCTTTTCTCCTCACAGAAACCCAACCAACCCATATAACAACAAATATTAGATTGTGAGCTCCTTGAAGGCAAACATTGTATTTTTGCTTTTCTTTGTATCCCTAGCACTTACTACAATGTCTGGAACACAGTAGGTATTTAATGAGTGCTTATTGACTGACTGCAGAGAGCACAACTCCAATGGGCTGGCTATGTTGTTCAAATGTCAAATGTACATTTCTCTAAAAGACTATTTTACAGAGAAATCATACAAGGCAAGCATCACATGGAGGTCAGAAAAATGACACAAGGACATTCTCAAAGTCTCTCTGAAGAACTTTGGAATCAGTTGTGTGACATGGAAGACACTGGCAAAGGAATATCCAGAATGGTGTGCCCACATCAAAGAAGGTGCAAGGCTCCATGAGCAAAGCAGAATTGCAGTAGCTCAAGAGAAATGTGAGATGCAAAATTTAGAGACATGTCTACTCCAAACTTTGCTGTGGACTATTTGTGCCAAACCTGTGGCATTGCCTTCCAAGCTTGTATTGGTCTGTCTGATCAACCACAATCAGACACACTGTACCTTGACTCCAACATAGCCATGTCATTTTTATTCTCTTTGAGAATAAAGAGCAAGGATGACAAGCAACCAACCTCTGACAGAGAGAAGGGGGGGAGGTTGGGGGAGAGAGAGAGAGAGACAGAGAGAGAAAGAGACAGAGAGAGAGAGAGGAGGAGGAGGAGGAGGAGGACAAGGAGGAGGAGGAAAAGGAGGTGGTGGTGGTGGTGGTGGTGGTGGTGGTGGTGGAGGTGGAGGAGGAGGAGGATTGGAAGAAGAAGAAGAAGAAGAAGAAGAAGAAGAAGAAGAAGAAGAAGAAGAAGAAGAAGAAGAAGAGGAGGAGGAGGAGGAGGAGGAGGAGCAGGAGGAGGAGGAGGAGGAGGAAGAGGAAGAGGAAGAGGAAAGTAATTAGCAAAACCAATCAATGCACCAAAAAAAAGTCTGAAAATACATATAATGCTCCACAGTATGGACTTTGTACCTCTGCAAAAGAGCGAGGGGAAGTGTCTTTCTGTATATTTTCTTCAGGTCTTTTAACATTTCATGGGTACAAATGAAGTACCCAGGCTGCTCATATGTTATCCTTGTATACTGCAACATAATCATCTCACCTCCTTTTCGAGTCTTAGACTTTCTGAATAGTAACTTCTAGGCCATTTTTTTCATTCACATACTAATTTGTGATATACCACAGACTTTTTACACCATCTCTATTTCTCTGATTGCTCTTTGGAATGTGCTAACTTTCATCCTTCATAAGTATTGATGCTCCTTGGTTTGCAGTTATATAACAACACCAGGAAAATATTGATGATTTTTTTCAAATGGACTTCTGCGTTAGAAATCAGCAACCCTCTAGCACTAATTTTACTTACTTTGTCTTTAAGCCATGGAAAATGGGTTAAATTAAAAGAAAGTAGAAGGAAAAGAAGAAGAATGATAAAGAACAAATTCTAAATAAGTATTAATTGTAAAAAGCAAAAAGGAACAATGAAGTCTGGCATTTTGCCCAATAAAAATGTAATAAGATTGAAAAACAAATTAGGACTGAAAAAAGAATCCTTGACCAAAGGGACAGTCCTTCTTGGGCACATCAAAATAAAAACCAAGAAAGTCACTTCATCTTGATTCCCCAGAAATTATAAACTTCCCTTAAATATAATCACCAATGGAAGCACCAAATAATAAAATTACGTTTGCTATTTTTTTAGACAAACAAGAAACTTCAGACATTTGTTGCTATGATAAAAATCTCTAGTTTTTATGCATTAGGGTTCATTAAAAGTCAAACTTAATTTTCAAGTATATTGGGATATTTCCTGTCTGACTACATTTTCCATGATGCCTGAAGTCAGAAATTCATTGGGAGAAATTTCCCAGGACTTCATTTCCCAAGATACTGAGTACCAGTGATGTAGGAGTGATTGTATCAGGAAGTCTTGAGAAAATTGCTATGTGGATAGAGATTGTAATAGCACCATCTAGAAATCACAGAATTCTGGCATATTATTGAGACCCCTCAGAGCAAGAAAAGGAGACATCCCACCTCCAGAAAGATTATAGGTCTGGGGATGTTCTAAACAAAGCCTTAAGTACAATATGGGCAGTCAGCCAAACTTCATCCAGTGACACTAGAGACTTTGTCATGCCATCTCCACCTCATTGTAGAAACCTCAGAAGTAACTGTTTTTCCTTCCTCTCCACCTCACTTGATTCCCCATAATTTACTGGGGAATTTGAGAAGACTAGTTCGCATTATATGAATCATAAATCCCTTAGGAATATGGGTGAAATAGTTTTTTTGCAAGTTGTTTTTATTCTGATTATATACTTTAATTTTAAGCAGGAAGACTGGTAGGTGGGAAGGGAGGGAGGGAGGGAAGGAAAGAAGGAGAGAAGGAAGGAAGGAGGGAAGGAAGGAAAGAAGGAGGGAAGGAAGGAGAGAAGGGAGAAATATGAAAGAGAGAAAGGAGGGGAGGGAAGGAAAGAGGGAAATAAGGAAGGGAGAAGGGGGAAGGAGGAAAGAAAAAAGAGGGAAGGAAAGAGGGAGGGAAGGAAAAGGAAGAGAGGACAAGAAGGAAGAAGAAGAGAGGGATGGGAGGAATAAGAGAAGAAAGGAGGGAAGGAAGGAAGAAGTAAGGAAGGAAAGGAAGTAGGAGGGAGAAAAGGAAGGAGGCAAGGAAGGAACGAGGCAAGGAATGAAGAAAGGGAAGAGTGAGGGAGAGGAAAGAAGGGAAGGAAGGAATAAAGGGAAGAAGGGAGAGAAGAAGCAAGAAAGGAGCATTTATTAAGTATCTACTATGTGCTAACTATGTGTGTGCTTGGCACTAAGGATGCAAACACAATAGTGAGGGCCATGTTCTTGGTCTTGTCTGAGAGTAAGACACAAGTTGAGTTCAGATGATTTTTGAGGAGTCCAACTGATAGGAGATGATAATTAAAGTCAATTGAGGTGTACTTATCTTCCAAAAATGCACCATATTGAATCCAGTAGTTAATGTAAGTCTAAGTTGAGTGATTACACATAAAAAAAGAAGAGGCAATAAGACATTGTGGAAAGACCATTGAAACCAGAGTCAGAAGACCTGGACTGGAATGCAGGCTCTAATGAATTCATGACTTTTCTGGCCTCAGGAAAGTCACTTCCCCTCTCTTGGTCTCAGTTTCCCCATCTGTGAGATAAAAGAGAGAGATTTTAGAGGTCTCTTCAAGCTCTAATGACCCTACAAACTGGATAAGAACTTGAACTTGGAGCAGAATGGAATGCTCCAAGTGTACTGGACCTAGAGTGAGGCAAGACTCTTAATTGACCTCCCACACTTGCCAGCTCTATGACTCTTTGCTAGTGACTTAGTATCTTTGAGCCTTCAATTCCTCAAACAGAAAACAAGAGGGGGACAGGGAATTAGACAGGCAATGTACAATACTTATGTCACAAAGTTGTTGAGGGAAAGTGCTTTTAAACTTAAAATACTATATTAATGTACATATTAGATCGTTCATTTCCCATATTCAAAATTCTACGCACATATGTCAAGAATGTCTTTGATGCATGTATGAATAGGATACATGGTGAGAATTCTAGGACACTACTGAGAGTGTTTTGGAAATAATGGAGGGGGAAGAATAATTCATTTTTCTTTTCAACATGAGTCAAATTTTTAAATAAAAATGATTCAGGGTTTCTCTTCCTCCTGTGTTTCCTCTCTGCTGCTCAAGCCCCAGTTGATTTAACATCATAAAACATTTTGAAAAGTTTTAGCAACTGTAGAAAAGGGCTGGGGTCTGTGATTGTCACTAATTCATCCTAGGAAGTACAGCTTTGCACTTAGTTATTAAAGAAATAAGAAGGCAATTGAGCAATAAAATGATTGGCAAGTGCATTTAGCTATTTAAAAAGAAAAACAACTTGGATATATGAATGGAGATTTCTACCTGTGCATTTTGCAGTTATGGCTTAGTCATTCAGGTTTATATAAGAGAGCAGGATTGGATTTCTCTCTTGGAGATGGGTAAGAAGAAAGGTTCTAGAAAGTATATTGCCAGAGATGGTTTCTTCCCTTCTGCTCTCTCCACAAACTCAGTTAAAGTTTATTGCTAGTCAGAGCTACAGAAGCTTTAGAAGGGACATTGCTAGCTTGGAGATATTACAGAGAAGGGTAATTAAGATAAGGAGAGATCTCAAAATGCTATGGAAGGATCAGATGAAGGATCTGGGGATGTTTAGCCTGGAAAAAAAGAAAGAGGAGACATGATTAGAGCTGTTTTAAAGAAGAGAGTAGACACATTCCACTTGGCCTGAGGACTGAAATAGGAACAATATAGGCAACTTAGAAGGAGGTGCTTTCAATTCAATGTAAGAAAAAAAAAGAATGCCCAAACACTAAGATTCAATCCCCAACCCCCTCTGTCACTGAAGGTCTTTAACAGAAGGCTGACTGGCTACTTGTTAGGGCATTGTAGATGGAATTCATTATTTAGAGAGGGATTAAACTAGAAAATTTGAAAGATTCCCTCCAACTTCACACAGTTCTAAGATTAATCCACTTGAGCCTCATTGAGCAAAGGCCATCTTGCCCTTGGGGTTGATTAGATCTTCTTTAAATATTGACTCTTAGCATTGCTAAGAACATCTCCTTAAAATGATATAAAGGGTCAATGTTTCCTTCCTTGTTAATTTGTCTTCATGATTTTTATCCCTATTTAGTGCAAGAGAATACAGAAAAATCTGGTTATTCAGACAGAAACAACTGTGAATAAAATTTGGCCTTATTCTATCATATTCAACAAAGCTCTTCCTATCAATTAAGAAAAGCTGAACTGAAGAGATAGAGCTTACGCCTTGCCCTGAAGGCAATTAAACTGGGACTCTGTCATACCAGGAAGGGAGTTCCAAAGTCAAGGGTCCTCCATAAGACCCAACGCCTCCAGCATTTAGGTTTTTTAATGACATTATATACATCATGGGTTCTTTTAAAAAATTCCATTATTATCTTCTCTTAGGATATTTTCTATGGCAATGAAATGCTTTTCAGAGTAGTATATCCGTCACCATCACAAAGGCCTGTTTAATATCAGGGATTCCTTGGAAAACCAATCATTTTGGTGCTTGTGTAACTGAGAAATGACAACAGATTTTTCTTGTAATACGTCTATTTTTCTTGACCTGTATTCTCAAGAGAGTTGCAAATTCAACTGGCTAGATGAGTTTACAATTCCCATGAAATCTCAATGAGCTTATAATTCCCATGAAATATCAAGTCCAATGAGGACTATTAGCAAGATTTCACTCTAACACCTATGCCATTGGAGTTTTACCTGCTACATGAAGCTGAAAGCATGACTTGAAGAGAAAAGCAATTTAAATGAACTCACTTGACACCTCCCCTCCAGGAAGAGGTATGATTGCTCCCTAGTCATAAAAAGAGCACAGTGACCTATATTTTCCCAGTTGATAAGTCTTGTGCAATCACAGATTCATAGAATCCCAGAGTCTGAAGGGGCTTCAAAGGTCATCTAGTCAAACCCCTAACTAAAGGCTCTTCTATGTTATTTATAAATGGACATTCAGTATTCATTTGAATACCTTTGATGACAGAGAGCTCACTATCTTTTTTGCTAATTCATCTCATTTTCAGGCAGACAGTTCTTATTGCTTAAATGTAACTCCTTATACCAAATTGAAATCCTCCCTTAAAATGTCCACTCATTTGCCCCCAGATTCTGTCTTCTTGATTCAAGTTAACTGAGTTTTCATGTGGCCATCCTCCAGAGTAAGAAGAGGTGGTTTAGATACTGGGATGAGAGAGAGAATGGAATGAGTTAATTAGGTGCCTACCATGTGCCTAGTACTGTGCTAAGCTCTTTATAAATATCATCTCATTTGAATATAGGATTCAATGTAAACAGGATTATGAAAGTAGATAAGAACTCTTAATAACTATCCTAGGAAATCACTGTGAATATGGCGCTACTTTTTAAAAAATGCTCTGCTATAGCAATTGTCAAAGTGTGGTCTAAGCTGTGATTCCCAAACCCCTTTCAGGGATCCACAAAGTCAAAGCTATTTTCATAGAAATACTAAGATTTTTAATATTCTACTATAGTAAACATTGGTAGATATAACCCACATAACCAAAGCTCTTTGTGGGGTCCTCAATAGTTTTTAATACTATAAAGGGAGGGGGGTCTAGTTGGTATAGTGAATAAAGTACTGCCCCTGGCAGCAGGATGGCCTGAGTTCATATCTGGGCTCAGACACTTAACACTTACTAGTCATGGGACCTTGGGCAAGTCACTTAACTCCAAATGCCCTACCCTATCCACTCCAAAAACAGACAGAAAGAAGGGAAGAAAGAAAGAAGGGAAGAAAAAAAGAAGGGAAGAAAAAAAGAAAGAAGGAAAGAAAGAAAGAAAGAAAGAAAGAAAAAAAGAAAGAAAGAAAGAAAATAAGAAAGAGTATAAAGGGATCCTGAGACCAAAAAGTTTGAAAACCAATGCTTTTCTGGAAGTGACAGGAAATAGTTTCACCATCTTATAACTGACTTTCTGGAAGATGGACTAAAAAAAAGGGGGGGGGGAACAGAAGCAATGAGGTGTCTTTGGTTCTGGTTGGGGTGGGGAGGAAAAAGGATTGTTTAGCCATTTTGGCATAGGGATCATAATGGGCACACCATGTGTGATAATCGAATATCAGATGGGTGTGTGAGATGAAAGAAGAAGAAAAAATTACATGTTTTGCCCCTTTTCACCTCCGAAAAATAAGTAGTTCCTAGCAGACAGAATCCATGGCCATTCAAGGAAGGAAAGAATCTAAACTCTCCCAGCCTCATGCAAAAAAAAAAAAATTCAAAATCTTTCCTCAAAAGAAATCACCCTGCAAGACTTACAGAGAGAGAAATATTCTAGGGGAGGGGGTGGAAACTATTAAGAGCCACATAAAATCTCCAGAACTGGGTACATTTCAACAACTATCTGGCCAACAGAAAGACCAGAAATGATTTTATTGTAAAAAAAAAAAAAAAAAAGCAGAGACTTTGCACATATGGTGTAAGTACTCTTTGTCATCTTCTCTTTTTTGTCCTATTCCTCCTCCCTCCATAAAACCCTATATTTCCCTATAGGACACTTTTAACATAAGCAAGAAAGGTGATAAGAAGGAGTGGAGAGGGAGGAGGAATGAATATCAGCCTCTTTTTAGTGGCCATAGTTCTACATCCTGCTTCTCTTTCAGGGACAAATTAGTTTTAAGAAAAGCCCTCTTTAAGTGATAGAATGATAGATGCACAGAATTTTACAGCCAGAAGGAAATTCAGAGATGATCTAATCCCACACCTTCATTTTTATCAATGAGTAATCTGAAACCCAGACATGGAGGGCAGTATGAGAGATAGCAAGGTATGGTGGAAAGATCTGTTGAGCATGGAGTTAGCAGAACAGAGTTTAGGGTGGATTTGCTTATTTACTAGCTATGTGAGTTTCAGTGAATCATTCACTTCTGTGGGTGTTAAGTGTGATCATTTATTTATTTATTTATTAGCTGGAGACTGCACATTTGGGGTTAGAGATTTACAATGACTCCCACATCTAACAATCTATAATTTAGGGTCAAATAATTTATTCATATCACATAATAACAAAGACTAATAAAGAGGGGAATGTTAGTTCAGCAAACACACACACAAATTTACTACATCTGATAGTATCTGCAATATTTACCACTCATAACCCCCAACCCCTGCACAAAAGTGAAGACGGTATCTTCTTTTTGTTTTTTCAACTGAGACCAAGGTTGGCAAATTTAATTATATGGCATTTGGTCATCTTTTAAAATTTTGTTTCCTTTTGTTCTTTCTGTTTCTTTCCAAAGTAAGCTGTTTCTTTTTAAATGAGGAAAAATGTACATAGCTTCTCTGATTAACTTGAAAATGTGCACATTTAGAGACACATTCAAAAGGAATATTTTTTTTTTCTTTGAGAGAAGAGATGGCTTAAACTTCTGCGTCTGTTCAGATAAGATGTAGGTGGAAGGCTGAGGAATCACTTGAATAATCTGACCATCCTGGATGAATCAGGCCAAAAGACTTTATTCCCTTCAGTAGCAAACAATAGCCTCCATGCTCTACTTTAGCAAAGCAGAAACAGTCTCTAACTTTTGGACCTCGTCACTGATGATCAGTTCAGTCATGGTGAGTTTTCTTAATCAACAAGCTTGCTTTATGATTATTAATATAAGATTCTCATCATACTAAGCATACGTTGTCCTCTTTCTCATAATAAAGACTACCACTCTGAATCTTTACTTAAGAGGCAACGTCATGTAGTAGGCAGAGGGATGGATTTGGAGTGTGGGCTCTTCTTGTGTCTCTGACACTTACTTATTAATAGACATTCAGAGATCTAAAGCCAAAAGAACTTCAAAGGCCATCTAGTCCATCCTCATCATCTTACAACTAGGGAAACTGAGACCCAGAGAAATTACTTCTTCCAATTCACAGAGGGAGTTAAGTATCAGGGGCCAGATAGTAATGCCAGGACCTATGTAAATATGGGCATGATTTCTATGGGGCTCAGTTATCTAACCTGTAAAACTGGAAATAATGGACCTCCCACTACCGGAGACCTCCCAGGGTTATTGTAAGGAAAGAACTTTTCAAACCTTAAAGCACTGTATAAATGATTATTTTAATGTTTTCTCTTTCCACTGAACAGAAAAGCAGTAATAACCATTCATTAACACATATGATACTATGTTTTCTTTCCAGGGTACCAAAACCTGTTTCTTCTCTCATTTTTTTCTTATCAGAGCTTTTTACTCCTTTGGAATGAATAGTTTACTAAAAGATCACTGATACAGGAAGTTGGGAGCTGAAAGACTCTTAAGGTAGAATATATGGAAGTCTGTGACCCAAGGGAGGTCATTTCCTCTAAGTGTGGGACATGTATTTGGATTTATAGGAACCATAGCTACAAGCAAAGATATGAGATAGGTAAAATGTGTCGTTTAGAAGATGTTTGGGGAGGGCAATGCTTAATTCTATTAAATGAATCTCTAACAGTACAATTTCAGGCATCTACTAAGGAGAGATTTGGGATCAGGATTGCTTTCCAGGCAAGCCCAAAGTCACATTATATATGTAGGTAATTATACATATAGTCAAACTGTGTGAGGACAGCCCTAATGCTAACACAAAAGAAAGGGTGACAAGAGTCTGGCTGCCTCTCTGGTGCTGGACTCTCCCCCAGATGTCAGCCCTAAGGTCCCATCTGGCCAGCTTTCATCAGAAAGCCAGCCAAGTGGGAATGTACAAATCAGGAAGAAATCTCTCTGCTCTCAACCCCTAGGGCTTCTACCCCAAGTCTTTAGCCAGTTGGCACAGTAACCTTCTTCTGCCAAAAGAACTATATAGGGTTTGTTAAAACAAGAGTAGGTGGTAGAGGATAGGAGCAGATAGTCAGAAAGGGAAGAAAATCAGACTGGTCCCATCAGTGATAGTTATAAGCTAAGAGAGGACACACATAGGTGTGTGTAGAAAGCATTCAAATATACACAGAAAGGACAAAGTTCTTAGAATTCACCCCAGGGATTTACACAAAAATTTTGGTTTTATCACTGCTCTACTAATAAAAATATATGAACAATATATTTTAGTACATAACATACTTATATACCATTTTAACATAATAATATATTCTAATAATATATTTAAGAAATTGTGTTCTTTTAAAATACACAGTCCTCAAGCTTGGCCCCAAAAGAAATTATTTAAAAAAGCAAACAGAAACAAAAAAAATGCCTCACTCCCTTCTTTGCAGAGATGAAGGACTATGTATGTGAAGCCGCATTTATCGTTAATAAAAATACTAGATTTGTCTATGTGGGGCTTAGTTTTGCTGAGCTGCTTCTTTTCCCTCCATTTTAAAATTATTTGTCACGAAGGATGCTTCTCTAGGTAGATGGGAGGAGGATTATATTTGGAAATAAAGGCACTATTAAAAACAAAAGATTTCATTAAAATAAAATAAAACACATGGTTCCTTTACCTGTCAGCCTCCATGTTGACAGTCTTGACATTTAGCTGTGTTGTTCTGTTTCTCCAGAACAGAGCTAGTGGTCTGGCATATTTCATATCTTCAACAGGGTCATGAAGGTAATGGGGACCAGAGATTAGGCAGATTGTGTCTGAGATCATGAAGGGCTAGAGGCAAGGGCAGATCATATGAACAGGAAAAGGTTGGTCACTAAAACATTCAGTATTAAGTCTTGGAGAAGGGTCATAAGCAACAGGCTCACCCATCCAACAGGAGAATACAACCAGTATTCATGAATGCAGTCAGAATTGCTGAAGTTGGGAGGAAGACAGCCATAGCAGGCCTTCAAACAACTCTCAGAAGACAGGTACATTACTCTTCTCTTTATAGTTCAGCAAATTGATTCCTGAATTGAGTTGCTGACAAAAATAACACAGACGTCACCAGCCAATGGCAATTGTTAACTAGAACTTTCCTTAGTCTGAGCTGTTCCTCTAAAGTTTAGGACTTAAACCAGGGGTGGGGAACCTGCAGCCTCAAGGCCACATGTGGCTCCCTAGGTCCTCAAGTGTGGCCCTTTGACTGAGTCCAAGTTTTACATAATGAATCCTTTAATCAAGGGGATTTGTTCTATGAAATTTGGATTCAGTCAAAGAGCTACACTTGAGAACCTAGAAGGCCACATGTGGCCTTAAGGTCACAGGTTCCCCACTTCTGGCCTAAACTAAGGGATTCTGCAGCAGCAGCAGCAGCAGCAGCAGCAGCAGAAGGGGTTTTAGATAACATGCCATAAGTTTTACCTTTTCATAAAGACACATCTTCTTTGTACTTTGTACTTTGAATCATATTGTGGTTCTGTTCAACATACCTCAAGGTTATTGGATCATACATTTAGAAAGGAAAAGGACCTTGAAGGTTATTTGGTCTTAAATGGAGGATCAGCAAACTGAGTCCCAGGAAGGTTCAGTGACTTTATTACTCAGTCACAAGGTAGTAAATGTCAAAGCAAAGATATGAATTCATGTTCTCTGACTCCCTACATATCATGCTTTCATTTCACCAAATTGATAGGTGTCTTCTAAACATGCATGATGCATTCATCTGTTTTGGGCAGATGTAATAGAGCTAGAGAAAATCCAAAGAAGGCTCTCCTAAATATTCCAATGGCTACAGGGGATTTCATATTGATACAACATTTAAAAAACATTAGAGACCCATATGGAAAGAGAAAGTTCAAAAGTAGATACTATTTTGAGTCTATATGATCTTCAGTCATATTTTTAAACACTAACCTTCCCAAATCTCAGAATACAAAAACAAGGAGAGCTAGAAGCTTGAAAGGGTTGGTTTAAGAACAAATAAAAGGATATGAAATTTTGAAAATAGGTAAATTCATGGATACAATTTCCCCTGAAGGTAACTCAGGCTTAAAAAATAGAAAAGCAACTCGGTACAATGAAGGTTTCGATAAATTCACATCTAGATATGAGCCATAATAAATTATTAAAGGAAGTTGGGGGTGTCTGGGGGTCCATCCCTACTTTTATCAGTTTGTTTGATAAAGGGCAACTGTAGTTTCACACAATATAGCTCAGGGCCATTGTCAGAGATGGGTTACTATCCTGTCTAGACCACTGGTCTGACCTAGCATGACATCTTTTTTGGAAAGGGGGGGAATGGAGATTTTATTTCAAAATGGTATACAGGCCCTAAAAAAATCACAGCTAAATCCTGCACAGAGCACAATCTCAGAAAAGATCAATGAAATAACATAAGGGAGTAATATACACACGCAGCCTTACACTTTAGTGATACAACATTTGTTAGAAAGAAAGTGTGTATGTTTTAACTTTAGCAACTTAGTACCGATGCAACCGTTGTGATTCCTCTAAATTTGTGTTCCTGTTTAAAACTTTCTTTAAATTTACAGTTGTTGTCATTGTTTATTTTGTTCTTTTGTTTCTAGTTTCTTCTATTCATCACTCCATCCAAGTATTCCAATATTTCTTTGAATAATTCATATTCACCATTACCCAGAGCACAGTAATAGTCTACCACATTCGGGGCGGAGCCAAGATGGTGGCATAGAAGAAGCAAAGCACCACAGCTCCCACACAAACACACTAAAAAACTCATAAAATGGGACGCTAAACAGATTTTCAAGCTCCAAAAGTCTCCAAAAGACAGAAAGAATATCTGCTGCTACAGGCAATGCAGCAGGCGGGGCTCTTCACAGCAGTCTGGGCCAGGTCAAGCCCTGGGGCATCGGCTATAGGAGAGCTGATCGGCTGCACTGGAGGCACAGTTACCACATTTATCAGGCCAGAAGACAAAAAGGCTAAGAGAAAGGTCAGTGGATTTTGCTAACTGGGGAGGAGAAGAGCAGGTCCGGCCAAACTGCTCCCAGGGCAAGGAGGCAGAGGGAGGTGGCTGTAGCAGCAGGAACATCTGAGAGCCGCAGCGGCCCCCACTGGGCTGCTTCAGAGCCCTCGGCCTGCAGATAGCAGGGGGGCTGAC
>CM053600.1:13528453-13552543 GCA_028646575.1 Pseudocheirus occidentalis | reverse complement strand
GGAGAGGAGAGGAGAGGAGAGGAGAGGAGAGGAGAGGAGAGGAGAGGAAAAAGACTTGTTCTCTGTTGTTGATGCCTAAAACAAGAAACTGTCGCCAATATGTAAGAGAGTGGAAAAGGCCTCTTCTCTCACATCTCTCTGTCTGGTTTCTGTCTGTCTCTATAGGTCTGTATGTCTCTGTCTCTGTCTTTCTGACCGTCTCTATATGTTTCTGTCTGTATGTTTGTCTCTCTGTATGTCTCTGTCTCTGTCTCCCTTTTTCTGTCTCTCTCCTTTCTTCCATATAACAAAGAGAAAAACAAAAGAGAGGGAGGGACCATGGTATTCTGATAATTCTGGAAACAAGCACTCTACCAACAAGGGAGAGGTCGGGGAGTCATGCTTGTATTTGGTAGAGAGAACTTTTACAGAATGTAGGATGTCAAGTCAGATTGAAAATAAAACTGCCTTCCTAATCTGGAAAATGAGGGGGTGATGATTAGGTGATGTCTCTGTGGTCTCTTCCAGTTCTTTACCCCATCCTTTATCTGATTGTAAAACTCGTCCCCTTCAATGATAATATCGCCTTGTGGCAGAAATATAAAAGAATAATTATTAACTAAATTAGATGAAGCAGAGAAACAGTGACAGGCAGACATTAAAATCAATAAAACACCACGTTAAAAAGACATGTCTTGTGCCTCTTGACTGAAATATTGCTGAGCCCAGGCAAACAAGGAATTCTACAAATGAGACTCCTCCATGGAAGTCTTTCAGCCTCCAGTTGCTTGTAGATTCAGTTCAGGAGTAGACAGGAAAGCTCTGGCTGATCTTAATCACCATGATTATGATTATATAGAGAGCTGATCTCTAAAGTAACTAAAATTTTGCATGACCTACCAATAAAACTGTTTTAGACAATATGTATGAAAAAGCTATAATAATAATAATATGGATGGAGACTGGGCCTGTTATTTCATTGGGGAAGAGAATTTCCTTGTAAGAAAAAAAATCCCTCGACCAATGCAAATGTGTGCATCCCCTTCACTTTGTGTTGTTGTTTGAGCATTTTCCAGTCATCTCTAACTCTTCATAACGCCTTATGGGGTTTTCTTGGTGAAGATACTACTGGAATGGTTTGCCATTTCCTTCTCCATTTCATTTTGTAGGGGAAGAAAGTGAGGTAAATAGAGTTAAGTGACTTGCCCACGGTCACATAGTAAGTGTCTGAAGCTAGATTTGAACTCAGAAAGATGAGCCTGCCTGACTCCAAGCCTGGCACTCTATCAACTGTGCCAACAAGATGCTGCAATGCCCATCATGGCAGCACACCTGAGGATTGCTGCTGTGAATAATTTAAATGGTCTAATCACATAGTATAATGAATTCTCTATTTATTTAGGATTAAACATTGGTCAATAAAGTAAAACATGCATCACACTGCACAGCATATATTGTTGCATCCCCCAAATCAGGGAGTCTCAGGCTAGGGTCTTCCCTAGCATGATGCATCCTTAAGGAGCTGCAGAAAATATTACACCATCCACTCCTAGGTCACAGTAAGAACAATCTGCTTCTTCTTTATGACATGACTAATGTTTAGTGTGAAGGTATTTATAGAACCTATACTGGATTGCATGCCACCATGGCGAGGAAAGGGAGGAGGAGAAAATTTGGAACTCAAGGGATAGTGGAACTGAATGTTGTAAACTACAAGTAAATAAATCTTTTTTTTTTTAAAAAGGACAATCTCCTTAATCAATACCAAGTATCAAGTAAAGGCTTCTTTCATCTTAACTTGACGCAGACTTCCAAGTCCCATGGCTTTTCCTCTGTGGGATGACCACTCCTGACTCTCTTCTGGATTCACATGTAGGCAGTTCTCCACCCCTACCTCATGTATCAGCTCATGGGCCCTGTTCCACTCCAAACTCTCCCTGCTCCTGTCTGACAGGAGGCTCCAGAGGTTCCTGCCCACAATTTCTGTCAATGGGAAAACAAAGCTTAACAGGGCAACAACAATACTGACACACACCACTAGCAAAATTTACCTCCAAAGTCCAGAGACAGCTCAGCTCACTTTAACAGCTCTCAAAAGGGGCTCAAGTTAAGCCTCTTTCCCATGGGCAGGTTTCTGCCCTAGAGCTCTATTTACTTTCAAAGTTCAGAGATTCCTTCAGCAAGTCTCTACCATCAGAGGTCTCCTCTCTGCTCTCAGAGGTCTCTGCTCTGCTCTCAGAGGTCTCTTCTCTGCTCTCAGAAGTCTACTCTCTGCTCTCAGAGGTCTCCTCCCAGCTCTCAGAGGTCTCCTCTCAGGTCTCAGAGGTCTCCTCCCAGCTCTCAGAAGTCTCTCTGCTCTCAGAGGTCTCTCTGCTCTCAGAGGTCTCTTCTCTGCTCTCAGAGGTCTCCTCTCAGCTCTCACAGGTCTCCTCTCAGCTCTCAGAGGTCTCCTCCCAGCTCTCAGAGGTCTTCTCTCAGGTCTCAGAGGTCTCCTCCCAGCTCTCAGAAGTCTCTCTGCTCTCAGAGGTCTCTTCTCTGCTCTCAGAGGTCTCCTCTCTGCTCTCAGAGGCCTCCTCCCAGCTCTCAGAGGTCTCCTCTCTGCTCACAGAGATCTCCTCTCTGCTCTCAGAGGTCTCCTCTCTGCTCTCAGAGGTCTCCTCCCAGCTCTCAGAAGTCTCCTCCCAACTCTCAGAAGTCTCCTCCCAGCTCTCAGAGGTCTCCCCTCAGCTCTCAGAGGTCTCCTCTCAGCTCTCAGAGGTCTCCTCCCAGCTCTCAGAAGTCTCCTCCCAGCTCTCAGAGGTCTCCTCTCAGCTCTCAGAGGTCTCCTCTCAGCTCTCAGAGGTCTCCTCCCAGCTCTCAGAAGTCTCTCTGCTCTCAGAGGTCTCCTCCCAGCTCTCAGAGGTCTCCTCCCAGCTCTCAGAAGTCTCCTCTCTGCTCACAGAGGTCTCCTCAGCACTTAGAGGCCTCCTCTTTGCCCACTCAAGCTGCTTCTCTCTCTGAGCACTGTGTCATTCTCTCAGTGTTGACTCCCTTACTTGCTGGCTCTTTTTATACAGTTCTACTCAACATCTGATTGGCTAGAGCCCACATGTATGTATCTGACTGGTTAGAGTTTACTTGCACATGTCTGGTTGCCTCACTGCATAGATATGTAAGACTGAGGCTGGGAAATGGAATAATTGCAAAAAAAAATGTCATTCTGCTCGCCATTAAAGATGTCCTTTTCACTTTATAGATTTAGAGAATTGCCTGGAGATCTGAGAAGCTTAGTAACTAGCCCAGGGTCACACAAATTGTGTGTGTGTGTGTGTGTGTGTGTGTGTGTGTGTGTGTGTGTGTGGTGGGACATGAAGGGAGTTTTCTTGGTGAGTTTTCCTGGGTCTGTGGGGACTTCTCTATGTACTACACCACACTGCCTCCTGATTCAAACAAATAAATAAGTGATTAAATACATGTATATGTATGTGTTCAAAATCTGTGAGTCAGTAAACAAAGGTTTCTCTGTTTTTACCCTGAGAATAAATTTTTCTCAGGCACTGAGAAAAAATTAAATTCCTCATTAACACTCTCAGATTCTATCACCTCCAACTGCTATATGTTGGGTTGATGGGGTGGGGGTGGGGTTGCTAGGTCTGAGGTCAATTGTTAAATTATAAGTACGAATATTGACAGATTGGAAGGATGGGAGAAATAATTTAAAGATCATACGATCTCAGAAGAACTTGAAATATGAAAAACTTTAACATTATAATGCAAGAAATAATACAGAAAATGAAATACCAATTGAAAGAACACAAATAGGTCACCTCTAAGAAAGAAAAGTCCAAGAATGTAAACTCTACAGTTACTTAGTGGTTAAATTTAACAATTTGATTCAGAAACAAGTTCTCTAAACTATCCAGAGAAAGCCCTTCAAATACAAAGGAAAGAAATTTGAATAACACAAGACTTCTGTAGACACAATAAAATATAGGAGAAAATGAAATAATGTGTACCAAAGAGCCATGTGCAAAGAGCAAATGCAACCCAGGGCAGCCTACCAGATAAATATGAGCTTAACCAAAAGTGAAAGAAAATGGGTACTCAATAATAAAGAGGCATTTAAAACATTTTTTACAGAACTGAAGAGATGATTTACTTATGAGAGAGAGACAGATAGAAAGAGAGATAGAGAGACAGAGAACAGAAACGCAGGAGTGAATAAATGCTGCCCAAAACAGCAAGAGCAACAGTGACAACAGAGGGACCGGTAAGAGACTTCTTCCTACTGGTGCACAAGGAGGAAAGGTGAAGGTCGAACTCAGGTAGAGGTCACAGGGAATGGGTGGGCCTGGGAAATTATGAACAGAACTTGATGAAATCCTGACTACAGGTGAATCAAGATTTGTTTTGTAAGACTAAAATGCAACATGGAAGGTTATATGAAAGTGAGGGTAGGAAGAGAGGGAGAGAAGAATGTATGCACCCAAGTCAAAACAGAGACTAGCAATGAGAAGGTGACCCCTGTAGTCTCAGTATGAAAAGAATCTGCAGGAGAGTGGGTGAGGAGGAGGGGGAAAGGATTAAAAAGGAGGAGAAATAAAGGAAGTGGCCTTGATGGTGGGAGGAGGTCCCACTGATACATGCTTCTATGTATGAAGAGAGATATTTTGAAAGGAAGATGGAAACCTCGTGCTGGATGTGGTCTAGGGGATTTGGTGCTTAGAAAGTTAGCTCATCCTACCTTAGGAGAGGGGGAGTTGGAACTCCTGGAAACAACTAGCAAGTAGAAAGAAAGAATACAGACCCAAGGAGGACACTTTGAGGCAAATAGAGATAAAAAGGTAACCAGAGGAGGGTATAGATAAATGATGGTCTACATAATCAAGGCTGGGTGGGGGCTACCATGTGGCAGCGTCCTCTCTGACATCCATATTGGCATTGTCCTGATTAAGAAGCACAATGAAGAAGGAGAATCCAAGAACCAAGCTCTAGAAAGCAATGACAGAAACTGCCTGGAGTGGAGAACTTAAAATGGATACTTTGAAAGTTTCAATTGCATGAGGAATATAAAGAATAGAGTCTAAATAATTATGGGAATGATGAACCAAAAAGTGAGGGTCTAGAATAAACAGAAAGGGTAGATAGTGAAGGGCATGAGACACCCTTTCTGGAAAGAGATATACAAAAATGAGATTTAAAAAATAATGAATAGGATGAGTTGAAAGGGAAGGAGAGGAAAGGAGAACCTACTTGATTGGGAAGGAAAAAATGGAGAAAAAGAATTATGTAACCAGATAAAAAGCAAGAGAGAAGAAAAGAACTAATAAGCAAAATCCCAAAGGGAAAAGATTAACAAATGAGAGGAAGGAATCTGGGTGATGGGAAAGGAGCCAGTGGGAGCAAGGCCACTTTACAAAAGATTAATGTAAATTAACTGAAGAAACATAGAACTGTGTTTACAGTAGAGGAGAAAAAAAGAATCCTAACTAGAAGAAAAAAAAACGTTATTAGAGACAGATGGAGGAAACACAAACCTAATTCTCGGAACTTGAAATGTTAACAGATTTAAACAATCCAATAAGATGAAAAAAGTAACAGACTGGATAAGGAAATAAAATCCTACTATCTGTTGCTTACAAGAATCACATATAAAAACAAAAACATACACCAAACAAAAGTGAGGAGATAGGAAAAATTATTATACGTTAAGTGAATACAAAAAAAGGAAGCATTGCAGTCAATCTATCTGATAAAGCAGAATCGTTTAAAAATAAAAAGGGAAAACAAGAAAACTATATGCTGAAAAGAAGCATAGACAACAAGCCAATATCAGTATTAAACTTACATACTACAAGCCTATATAAGCATTAGCATTCAGATTCATAAAAGAAACATCTGAGTTACAAGAAGACAGAGATAGTAATACAGTAGTGACAAGAGACTTTAACATTTCTCTATTGTTCAATTTCTCTAAGTTCAACAGAAAGATAAACAAAAAGAAAAATATGGAACTAAACAAATTGCTAGAGAAAATATAGTTGAACAAATTAAGGTGTCTTCTAAAGGGGACTACAAAAGAATATACATGTTTTTGGCATAATATGGAACCTTTGTAAAAACTTACCATGTACTAAGACACAGAGATACTGCAAACAAATATAAATTGGCAGAAATAGTTAATACAACCTTTGCAGATGAAAATGTAGTAAAAATAGTCATTGATACAAAGTGAAGTAAACAGAACCAGGAAAAGTGTGTACAGTGGCTACATCACTCTAGAGAGAGAAAAAGTCCACCACCAACAAAGCAATGAAAACTACCGTGAAATCATAAAAACTAATCTTGACCCCAAAAAAGAGATATGAGAAGATTCCTCATCCTTCTTTACAAAGGTGGAGGACTACGGGTGTGGAACATATCATATGATGTCAGACTTTTTTCATGTGCTGGTTAATTTTGCTAAACATTTCCTCCTTCATTTTATTCCTTATTATAAGGGATGATTCTCTGAGACAGGAAGGGCAGGATACATTGAGAAATGTAGGTGATGTATAAAATGAAGTATATTAATAAAAACTTATTTAAAAAATAAATTGCTCTTTCATGGATTACCAATCATAAAAAAAGGGCATGGTAACAAGTTGTGAGAATTAGGTTTGTGTTTCCTCCATCTGTCTCTAATAATGTTTTTTTTTCTTCTAGTTAGGATTCTTTTTTCTCCTATACTGTGACAAATGAGGGGTATTTTTTTTAGAAAGTAGAGGGATAGTAAATAGAGAACAAAGGAAAGTATATTTCAATGACAGATAATTTGATTATGATTCCAAAAATTATAAGAAGAGTTGTTGAAAGCAGCAAGACAGTAGTTGAGAAGATGGCTAAGAAGTGGAAAAAAACATTGCAGAACTTGAGTATATGTAATGAGTGATAGCAGCAGTCCCCAATCAGGACAACAAAGCCATAGTTCACAATTTCAAAATTGAGAGGTTTAAGTCTTCAGGAGCATTATTTAACACATGAAATAACTAAATGTCTATTGAATTGCACTCTTTAGCAATAGGCTACCAGCTGAGTTGTCAAAGCTAGTAGCATTCAAGTTCTCTACAATACCTACTCCCTACCTACCTTTCTGAACTTATTTCCCACTATTCACCAAGACCAAATCTGCACACATACACATCCATGTTCATTATTCCTTGAAATATCTTCCATTTCTGAGACTTTTTATTCATATCATTCCTCTTATCTGGAATGTCCCCTGCCTCCTATTTGCCCTTCCAAATTCTACCTATATTTCATGGTGAAGATGATGTCATAATAATTTTATCTATTAAATTTTATTTATTTATTTGAAATTTATTTATTAAAAACAATAAATTTTATTATGAGGGTGTTGGCCTTTTAGTCCAACACCCTCATAACAGAACTGTGGCCTGCAGTGGTCAAGTGACTTGCCCAAGGTTACAAAGGCATTAAATAATAGAGTCAAGATTTTAACCTAGATTTTCTACTCCAAATGCAGCACTTTATTACAGCATCACAATGCCTAATCTCATCTGTGAAACTTTCTCCAGGGACCATATTTATTTGCATGAAATTTTCTGTGATCCTTCCATGTCATAACTAGCTTTCCTTCCTTTCAACTTCTAAAACATTCCCTGTCAATACTAATCATAATACTTGTCATATAATACTTTTGTATTTTCTTAATTTTTTGCATGAATGTTTTGTTTAGAACAATTAGACCACTTTTTGATAGCACCAAGCATAGTCACTTGCACATTGTAATGTGGTCAATAAATATTTGCTGACTAATTGATCTATTTAATCAGCACAAGAGTATGTCACTGAATTAGCAAGCAATTTTCTGTATGGAGGTGTATGACCAAGGATCTCATTACCTTTCTTTTTCTAAAGCTCAAGAAAAGTACTAATCTTTGGGATACAGTCCATTTATGTAATCAAGTCTTGGGCTTGGGGGGATAGAACCAAGGCAATATAAAAGGTCCAGTGAATGATATTTATTTGTGTTGCATTCTTTTCTCACTAGGGAAGATGGCAGAGCTGACCAGGGCATCTATTGAGACACGGCCCCAGCTCTTTGCCGCTCCATCCTTTCCCTATGCTTCACTCTTTTAGAGCTTTGCATGTTGTGGTTCAAAAGCTCACATACAGACCTTTGGGAACAAGATCTTTGGGGCTATGGCATAATATCATGGGACTTGAAAATTCCATGGGTCTGATTCAGATGCCATCCTCATGGTGCTAGCTCATGTCTCCACAAATGGTAGAGCCCCCCAAAGCACCAGGATCTGTCAATCACTTATCAGTCTTCATATGTGATGACTAGGACAAACAATTTTTGTTGTTGTTTTATCACATCATGCCTGTTTTCCAGAACTGTCTTTTCCAGTCATTTCGGGAAATATATTTAATACTCCAATCCTTTCCCTGTTTTTAAGTTGGTCCTACAGTGTCTTCCCATTTCATCAATCACACTTTGTTTTGACTCTAACAGTGAGATCACTCAATTGGAGAACAGTCTCGAGCCAGGAAACAGCGATAGCTAGAAAATTTCTTCCTTCCACTGTGTATATCATATCCAATATGTCAGCACCAACCAGGCAATGACTAATTAAATGGCTGGGCTCTAGGCAGTTTCAAAAGCTAGGCCCTAAATAGGAAGGAGAGGTTACCCATAGAGAAGGCACAGTGGAGAGAGGGCCGGACCTGGAATCAGGAAGAGCTAAATTTAAATCCAACCTCTAACAATTACTAGCAATGTGACCCTGGACAAGTCACTTTGACCCCTGTCAGTTTTCTCATCTATAAAATTGGGAAAATAGTACCTATCTTTCAGGCTGTGAGAATCAAATGTAACCATTGTATGGTGCAGTGCTTGGCACAGTGCCAGGAACATAACAAACATTATATAAATGTTACCCATTATTAATATTAAATGTGAAACTGAGGTTCGGACAATGATAGGATGGGCAAAAGTTGTTATACTAGCCAATAATGGATCAAAAATGGGATTTGGGGCAAGTTGCTTCCTTTCCCATCATGCTCCTTGTCCTCATCTGTAAAATGAAGGGGTTAGAGTAGATGATGTCCAAATATACTTCCAGCTCTATATTCATTGAGTCTAAGATTAAAGAAAGTTGGAATAAACAGAAACATAGTTGAGTATAGGGACCAAGTCTAAAAAGAACAAAGCATCAGGATGAACTTCAATGAACCCCAAACCAGAAAATCATATTAAAAGGAGCTCAGAACTATAGATTACCCAATAGCAATGCTAGGCATATGTCTTGGGGTCTGTTACTTATAGGGACTCCCAAGGTTAGCAGAAGAATCAAAATGGTTCACAAAGAAAACCAAGCTAATTTACATTTACAAAAACCCTATTTTCTAGTACAGGTTATTTATGTGCTTTAGTCAGTATGAATGACATATGTAGGCATGTCCCACAGCAGCACAAGTGTAGGTGCAGGAATGGAGATGGAAAACTGCATGGCCACACCACAGTGTGTAGACATTCATAGAAAAACGTGAATGACAATTTGAAGCACTCAAGTGAGCAAATTCTGATGATTTTATTGAACAGTATTTTACAACTCTGCCCTAACTTTGTTGGAAGTGTTTAATGACCTGAAATTATTATTGTCACATTAGGTCCTTTTGTTAATGGCTCATGGAAAGATACTGGCTTTGTTTCTGGAAGCCCTCTTGACTCATTGCTTACTCTCCAGGTTATAAGCAATGTCTTCACTCTTCATGAATGGCTAAGGTAGCTTGGGAGCTAAGTACTTGAATACCTAAGCTTAAACAGGCAGCTAAATGGCATAGTGGATAGAGCACCAAATCTGGTGTTGAGAAGACCTGAGTTCAAATCTGATTTCAGACACATACTAGCTGCATGATCCTGGGAAAGTCACTTAACCAAGTTTACCTCAGTTTCCTCATCTGTAAAGTGAGCTAGAGAAGGAAATGAGAAACCACTCCAGTATTTTAGCTAAGGAAACTCCAACTGGGTTCATGAAGATTTGGACACAACTGAAATGATTCTACAACATTTAAGCTTAAACTATTGCGGGATCTATCAATTAATAAGATAATAGGTGAACCAAAGAACGGAAGAAAAATATTTCTAATACCTTAAATTTTTTTTCTGTATAGGTAAGAAATACAAATATAAAAAAGCATATAGGGATGGCTAGGTGGAGCAGTGAATAGAGCACCGGCCCTGGAGTCAGGAGGACCTGAGTTCAAATCTGGACTCAGACACTTAACACTTACTAGCCATGTGACCTTAGGCAAGTCACTTAACCCCAATTGCCCTCCAAAAAGCAAAAAAAAAAAACCATATACATCAAAATAATGTTTTTACAGAATTTTACACAAATATTTTACATAAAATTTAATATAAATATTTTACATTACAATTACATTACAATATTTTATATTAAAAATACCTCCAGTTAATTTGTGATGAACAGAAAAGACAAATGCGTTACAACTTTATACCCTGTCCACTATAGCCTGATGAAGCAATTGCTTTCTATATTACATACTGGTTTTGCTCTCCCTTCTTCTTCTCCTCCTGTTAGTCTTATTGAGGGGACAACAGGAACAAACATAGTAAGCATTCTTAAGTTCCTACTATGTGCCGGGCACATAGTGCTAAGTGCTTCACAAATATTTCATTTAATTCTCACAATTCCCCTGGGACGTAGGTGTTATATTCCTACTTCATAACCAAGAAAACTTGGGCATGGAGAAGTTAGATGATTTCCCCAGGGTGATACCATTAGTTATCATCTGAGGCTATATTTGGACTCAGTTGTTCCTGACTCCAGGCTCTATGTTCTATCTTTTTACAGCTTTATTAATCCTTTTTACTTCTAAAAAATAAACAAAGAACATTATAAATGTATATTTTCATAATTTAATCTTAAAATAAAAATAAAAAACCTTATAAATGAAAATAATGGAATGACAAGTCTGTTTAAAATTTTTAAAGATACAATTTGAAGTAAAAAACAAAGTCATAAAACTCATTATGATGCTGCCTCCAGAAATCATGCCCTTGCTCCCTGGAGAAATTAACCCACTTAATTTTGCAGCTTCCACTCTGACTGAGTGGTCTTAACAGATGAGTAAGAGTGTAAATTTACTCACTATAACAAGCTCCTTACTGCCTTCAAACAACATATCTAGCCATCTACCCAGCCTGTCTTATGCACTGGTAGATTTGGTTTCTCCATCCTTTCCCTCTCTTACTCCAGCCACAATAATGGAATCAATATTATCATTGTTTCTGGAAAGTGTGTCAATAAGCTGCACTCTGAATCAACTCCTCATCTCCATGACTGCGTAGACCAAAACTCCCTTCCCTGGATATCGCAGGCGTTGTCTCCCTTAGTAAGAAGGTAAAGACAAATTAAGTATTTAAGGGATGTCTTCCTCATTCATTTACATGGTAAAGGGAGATTGGCAAATGATAGTATCATCCTTACACTGTGTACTGTGTCTTCTGCCTGCTGCCAAACCACACCAATTGGTTTGGTTGGTGAGATTGCTTTTGGAAGAGTGAAATGATATATACAGAAGGATGTGTTCTTCACTTTAGAACATGTGAAGTTATCCTATGACTATTTCCAGTCAGTCCACAGTTTTCTGTCCTTTGTTTCTGAAGAAGACCAGTGACAATATGGGGTGATGTCTTGACTTGTGTATGAATTGAATTGAAGTGAAGCAAGGCTGTACAAAGTCATCAGCCTCACTTACCCTTCCAGAGTCATCAAAGTTCAGTGCCAAGACAAATGTTCAAGACTGTCTGGGATGCAATGGATGACCTTGGCGTCTTTGATGCCTGACCAAGCCCTAAGTGCTCCAGAGCACCTGCTTCAGTCCCCTTCACGGCCATTGGAACACGTCATTCTTATCCACCAATTCTACAAGGCAAAGTCTTCACTCTTCTAATTTACTGATGGTTTTGAGGCCCATCAGTTACCCTCAATCTGGTTTAGTCTGTCTGTCAATGGTTTACCGTAGTGTGGCCACTGCATGTGCCTTGTGGCGCCATTTTGGAGCCACAGGTGAGAACTGAATGCCTGGTGGACACTAAAGGTGGATGAACAACCCCAAAAAGGGATTAGCTGGTCCTCACACCTGAGGTGCTAGCCTTCCTAACTTTCAGTCCACTAACCATGTGGTGAAAAAACTGGACTTTTGATAGACTGCTGAGCTAGAAAGGGGGTACATTTTGAATTCAGTGCCAAGACAAATGTTCAAGACTGTCTGGGATGCAATGGATGACCTTGGTGTCTTTGATGCCTGACTAAGCCCTAAGTGCTCCAGAGCACCTGCTTCAGTCACCTTCACGGCCATTGGAACACGTCATTCTTATCCACCAATTCTACAAGGCAAAGTCTTCACTCTTCTAATTCGCTAATGGTTCTGAGGCCCATCAGTTACCCTCAATCTGGTTTAGTCTGTCTGTCAATGGTTTACTGTAGTGTGGCCACTGCATGTGCCTTGTGGTGCCATTTTGGAGCCACAGGTGAGAACTGAATGCCTGGTGGACACTAAAGGTGGATGAACAACCCCAAAAAGGGATTATCAGGTCCTCACACCTGAGGTGCTAGCCTTCCTAACTTCCAGTCCACTAACCATGTGGTGAAAAAACTGGACTTTTGATAGACTGCTGAGCTAGAAAGGGGGTACATTTTGAATATGCTAACAGACCAAAGGGAGCTTCTGCCTTTTCTGCCTGGCTGTATTCAGGTAAGAAGGCAAGGAAAGCTGTAAGGCTCTATGTGAGGAGACACAATTAACTCTTTCCAGCTAGGTCAACAGGAAACTAGGAAGACATGGTCCCACTCTTATCTCAGACAGTCTTAAGCCACTGAACCATCACTAACTTATACTTGGTTATTCAGGCATCTCAGGTGTGTCCACCTCTTCCTGACCCCATTTGGGGGTTTTCTTGGCAAAGATACTGGAGTGGTTTGCCTTTTCCTTATCCAGCTCATTTTACAGATGAAAAAACTGAGGCAAGCAGGGTTAAGTGACTTGCCCAGGATCACACAGCTAATAAGTGTCTGAGAATGGATTTGGCCTCATAAAGATGAGTCTCTCTGGCTTCAGGTCCAGCACTCTAGCTGCTGTGCCTCCATACTTTTGCATAAATCTGGCTCCACCTCCAGTGATTTCTTAAAAGAGTAAACCAGTCACAGGCCAGAGACAAGATGGAAGTGGGGGCTCTGTTAGTCTACAAATCTTCCCAGGATAATGATTAGGAAAGTAAGGGTAGGGCTCAGCATCAAAAACACCATCTGTGAGGGTGACCCTGGATACATGCTAGACCCCTTTCAACTATGGAGGGCATTAAATCTGAGACCCAGGATGATGCAGGCAGGTGACCATCCCCTCCATCCTTACCACCCCGTTGGTGCTCTCACTACAACCATTCAGGTTTGGATTCTAGGAAGCCCAGGAACATTTTTTACTGCACCAGATAGGAGCTTGGGTCTAAGGGGATGATGGAGATGAAGATATTCAGTCTTTAAAGCATAGGATTCAGAGAAGGTTTGTTTGAATGACAGACCTTCTTTAGTGTGGAAAGTCTAATACTGCCACTTGATACTTATCAGTTGTAAAAGGTTTGTAAATTATTTTGTGTTCCCAACAGAAAAGATTTTATAAATAGAAAATATAGTTTTAAGTTCACATGAACAATATTCCTGATATATGGCTTTCAATATATGGATAGATGAACTCTTAATATATAAACTTACATAATATATAATGGTACACATATGTACATACATAATAAATGATAATGCCATGTAACATACATAATATCATATGTAAGAATTAAGGAATTTAATATGGCAATATTAATAAACTAATGTGTCAAGCTGACAAGTCAACAAACATTTATTAAGAGTTAAGTACATACTATGTGCCAGTCTACTGTGCTAAATCCTAGAATATTATATATATATTATTATTTATAGCATAGCATTTTAATAAAGAGTATACAGCCCACAATGTTCATATCAAAACAGAATGCTGTTCTGAAACAACATGCTTGTTTTCAAACATTAAGCTTGTTTTCAAATTTATATTGAAACAGCATGCTGCCATAAACAGAGTATCAGATTCGAAGTTAGGAGAGATCTGGGTTTGAATCCAGCCTTTGGCACTCACCAGTTGTATGACCATGGGAAAGTTACCTGACTTTTCTGAATTTCAGTCTCCTCATCTTTAAATGGATATAAAAATACCATAGTCATACCATATGACTGTAGTGCACCAGCCTATGGTACAGATTGATTAAATGTTATAGGCAAAGCTCTTTGCAAACCTCATTCACAGCAGACAGTTTCAACCACAACTCTGAAGCTTACTGTCTATGCGAACATTGGACAAGTCCCTTGACCACTGTCTGCCCCAGTCTCCTCATTTATAAAATCAGAGATTTGAATTTGATGACCTCTAAGGTTCCTGCCCACTTTGAATCCAAACATTTCTTGAAATAACAAGGTTGATGTAATATCAGTTTTCTCAGGGATGAAATTAGTATTATTGTAAAAACAACAGATGGAATCAACTTGTGTTATTAACAGTACATATTTTGACTCAAGACTGAACTAAGGCTAACATCCATAATGGAATAATTAGCAATTCATTAATTATCCTTTTGAAGGATAACAATTTGTTAAATCATGGTACGTGTCTTGATTAAAAATGTGAATATATAAAAATATTTACTGAGTTGCCTGAAATTTAAACATAGGCTGAGAAATTCTACCTCACCATTTCTTCTTGACAGACACTGATGACTGTAAATGAAAGCAGGAGACTTTAATTCAAACAAACAAATGATTCGAGTTGACAACAGAAGTATAAACAGGACCTAATAAAAGAACCAATTGATCTTCCCTGTTAAGACATTAGCCCGTTAGGCTTTCTGACATACACATATGGCAATGATCAATATAAGGTAGTGAATAATGTGATAATATAATGTAACAAGCTCTTTAATGTCATTTATGCTCAAGAGGACATTAGCTGTTTATTTTTCTGGACATGGAAGGGACACTACTTTAGACGGGACCATTGCTGGCTGGGAGGACAGAGCACTGGGGCAACCTGAATGTCTTGTCTTTTTCCAGATGAGGAAAAGAAAGAGGTGCAGATGGCCTTTAACTCCTGAAACTGCTTTTTGCTCTCTGTCACTGTGGGGATTATCTTAACCTGCTTTGCGAAAAAAGCCTCCCCTGGTACCTTACATGCCCTGACTAAGATCAATTGTCCCACATCCAAAGAGAGTATAAGATTGAAAGACAAAGAATGAGGACGCCAACGCTAAGGTCAGTGCCTGAACTGGGCAGAGTTCTCATGCAAGAACCTTAGAGGGCTGGGTGTAGGAAGATGATGAGATATAATCTCCTCGATTGCCATGCGCTGTGTGCAAAGAGGGCTGCTTGAGGAAGAGCCCGGGTTGTAAAGGAAAAAATCATTGAGACCTCTGCTCAAATGGAAATGGGTATCTTGAGATTTTAAAATTTCCATGAACAGCAACCTTCCACCAGCAAAGAGCTTGACATATGTAACAGTATTAAAAAGAGGGATCAGAGGTTCCCAAGATCCCTAAGAAATTAAAGAGAAAGAATAAAAGGCAATTTTCAAATCATAGGCAGTGAAGCCTGCAAGTGGCCTCCCCAAAACTTGGCCCCACCCCTGCTAAGCCTCAAAACTCATTTTAAAACACCCCTGTGCACCCTCAAGAAAATATTTGCTAAGGTTAAAACTGTTCCTAAATGGCTGGTTTCCTATTAAATAAATTTCTTTGCAGTAGAAGGAAACAACCACATTAGAATTAAATATCTCAGCCAGACCCCCTGCATACTTTCCCCAATACATAAGCAAAAAAAAAAATGTGGTCAAGCTTATAGTTGTTCTATTTGCCAATTGCAAAAATAATAATAATAATGATCATGTTTGCTGGGGGAAAATCATGTGATGACTATTTCCATAAGTGAAGGTTATTGACTTTATGATGCCAATAAAAGAAGTTTTAGGAAGAAGTATAAAGAATAAAGGAGGGAGCAAGGGATCCAGTGCTCAGATTGGATGACGTAGACCATTTCTCTGTGCTTAACATTGTGATTAAATATGGTGGGGCCCTGGGGGTGCAAACTTTTGATTTGAAGGTTAAGCCAATATTAGCAAAAAAATAAAATAAAGTGAGTCAAATGGCCCAGAGCATCACAGCCACAGTCGATTCCAAGAATGCTTAGTTACAAAATGAGCAACCGACTAATTGTGTAAATGCTGTTAATTAGATGTGCAGAGCCCCTAACCGGGCTTTTCCCTGTAACTAATAAGAAATCAATTAGCTAATGAAGTGGCCATTAAATGCAATGCTAATCTTAGCTGGGGTATTTTTAATGTTTCTCTTTTTTTCCCTTTATGATCCTTCCTAATTGCCACTGCCATACGGCGCTCACCGCGTTCAGCATGTCTAATGAAACATCATTATATTATAACTGGCATGCTTGGAAGAGTTAGTGGCAAACCTGCTTCCCAATTATTTTTAATTGCCAGACATACTCACAACTGGGCCTTTTACCAAGTAGTTCAGAGCCCTGTACTGTCATGTCATATACACAAAGATTGTGTTTTCTTTTCTCTGCACATGAAGGTTGGCTGTAGTAGTGGTCTTGATGAAGAATACACACTGCAGCCTAAACAAGGATTGAGCACAATTGCCTTTTCCTTCCCTTTGATCGGAAACCCGGGGAAGCTCAGCATCATCTTTCCCCAAAGCCCAGGCAAGTCAGCACATCTGAAGGAGGATGACTTTGTCCTGGAAAACAAATACTAGTGAGAAGGTCCACACGCCCATGCAGATTTGCCTGCTACATTTCCACTGTGCCTGGAATATGCTGACACAGCCAGGTGTTTCCTCCACATCTGATTAGCAACTACCTGTCCCACTGTTCAAAGTATCTGGACCTCTTATAATTAAGAAATGGGTTATTATCGGTGGCTCTGAAAAAAGGTGGTGAGAATTTTTTTCACTTTTGCAAAATGGCCATCTGACTCCAATCACTATTTTTTCCCCTTGAATTTGAAAATTCCTAAGAACTACAGCCCTCTGATTTGAAATGTACCTATGTTATTGTTTATCTTTCACGAACCTAATAACTCCTAGTGGGATATTGTCACCCAGAATAAGGATCAACTCTGCAATTCTATGGATACTGAAAGGAGGTTTATATTAAGGCGATGCAAGCAAATTTTATTCCTGTGCCTCAGTTTACCACACAAACACACACAACTGCCACCCCGCTCACCTATGAACACCACCCCCATTATACAAAAGCATTGGGGACATCTGTGTTCAGTAACATTTTCCTTTAGTTTTCGGTGGAGAGAGAGAAAGACAGACAGACAGAGACAGAGAGAGACAAAAAGAAAGAGAGAGAGAGAGAGGGAGAGAGAGAGAGAGGAGGGGAGACAGAGACAGAGACAGATGGAGAGAGACAAAAAGGAGAGAGAGAAAGAGCATTTTCCAAAAAAAAAAAGGTTTGTAGGTTTTTTTTTAACTTTTTTTATAACATGCAAATTGAATTGGTTAATTCTGTACCCCAGTTTTCAGGAAATCTGCCACCAGCAGCTGCCACTATTTCAGATGTCAGAGGGACAAAGATACACTGTGACATTTTGTTCATTAAATAAACAAACCAGGTTCAGGCTAACAACATTAGGTAGAAAGCCCCATCAATTCTTGTACATTTTGTTCACCTAATCAGAAGTGACAATTGTTCCTTAGATTCATAAGGACTATATTGAAGAACAAAAGAGAGGGAAAGCTGTGGAGAATGTGGAAATAGCAACAATAGTTGCCATTAAAAATAGGTTGATGTATATTAATGGGAAACATAACTTTTGGCCCAAGGCGACTTTAAATAAATGCGGCTACTAACAAGGTTACTGAAGAGGGGGACAATACCCAAACCTGTCCTTGTGACATATTTGCTTTTTCCTCCTTTGTGAGATTTTTAATTGAGGCATTCTATGTAGCCATTGTTCATCTGACTGAAGAAAGAAGTTCGATTTCTACACTGGAAAGAGAGGAAGAAACACTCCCCTATCCTCGGTCCCTTTGGCTCCAAATCGAGTCTGATGTTTGTAGGGAGCTAAGTATAAATGAACATATTGAATGGGAGAAAGGGTGAAAGTTGAAGCTAATAGTCTCCTTCTTTCCTTTACATCCCTTTGGGGTGGAGAAGCCTCAGCCACTTGAAAATCTATGTAATCTAAACTTTTACAGTAGCTGCATATCCAAACAGCTTCAGAGTTTAGATTCTGGAGCCTTCAATCTGGCTATTCAGAATAACTGACCACTCTGGTGATAAAACACTCTCACAATAGGAATTTATTTTAAGTTAAAAAAAATCCTAAAGAGTCAGTCTATACATAAGGTCTTGCTCAGGCTTGGAAGTCATAGATAAGGCTGTCAGTCAGACTTAATCTGAAAGGTATAGACAATAGGGGGAAAAAAACCCAACCCTTGACACATTAATATGTATAACACCATGATGGAGCTTTTCCTATTCCAAAGAGATTTCAACAACACCATAAAGAAAGGCACTGCTCAAGTGCTTGACCCATTACTGTAATAGCCTCTCCTTCTCTATAGCCAAAATACAAACTATGCCACAGTGGATTTAGCAAGTCATTGGAATATAATGGTATAGCACACTTGGATAGCTATAGAGCACTAAAACTTGAATCTAGCATGTTGCTAATAATTTTTAGCTTTCGTTAAATACATTAGTACTGTTGTTAAATCCTACCCACACTTTTACAAGATCAAAGTTATTTTTCACTTATTTTATGGTTACGTTTGGGGTTTTCTTGGCAAAGGTACTTAAATGTTTCCCATTTCCTTCCCCAGCTCATTCTGTAGATGTGGAAACTGAGGTAAAGAGGGTTAAGTGACTTGCCCAGGGTCACACAGCTTAGCTAGTATCTGAGGACAGATTTGAACTCACAAAGAAAGGTCTTCTAGACTCTAGGTCCGGCACTCTATTCACTACACAACCTAGCTGCCCTATCAATGTTCCTAGGAGAAATTAAATTTATTATTTATTTCAGAAACAGAAAACAGAGGAACAAAAATAAGGAAAGGAGGACAGTCATTCATTTGGCAAACAATAATCCATTAACTGAACCAACCAATCAGTCAACCAGAAAGAATTTATTAAACATTGTACAAAAGACTGACATTTGTAGGTTCTGGAGATTCAAAGACAAAATTCAGTCTCTGCCCTCAGGGAGTTTATATTCTATTGGAGGAGAAAGAATACAGGCTCTAGAGCAGTTCTTCTCAACCTTCCTAATGCCGCGACCCTTTAATACAGTTCCTCATGTTGTGGTAACCCTCAACCATAAAATTATTTTCATTGCTACTTCATAACTGTAATTTTGCTACTGTTATAAATCATAATGTAAATATCTGATATGAAGGATGTCTTTTCATTGTTACAAATTGAACATAACCCACAGGTTGAGAACCACTGCTCTAGAGTAAGAAGTACTGAGTTCAAATCCTGCCTCTGCCATTCACTAGCCATGTGACCTTGGGCTAATAGTCATTTCAGCTCTGTAGGTTTTGGTTTCCTCATTTACAAAATAAGGAAGTTGGACTAGATGGTCTCTGTCTCTTCCAGTTTTCAGTCTTTCATCCTATGATTTTATGTGAATATAAGAGGAGCAAGGGGACCTCACAGATGTATTCCTCTATGGAGAAGTGTGAGACTAATGCTGGAAATTCAGTCCTTCCTCTCTTTAAGAGTGAGGGAAGAAACAGAATGAGCTAGGGTATAGAGGATGGTTTTAAAGGTAGAGCAAATGAAAGCTCACAGAATGGAATGGTGAGATGCCCTGGGAGGGCACAGAAGGTGCTTCTGGGGGCCTCCTGACACAGCTTCCATGCCCAAGGGCTTCAACTTCCATGACCCTAGGCTTCCACTTTACCAAGAATTCCAAAGGTAGAACTTTTATCCCCATGCTTTACTGCACTCTGACTCTCTGACGTGAAGCCAATACATCCCATTCTGCATTTCTTCAAAGAAATTTATTGAATACATCTTTTTAACTCCACACCCATCTCCAAAAAAAAGAAAGGAATAAGTGAATCCAGACCAATGACCCTAGAAGAAGCCTGAAACACAAATTAGTTTTAAGTAATAGAAAGAAGCCTAGTAAATACAAGTTGGAGAAAGGGCCCTCTCTGAGGCAGCCCTGGTTTTCTCTCTACAGGTTAAATAGACCTTGTAATCCCCACTCCCTTCTCAGGGTTAGAGTAATAAGGGTGGACCAAGGGAAAAGTAAACCTATAGAGATGCCTTAAGGCAGAAGTTGGGAATGAGTGGCATCATTCACACGAGAGTGGAGGCCAGAGAGAGGCAGTGAGTGGTCTAGCCAACAATGCATCATCCCCACCCCCACTGATAAACCCCCTCCCCAAGTGGGAGCTTGTCCTGTGATTTTTTTCTTTCTTTTTCTTTCTTTTCTTTCTTCCTCTTTCTTTCCCTTTTTTATATGCATTTCTTTGCAAATTTTGAATACTTTACTTTGGACATTTAAATACTGCAGTAATGATTTCTTCCTGTCCCATTTTAAAAAGCACACATTTTCAGTATTATTTCATTGGTAGAAGCACTGGATATGCCTCTTGTGGTTATTGAGTCATTTCAGCTGTGTCCAGTTCTTCATGACCCCATTTGGGGTTTTCTTAGCAAAGATACGGGAGTAGTTTGTTATTTCCTTCTCCAATTCCTTTTAGAGATGAGGGAACTGAGGCAAATAGGGTTAGGTGACTTACCCAGAGTCATGCTGATAGTATGCATCTGAGCCTGGATTTGGACTTTGGTGTTTGTGACTCCAGGCCTGGTGCTCTATTCACTGTACCACATAGCTGCCCCACCACTCTTATAAAAATACATCTTCTTATTAGTACTCATGAAAAAAATAAAAACCTCCTAAAAGGTGTTCCTGACTCCAGGCCTAGCCACTGTGCTACCTAGCTGCTCCCAGGAGATACGACTATACTTTTTAAAATTCAATTTTATTTCATTTTAGTTCTGAATGCTCCGTCTCACTTTGCCTCTTCCCCCACCCATTAGGAAGATAAGAAAAAACAAAACCAATTACAAATACTCATATTCATGCAAAGCAAATTCCCACATAATCCCTGTCCAAAAAAATAAAAGAAGAAAATGAAAAAGAAGAACAAGAACAAGAAGAAGAACAAGAAAAAAGAAGAAAAGAATAAGAAGGAGAAGGAGAAGAAGAAAAAGAAGGAGGAAGAGGAGGAAGAGGAGGAGGAGGAAGAGGAGGAGAAGGAGGAGGAGGAGGAGGAGGAGGAGAAGAAGAAGAAGAAGAAGAAGAAGAAGAAGAAGAAGAAGAAGAAGAAGAAGAAGAAGCTTGTGTTCTATCAGTGCTCTATCTGGAGACGGGTTGCCTATTTCATCATGAGTCCTCTGGAAATGGAATTGGGCACTGTATTGATTATAGTTACTCGTAAGTTTTTCAAAGTTAATTTTCTTTATAATATTTTTTGTTATTGTGTTAATTGTCCTTCTGGTTTAATTCACTTCATTATGTATCAGTTCATCTAAGTCTTCCCAGGTCTTTTTTCCCTGAAGTCATATCCTTCATTATTTATTACATAACAATAACATTCCATCATATTCATATGTCATAATTTGTTAAACCAGTCCCCAATTGCTGGGTTTCACCTCAGTTTCTAATTCCTTGCCACCACAAAAAGAGTAGCAATAAGTATAAATATATTTCTAGAAATGAATTCCATGTATGTGTCCTTTCTCTCTTTTTTTGATTCTTGGGGTATAAGCTAGTAGCATTTTAGCTGGGTAGGCACAGTTTAATAGCTTTGGGGATATAGTTCCAAATTGTTTCTAGAATAATTAAATCAGTTCACAACTCCACCAACAATGCATTAGTATACCTGTTTTCCCACATTCCTTGCCACATTTGTCATTTTCCTTTTTTAACATCCTAGTCAATCTAACAGGTGCTAGGTAGCATCTCAGAATTGTTAAACATGTGTTTCTCAAGGGGCAGAGCCAAAATGGTAGAGTAAAAGCAGGAACTTCCTCAAGCTCCCTCTCCAGCCACGACTAATATCTATTTTAAAAAAATGACTCAAAACAAACTTTAGAGCTACAGAACCCACAAAGTGATAGAGAAACAAATGTCCCACTGAAGGCAGTCTGGCAGGCCAGCAGGAAGGATCTATCACACCTGGCTGGGAGTCAAGAGCAGTACTGCATGAGCTGCACCAGCGCAGACTGGGGGAAGCCCCAACTGGCTGGAGCAGACATCAGGAGAGTGAATCACCAGCAGCTGAGGTGGTTTCCAGACTTCAAAATCTATAAATGCCAAAGAGAAAGTAAAAGGTCAGTAGGGACAGCTGTTGGAACTGGGTAAGAAAAGAGCATGATCTGGCCCCTGACCCCAGGGTGGCTGAGGTGGCTACATCTGCTGCTGCTGCATGGCTGCCTCCAGAGCTCCAGGTCTACATATTATAGGGGGACCAAGTGAACATTCAGAGGGTAATCAATCTTGCTTTGACCTGTTTGGATCAGTTTTGCAGTCCTGGGTGGGGGTACTGGAGTGAGGAATGCCAGTGTGCCAGAGCTTATGGTGGATATACAGAGGGCACCCTCCTCATAGCTCTGACAACATTTCTGGAAGCAGCTGTGTAAACCCCAGCAATTTGGGGCACAGCTCTCTCAACTGTGGAAGCAGAGTTCTACTGTGCCAAAGAGCTCAAAGGTCAAGTAATTGGCTGGCAAAGTGAGCAAAAAGAGGAAGCACAATCAGATGATAGAATCTTTTTTTTAGGGGACAAAAAGGAACAAAACATGGAACGAGAAGAAGAAAACAAAGTCAAAACTCTGGCATCAAAATCTTCCAAGAAATATATGAATTGATTGGGGGCAGAGCCAAGATGGTGGCATAGAAGCAGCAAGGTCCCACAGCTCCCACACCGCCACCCTAAACACCCATAAAATTATGAGCCCAGACAAAGTCTAGGACTCTCAGACTCACAAAAATACAGAAAACACATCTCTTGCCGAAGGCATCTCAGCAGCAGGGGTTCATTGGGTGGCCGGGAGCAGAGGCTGGCAAAGGCTGAAGCTGAGACCGCTCCAGGCCCAGGGTGGTGGGAAGGAGCTGGGCTGAGCTGAGCCAAGCTGAGCCACAGTCAGTCTGCAAAGGAGAGGATGTACAGCCTCCAGCACCTCCACATCTGCCAAGACGTGAGAAACAGGAAGGGAGAGGGGCGGGTCAATCATAGCAGAGACTAGCCCAGCCCAGAACTGCAGCCGCGGCCAGGCCAGGCCCCAGGGTGGCCAGGAGGAGCTGAGCCTCCCAAACCACAGCTTGAGTCTACTTCAGAGAAGATCTAAAGTACCTGTCTGATGGGATCTTAAAATCCTGCAAACCAGGGTCAGAGACGGTTAGTGAAAGTGAAACTTTTAAAATCAATTTGGGGGAGGAAAAGCAGTTTGGCAAATCTGCCCCTGGGGCAAAGAAGCAGTGAGGAAAGGGAACTGCTGGAAGCAGCGGCAGCCCCCAGCAGGTTGCTTCAGAGCCCCTGGCCTGTGGAATCCTCAGGGGGGCTGAATCAATTGATAAGGGCCAAGTGCTCTTGCGTTGAGTGGCCTGGATCTGGATCATGGTGTTGGGTGGTGGTCCTGAGGTGCGCTTTCAGCAAGCCAAAGCTGGGGGGACTTGAAAAAAACCCCTAATAGCACCGGCAGTTGGGAAAACCCCAGCAATTTGGAACAGAGCTATCCCCCCAGGAAGCAGAGTTTCATACAGCTAAAAAAACAACCAATTAATTGACTGGTCAACATGAAGAAAAGGAAGAAAAATAAGAACAGCAATAAAACTCTAGAATCCTTTTTTGTGGACAAAAAGGATCAAAGCATGGAACAAGAGGAAGACACCGCAGAACTCAGAACTCCCACACCAAATGCTTCCAAGACACTTGAAGAATGCCTAGAAGCT
>CM053600.1:13464769-13527953 GCA_028646575.1 Pseudocheirus occidentalis | reverse complement strand
TAGGCTCATGGGGTCTGGAGCATCCCACAGAGCCAGGCAAGGGGAGCAGCATGGAGCCATGGACCATCCTCCCTGGCCAGTACTTGTGCTTAACTTTGGGGTTTGGGAAGGTCATTCAGCTCTCTGGTTTGTTTAATGATCTAAATTATTGTTGTCTTTTTTTAAAAAAAATAAAATAAAAAGTTTCCGAGCATCTACAAAAAAAAAAAAAAAAAAAGTTAATTAGAGGAGTGAAGCTCACTATCCCATAGTTTGTTGTGGGTAATCCAAAAGGCAGACCTCATATGTCCTTGGCTGTTATCCTTTGCTACTGTCAGAAAACAAAATGGCAAGGGATGGTCCCTTTGCTATTTCTAAACAGCTGAGGTTTCTGATTGGTGTGGCTGAATTGTTCAGTTTGCCATAAGCCCAACTTACCCTCTCCTCAGAAAAGAAAAATGTTCAAAGTAAGAAGACCCAGGTTTGAATCCCCCTTCTGACACTACTTTGGACAAATCATGGAACCCCTCTGAATAACCTATAAAATGAAGAAGGCTGAGATGAATGACTTCTGAGGTCCCTTGAGTGGTAAATCTATGTTGCTAAATCCACCAGTATTCTTTGATGCTCCATGTTGCAGAGCAATTTCTTTTGCTCCAGTCAGTTCTTACAGAGATTTTTTTTCAAATCTATCTCCAAAGTGCCTCCACACAGATCTTGTTTCCAACCATACCAAGATCATTCCACAACACGAGCATTTTCTCAATAGATGGTCTTTGCTGGAAGGACGGATCTGATGCTGCTAACCTTTTGTATTGAGCCCAAAATTTCCAGCCAGTACGCAAATGTTTTTAGTTCAGCAAAATCTAAAATCCTTTCAGCAGAGCCCTTTAAACCCATGTGTAGAGAAGGAAATTGAATCCACATGTGTCTGATTCATTTACACTTAACTCATCAAAATGTTTGGTCAGAAGCATTTGATTTCCAGGAAGCCCCAGTTATTGCTCTAATCTTTGAGTAAGAAAGATGCACTTGGCTAGCAAACGGCTGGCATGCAGCCCTAGGAGTGGGCTGTTGTTCCTTCAGAATCCAAAAGTCTGAAAGATTAAAAGGGAGTTCAACTTGATAAAATATTTCCACTCAGCCCTGGCTAACATGGGAAAAATTCTCTGACGTTTTTCATGAGAAATTTTCTCCCCATGCATGCTTTTGGGCAGGAGCTACAACAGCCAAGTCAAGGAATTGATTACAAACTGCTGTGTAATATTTCAGTAGCATCTGCACCATCATAGAGGATGGAACAGCCGCCATATTGCAATATATTTCCTCTCAGTTCCACTGGAGCAGAAAGCAAATAAATGGCAAGAGAAGAAGAAAAATGTTAGTTACCTCAGTGTGAGGGTTTTTAATATGGATTCTGTGACCTTGTTTAAAAGAATTATAACTACATTTAAATAAATTGGTTTTCTTTGGAATCCTATTAACTTTATTTTGTGCCTTTACAAACATCATTCTGAGGAGTCCTAAGATTTAGCAGACTGCCAAAGGAGTCTATGAAACACACAGAGGTTAAGAATGCCTCCCCTTAGGGCAGTGTGCCTGAATGCCTACACTTGGAGACTTTAGCACCCCAACTTCCTCTTTCAAGGGGTACTTGGCACTGAGTTTTCCCTAATGTAAAGCATTGTGTGACATTTTGACTGGAGGTAGCTACAATGCTCATGTACACTTTGTAGGTGTAGGTTCAAGAGGCAGCATTGAAGTCATGAAACAACAGTGGACTTGAGATCAAAACACCTAGTATTCAAATGCTGGTAGGGAGAGCTTAAGCATCTCATCTCTCTAGACCTCAGTCTGTGTAAAATGAGGGGGTTGAACCAGCTGATCTGTGAGGTCCCTTAGAGTCCTGAGTCTATGAGACCGAGTTTTCTGTAAAGTTAGTTTCAAGGGAATGATTTTTTTTTTCCGGTGGCACAGTGGATAGAACACTGGACCTGAAGGAAAGGAGATCTGAGTTCAGATTGAACCTCAGACACTTTCCAGCGCCTGAGGTAATCCTGCTTAAGTCACCTAATCTTTTTCTGCCTCAATTTTCTCAACTACAAAATGGGAATAATATGGCACCTGTGTCACAAGGTTTTCATGGCAAAGATTCTAGAACAGTTTGCTATTTCATTCTCCAGTGGATTAAGGAGTGCCGGAGTTAAGTGACTTGCCCCGAGTCACACAGCTAGGAAGCAGCTGAGGACACATTTGAACTCAGGTCTTCCAGACTCTAGGCCCAGTGTTCTATCCACTGACTCCTGCCTGGCATACAGTAAGTACTTAATAAACCCTTTTCTTGTTACTCTGCATTCAATTAGGATGTACCACCACCAGGACAACAATGATACCTCAGTTATGACCTCAAAGATCCAAATATCTGGTTTTCCTTTAGGAATGCATATATGAAAGGGTAGAATAATTTTGCTTTGAAAAAAAACATAGTATCAAAAATTTATAACTGAAAGGGACATTAGGCATCTAAGTGTCATGGTAAATAGGGCTCTGGGCCTGGGGTGAGGAAAATCTGAGTTCAAATCTTTATCCTTAGACACCTACTAGCTCTGTGACCTTGGGCAAGTCACTTAACTTCTGTCAACCTCATTCTCTTCCTCTGTAAAATGAGAATAATAACAGCACATACATAACAGGGTTGTTGTGATTTGTAAATCACTTAGTACAGTAACTGGTACGTTATAAGAGATGAATTTGCATTTTCCTGACTCCAGATCCCACACCTATCTACTCTATCAATCTATTTTTCAAAATACAGCTCCTTTGAATGACCTAAGCTTACAAGTGCCGTCTGTGATTTTTTTCATGGAATCATACAGAATACAGAGGAGGAAGAACACTTAGAATTCACCAGATTCAGTCCCCTAATTTTAGAACTGAGGGAAACTGAGTCTCAGAGAGATTTGAACATAGGTACATGGACTCCAAACCAAATATCCTTTCTGCTATTTCTAAGGGTCTCTTCTCTTAGCCATAATTAGGCCCTAGAACCTGGGCTTTTCTAGGCATTATCACCTCACCTCTCTGGGTTGTATTACACTTTAGTTTGTAGAGGTGGTCACAGGCCTTTATCTACAATCTGATTACTAAAATAAACATGAAACCCTTCTTTCAAGCATTTAAGGGCTCTCTACTAAACATTCTTCTATTAAAGTCCTACTATGATACCTCATTGTAATACAGAGGTTACCCTGGGTTTTTGAAAGTCACGTCATCAGTGCTCCAACTTTGGCAATTCCTTCCAAGTTGAAAACTCTTCAACTTTGGACCCAGCAGTAAAAAGTCAAACAAGAACAACCTCACTAAATTTAGAGCCAAACTCATCCATGCCCAGCAGTTTCCTTCTAGACTTTGTTTCTCTTTCTTTTCCAAGTCTTCACTCTCATATAGCCCTCCTTTCCTAGTTTTCTTCTCAACTTTATTTCTCTTTCTGTTAAAAGTCTTCACCCTCATATAGCGCTCCTTTCTTAGAGACTAATTATGTCCCCCTCTTTGGTCAATCTTGGCCCAGTCAACCACGAATGCCTTCCCTGGTTTTCCTTTTGCTCCATAACCCTTTCCAAGCCTCAGGACTCAGAATCACATGCAGGGCCCTCACCTAAGTGGATCCCTTTCTAGATGCCAGTTTTCACAGGAAACAAACAAACAAAAAGCCTTGTGACATGGGGAAGATAATACCCACATATCTTTATCTCCTCTCTGTTCCCTTCAATCAATATAATTTTCTTTTTCTTTGTTTCTCTTCCCCATCCTGCTTCCCTGCTCTCTCCAAGGCATCTATTCTCCAGCTTTCAAGTAATTTTTCTCCTTAAAACATTCTTGTTAACACTTAAACCTTGAACTACACTAACCCCACCAGTGCATGAGATGAGGGGCATCGTTCACAAGTACACTTTCACCACCCCCAAATGAAGCAGGACAAACACCACCACCCACAAAATACTTATTTTTGGAGCTCTATGTTTACTCACCTTGAGAAGGCAAGCTATGTAAGAATGGCACTCTGTTCTTGATACCCTATAAAACTCTGGACACACAGTGGGTTCTTACTCAATCAGATTTATTCTTATAAGATCATAAGATTTAGAGTGGGAAAGCATGACAGAGCTCAGGGTCTGATGATCCCGTCATTTTAAGACAAGGGAAATGAGGCTAGGAATGGAGGTGTTGTTACTAGAAATCACTCTTGCTAAGAGCAATAATCGTGATGGCTGAAATACTAGAGCCGTTTGCAAATGTCCTATAAGGGGAAAAAAGGCAAATGTGGTGCAACAAAAAAGAGTCCTGGATTTTGAATGAAGGCGATTAATCTGTGTGACCTTGGGTAAATCACTTAACATCTCTAGGTTCCAGTTTCCTCTTTCAGAATGAGGGGATTGGACAGATGATCTCTGCGGTCCCAAAAAATAAGGATAAGATTTACTGAATAAAAACTCCCCAGTCAAATATAAGCCTCTCAAAGGGACAGTTTCATTTTTTTGTTTTGTTTTTGGTCTTTATGTCCCTCATACCAACACAGCGCTTGGTAAAGAAGAGACACTAAGAAATTTACATTGTGGGAGTTGAAGTGTATTTGATCACCTAACAGGGACTTGAGTGTTTACTCTGTGACAGACGAATGCTGAAGATACAAAGAAAAGTAAAGATGAGCAAATAAACAAAAAAATCCAGTTCCTGTCCTCAAGGGAATTATATTCTAGTCTAGGAAACAATCAAAAAATACAAGATATAGAAAGAACAGATGTAAGGGAATCTAAGAGGGAAGACACAAGTAATGTTGAGGAAAGAATATACAGGAGCTGAGACCTGCAGAAAGTCAGGGAAACCTAGAGGAAGAGGGGACAGGGAGAACGTTCCAAACAAGAGGAACAGAGAGGGTATGGAAATGGTGTGTCGTGAACAAGGAACAACCAGGAAAACACTCATCCCTGGATCATGAAATGCAGGAAGGGAAGTAGAGGGTAAGAAGCCTGAAAGGATGAGAAGGAGCCAGTTTGTGAAGGTCTTAAAAGCCAAACTGAGGATTTTATAGTTGATTCTGGAGGTAATAGGAAAGGCACTAGCATATACCTTCTAGCTCTAAATGCAGTACTGAAACTGGAAATAGAAAAGAATCATACATAGCATTCCATATCTATGATAGAAAAGTCTTCAACATGCTTGTTGGATCAACAGAGATCAGCTGTTTCTGAATTTGTACTGTCCCACAGCCCCAGCTAATCAGCTCAGTTAGAAACAACAGTAGAGGGGGCAGCTAGGTGGTATAGTAGATAGACCACCAGTCCTAGACTCAAGAGGACACGCGTTCAAATTTGGCCTCAGACACTAGCTGTGTGACCTTGGGCAAGTCACTTAACCTTGATTTTCAAGGAAGGAAGGAAGGAAGGAAGGAAGGAAGGAAGGAAGGAAGGAAGGAAGGAAGGAAGGGAGGGAGGGAGGAAGGAAGGAAGGAAGGGAGGGAGGGAGGGAGGAAGAAATCGTAATAGAAAAAGTTCTAGGATAATCCTGCCATCAAACACAGAGACAAAGTCTTAGAAGACATGATCACATTCATAAGCATCTTAAAGATTTGCTTGCCCACAATCTATTCTCGATTCACTGCCCTCAGTTATTTATTCTCATTGCTCTAATGTCACCATCCAATGAACTTTCATCGTTACTGATATGTAATTCTCAAGCTGCATGGTTACTTTGGAAAGTCAGTCAATAGCCTTGCTTTTTGTTGTCTAGTCTTTGTTCGGTCCTGTCCAACTCTTTGTGACCTCATTTGGGAGTTTCTTGGTGTAGACACTGGAGTGTTTGCCATTTCCTTCTCCAGCTCATTTTGCAGATGAGAAACTGAGAGAAATAGGGTTAAATAACTTGCCCAGGGTCACACGGCTAGGGTCTGAAGTTGGATTTGAACTCAGGAAGAGAAGACTTTCTGACACCAGGCCAGATTCTCTATCTACTGTGCCACCTAGCTGCGTATGAGAACCTTGATTAGGCATGTCTATAGATGCTGTCAGGTGATAGAGAGAAATCTGCCCAAGCAAAACCATCCAGATAGAAGAAGATCTGTCTGTCTCTAAGACAAGTGCATAGGTATACAGAAGTTTTTATTTCATTTATTTGCCTTCTAAACTGATATTTTATTAGTTTTTACTGTTCAACTTAAAACATTATAAACTTTACAATTAAGAAAAATGCTCTCTTGGAGTATAAGAACAAATAGATAGCAATAAATGAAAATGCCCCGAAGTGGCAAGAATGAGCATTTATGAAAATAACAGAAATTTAAATGCTCCCATGAATCTATGAGTTCGTTGATTTAGAATTTCCCCCCAACAATGCTTATTGCAACTCATTGGCACCTGCCCCTGCTTATATGACCTTTGTCCACATCTAGCCGTGAGTACTTCACAGGCGTCCACCCAATAGACTCAACAACAGCCTTAGTTCTCTATTGTGATGTCAAGTGAAGAAAAGGATGAACTTCCACACTTTGGGTGGAATCCCTAGGGTAAATAATGCATGGACAAGAGTTACCCAGGTATGGACACAAATGGCTGGGTTGAGATCTGTGTCATTGGAGGGAACTTTCAAATAAATAAAATCATAGATCCTGCCTTACCTGAGTAGTCCTTACTCCTGAGCAGTCCTTCACTGCTTATCACACACCATCTCTCACTCCTGTTACTCTTTAAAGTTGCTCATTGATTATGATGACTCACCATTTTCTGCTACCTTCTCTTCTGTGTGATGCTCATTTTTAATTCTTCAGAGACTGCAGCATTCCATATTCCATAAAGGCAGCTGACAACTCAGCCAATAAAATAGGTCCAGGGTAGAAGGGGAAGCAACCAGTCTGAATGAGGTACCCTCATACAGAGTACATGCAGCCCTGCTTTGGAGTCAGGATACTGAAGTTCAAATGTTGATGAGCCACTCACTAGCTATTTGACCTTGAAAGAGGAACTTTATTTCCTAAATCTTAGTTTTCTGACCTGCAAAATGGAGCAAATGATATGGGCAAACGTCCCATTATAAGGTTATTGTGCAAAAGAAATATTTAAGAAACTTTTGATGTAAGTTGTTATTATAATAACAATTATTGTCATTATTGCCTGTGTCAGGCACAATTACAGTTGAGAAATTTTTGCTAATTTTGTCTGCAAAAGCTGGTCGTACAAAATACTGACCAAACAAAACTAGTATTGAACCTCATTTCTAAGAGCTTGAAAGTTCACAAACATTTTCTCTCACTTTTTTTCTACCATTCCTTATTTTCTCTTACTCCCTTTGCTTAAGAAAAAACATTTTTTCTTTCTCCCCATGACATGTAAAAAGATTTCACAATATCATCAAGCCTGGATGGTTGTACTCAGATAAATCTCCTGTTTGTCTCATGACTAAGTGCTAAATTGAAAATGATTCTCAGTATTCGCACCACCAATGAGCTACTGGAGAGAGTGTTTGGTGTCATTTAAGGCAGGAATATTGCCATTTTTCGTCCAGTAATGTTTCTCCTATTCTGACTGTACTTATGATTTTAATTATCACATAATCACCTTGTATCTTAGATGACTATATTTACTAGTAAAGAACTGTGAGCTCTGGAGCTCAAAGGTATCATGTAAGGTCAGCCTCTCTAAGTGTACATTCATTCGGGAAATTTCAAATAAAGCACATGCTTACATGTTATTTATGACCTCATTTTTGTTTGGGATTTCTGGTTTATAAAATTTTCCTGAGGTCGACCATCTCACACCTTCATATTTTCCTTCTTATGATCTTAAATGTTAAAAAACAGGGAGAAAAGCAGACTTGGGTCTGTTGGTGCTAACATCTTGATTTGTGTTTGTACTGTAGCTTTCTACTTGTTAATCCAAGCCAATGGTTAAAAAAAAAAAACCTAAAATATCCTGTTATAGGCGGTTCAGCGGCTATACTCTAGCTCCTCTTCCTCTCCTCCCACCAATGCAATTTTTTCTTATTCGTTAAATTACATAGAAATATATGTATTTCTACAAATTGCATAATCATAAAAGAATCAACCCGTTTCCTCACCAGGCCCATTGGAAATCACCCCCAAAATGAGGTCCTGAGAAGGAGGAGCAGGAAGTATAATGTCTGGCTAACCCCAAAAGGCTTTGGTTGGAAACTATTTGCTGCCTCTAAAAAAAGAGAGAGCGAGAGAGAGAATGTTCTAGCAGTCCACCCAGGAACTCCAGAAAAGCAACATGGAGGTAAAAAAGCGAGACAAGCACTCCGCAAGCCTTGTTGGCAAAACATACTGAAAAAGACTGCATACGCTGGCAGCCCAACCCTTCCGGTTGGTTCCCAAGACTCAGACACAAGGACGACTGAGGCCAGAGCCGGGGGCCGGGTTCACCGCCCAAGATGCATGGATGCCAAAAGGTTTGGACATATTTGTGGAAGTGCTCCATTCTTTTCTGTTTAAGTTGCCTGTTATAATTGTGGGAGGTTGTGATTGTGTGTGTGTGTGTGTGTGTTTTAAACACTTTTCACCTCCAATACTTTTATTGGGAGAGGATACTACAAATCATGGGCATAATTAGTGCCACTCTTCAGCGCCTTGTGAGGCTCCTGTTCATTTTCTTGGCACCAAGTATATTAGTTTTACAGAATTCGTTTAGTTTCCATTTACCAAGAGATAAATTTAAGGGAAGCAACATAGAAACCCACTTCAGACTGTACATTAGAGGTGACCTCTTTGCTACACCCTCCTTGCTAGCTCCACAATTCATGAGCTATAAATATGGAGTTGCTTTGTACAGTAGACCCCTCTTCTGCTTCATTTCAATGTCCTGCAAGCCCATTAATACTCCCTGAAAATCCCTCCAGCTACCTCACCCTTCTCAAGAAAGATTTATAATAGCAGGATACCGAAGCTCAGTCTCATGTTACAAAAACCTTAATTTCTTGGGGAAAAAATGCCTGATGAAATGCAAATAATTAGAATTGAGCTGCCCTGTTGGAAAGAAAATGAGTCAATGCAGTGTGCTGCTGTGCTCTTGCCTAGTCTCTGGGCTTGATTTCTCCCGGCCAGCTCCCCTGCCCCCCTACACCACTGACTATTAAACGGAATTTGGTGCACAGAATAGATTTCCTAGGTCATCAAGAAGATTGGAATACGATTATTTCCATTCATGAAATTAATGGTGATGTGAAGTAAGGATCACATTGAGATTAGGTCTACATATCACCAGTCATCATCAGAAGACAGTTTTACTTTGCTGTCTTCATTTTTGTAAAATTTTTTGGTCTCAATCTGCAATTTTATTGGCATAGGGAAATTTAGATATAAAAGCTCCCCTCTATCAATGCAGAGAAGCATTCATCTTCATTTTCTAGTAAGGATCACACAGAACATGCCAAAGGCATCTCTGCAAGTCAGGTCTTCCTGACTCCCAAGTGGAAGGTTCACACTAATTTTTCTGCATGGGATTTCATATTTGGAGTTGAAGGGCTTAGGATTCCAATAATATTTCATCAACTAACTGTATAGCCTTTTATAAGTCACACGACTACTTTAGGCCTCAGTTTTCTGATCTGAATAATGGAGGGGTTGAATGAGTTGATTCCCAAGGCCCCTTCTCACTCTATAAATTCTTGAGGCCAAGACCAGCCCCACTTAGTGATTTGGATACAAAATATTATACAGCAGATGGATATATCATCATTAATAGAGGCTAAATTTGATAAAGGTAGGATTGCCCTGTTTCTATTCCATTCTTATTTACGGCATTCTTTATCACTATTACAGTAAATCATATGCATATATTTCTCCCCCTTAAAGTGAAGTCCTCCCTTGAAAAAAAATGGCTAGTCAAGGGAGAAAAATCAGCACATTTACTGTCTAAAAATGTGCCGATATTTCTTCATGGCGTGGAATTGACCCTGGCTTCTTGAAACTTGTGCCAACAGAGAACAAGTTCTTCATGGGGTCTGCCAAACTCTGTGTATAAACTTGGTATGTCTGGTATTCAAGCTAAGTCTTGAGAGAGTTCATCCCAAAGAATACTTAATTTTTAGTCACAGCAACTACTAGAGATAATCAACTAAATTGGAGAGAGATTGGAATTCGTGTTGGTGGAGGGAATATGCACACCGATGAAATTACTCATCATTGGAATATTGAAGATGGTCCATTAAAGAATGAATGGAACCTCGGTACCCAAGTACATACCAATTTGAGAGCCATAGATATTATCCTAGGGAAATATGGAGAAGTGAACCCTCCTCGAAATAAGCCTACTAGTTAAATCTATAATTCATTCAATGATGCTAATGATGCTGAGGCTGATGAAACTTACCTGGGCCTCAGTGTTTTTTTTTCTTTGTAAAATAAAGATTTTGACCTCTGAGATTTCTTCCAACTCTAATCTAGATAAGATAGATGCTGTGATCCTAAGTGCTAAGATGATTAAACTTAAACAAAACTACAAAAAATGACCACAAAATAATTTATTCCCAAGTATCTAAAGTAGAAAAGAAAACAACCTTTCACTTGAAAATCCTTTCTTTACAGTACCAGAGATAGAATTAGAATTAAGTGTCCTCTTTAAAACTGAGTTAGTAAATTAACTTGTATCTGGATTTCTAAGTAGGATTTTCTGAGATGACTTTTCCCTCTACTCCTTCAGGAAAAAAATGCAAAAAAGTGTAGATTAGTCCATATGACACCATCGGTGAACTATTGACCTTTGGGTCACTGTAACCCTGGACAGAGTTAAAGCATCTATTTTAGCATTCTTTCCCAAATGATATTGTTACAAGCTGGTTTTCTCTACCATAACATAGATGAATACTTTCTCCCTAAGTGGCTTAGATGCTATTTTAGAAACCCACAGTTTTGGGAAAAAATGGTTTTAAACTATTTAAAAGAACAAAACTTTGCTTTTCTATTTTACTGTAAGGGTAGATGGATGGATAGGGAATATTTCAAAAGCATATTAGATGTGATTCATTCCTATATTCTGGTTTTTTGGCCTACAATTACAATTGTCCCTCCTGTTGTGTAACATGGAACCGACAACAAAGTGCCTAATTAATTTATCCGTCTAGTTATACTATTCTGTCATGGATCATATGGCACTAAAAGAGTATCAGGCAACTTAGAAGGAATTTATGTGGCTCCAATCACTGGAAATATTTTTCAAAATCAGAGAATCAAAACATGAATCCAGGAAGAATTTCTCTTTACAATAGATAATACCACATTTCATCTTGTCAACTTTCAGATGATGGAGTTTCAACCATTTCTCCTGAGATGTGTTTCCATAATCTACTAGCTCACTCTGCCAGGCAAATTTTCCTAATATTCAGTCCCAAATTTTCTCTTTCTTCATTTTTATCCCAATACTCCTAATTATAATCCCTTATGCTATGCTAAATAATTCTTTGCTCCCCTTGGTCTTTATGCCTTTCAAGTATTTATAGACTGCTAACAGGATCCCCCTAGTAGTCACTTAGCCAAGCTATGCATATTAGACTCCTTTCATCTTTCCTCATAAGTCAATCTCTCTATCTCCTTAATGATTTTTGTTGTTCTTCTCTGAAGTCCATCCAATTAGTCAACACCTTACGGGACCTAAAGAACCTCAAACAGAAAACAGCATGCAGGTGCAGCCTCTCCTGAGTCATGTGGCTGTCACCTCTGCATTTTGCCACATGGTTCCTTGTTCAATGGAATCCCAAAGAGCAATGGGCCACTGATTGAAAGGCCCCCACAAATCCCATGTCTCCCTCCCTGCCTCCTTTCACCCTACATCTCCTTTGGTAGAGCTGCTTTCTAAATTGTCCCTGGCCAGTCATGCTCTGGGATTTGGATGAGCTTTCCAGGTATATTAGCCTTTCCCCAAATTGGTTCATAGTATGATCTTTTCAGACCATATTTCCAACCTCTTCAAACCCTTCAGTTTGATCAGGCAGCCCTTGCTGGTGTTAGCAGTACTGTGCAATCTCCTGTCATCTGGGAATGCCATTAACATGCTGTTTACGGTCTCTTCAAAGAACCTTGCAAAAGATGATAATAAAACCAGGCTAAAACCTAGCTGAGTTTACGTCTCAATATGCATTGCCCTATAGCCCTGCATTTTGTCATAACCTGAATGGCTTTCTAGATTCTGCAGCTTTGGGAGTCATTTACCTCAATTCCATTTGTTCTTTGCAAAATGGGGTGATCTGCAAAACTATACAGTATTTCAGTTTAATGTAGCTTGAGATCATTAATTCAAAGAAATTCGTTTGGGCCTGTATTTGGTGTGAGGTTAGAATAGTTCATCTCGAAAGCCCCTTCCAGCTCTCTGTCCTTAAATAATAACTTTTAAAATATACAGTCCAAGTTTATATCTCTCAGGATAATGTCAGGTGTCTTATTGTTGTTCAGTTGTTTTTTTTTAACCTTGTTCAACTCTTCATGACCCTATTTGAGGTTTTCTTGCCAGAGATTCTGGAGTGGTTTGCCATTTCCTTCTCCAGATCATTTTATAGAAGAGGAAACTGAGGTAAACAGGGTTAGGTGACTTGCCCAGGGTCATACAGTTATCAAGTGTCTGAGGTCGGATTTGAATTCAGGAAGATAAGTCTTCCTGACTCCACTCCTGGAAATCTATCCACTGCACTTCCCAGCTGCTCTCACGTGCCTTGTGGGAATACAGTAAACAGCTTGGTTTAGTGACGGTGACAAAAAAAAATGACCTAACCAATAATTCATATCCTACCTACCATCAGATACACCAGTATTAATTAAATAAAACTTGAATAGTCATTGAATGTATTTTGACCTTGTCAGAAGCACTTTCTCAGCCAAAGATTTGCCACTGGGGTGACAATTCTAAAAGAGCAATTAGGAGATTTCGGTATATGAAATGAGAAGGAAGTGATACAATGAAAATTTGATTACTGGTTCTGGAGTCACAGTATGCAGATCCAGATCCTATGCCTCAGCCTCAGTTTTCTAGTCTTTAAAATGAAGAATTTGGACCAGATAGTTTCTGGGGTCCCTTCTAGCTCTAGATATCTGATATTAATATCATAAAATTAATTAATATCTTTAAAGAGTTAATATCCTTAAAGATCTACCACTAACACTTGAATTTTTACTACTGAGGATTTTAATAATCTCATTCATTTGTTTAAAAAATCTATTAAACTGGGGTGGCTAGGTGGTGCAGTAAATAGAGCACCGTTCCTGGAGTCAGGAGTACCTGAGTTCAAATCCAGCCTCAGACACTTAACACAAAAAAAACTAGCCATGTGACCTTGGGCAAGTCACTTAACCCCAACTGCCCTCCAAAAAGCAAAAAAAAATCTATTAAACTATAAATATCTCTGGAAGAGCCAACCAAATAAGTGTTAGCAATCATTTGGATTATCTTAGTACAGAGGTTCCCAAATTTATTTGGCCCACCACCCCCTTAGAAAAATTACTCAGCATTCCCCTGGAAATCTGTTGTCTTTAACAGTTTTTTTTAATTTGCATCATTTAAAAATAAATTTTAAAAATAAATGAATTTTAATAAATTTAATATTTATTGTAATTTAATTTCAATTTTAATTTAATCTTAAATATAATACTTTATTGTAAATTTGTGTGGGGGGTTTTCCTGCACTGAAATTTTGATGACAGAATATTACATCATGTGACCATATAGTATGATATTGTAAACAAGCAATTACATGTATATATACCTGCCTGCTTTACTTCCTGACAATGAGGAACATACCCACCTGTCAACACTTGCTTGTTAAGGCCTGTAGGTAGACTTGACCACTGATCAGTCATAACTTGCATTTTGTGGAAAGCAATGTAATCACTACAACTTTAACTGTTTATACAACAGATGAAACATGTACATATGGTTTTTCAAAATTTTCTTCTCTTCTTTCCTTATGCTTCCACTGGCCCCTTATTTTTATTCATTGCTCCTCAATTGCACCTGAGACTACTTCCACCCATTGCCACTGGTCAAGCACCTTCCAAGGGGTAATATTACCCACTTTGGGAACCTGTTAGTAACATTTTATTTACTACATCTTTTTCCAACCTGGTAACAAGACAAGAGCAGAATTAATCAGGGAAAAGTAAGGTTGGTAATTGCAGGGCTCAACATATTCCCTCCAGAAGGCTCTACCTCAATGTTATATCCTCCAGAGTGAGTGTATTTTAGCATCCAGGGTAGCAGATGGACATTAACTATCAGAGGACAGGGCGCCATGAAGGTGGAAATGAGTACAGAAAAACGTACAGGGTGGGTGCAGGTGCCAAATCTGGCTTCGCTCATAATCTTTTCCAGGCTTGCATTGGAAATAGGATTTGGGTAGAGTAACAAGTGTCTGAAGAGGATGCTAAGAAGAGATAATGAAAATGTTCCTTGCCCTGTCTGCCTACACACACACACACACACACACACACACACACACACACACACACAGAAACCCCACAATGTAGACTTTCAATGCTAAATAAAATATGAAAGGTATTGTCCATCATTTTCAGGAGTGTATAATCTATGAGAATACAGATTGGAAATATTTACTTAGCAAAACTTTGGGCACAAAGTCATTCATTAAGTGCTCGAATTTCTTCAACTCTGTAAAAAGGAAGATTTCAAATAAAGTCACACTCGAAAAACAAAAGAACATTCTAATTGAAAACTAACATGTTTCCATAAAGTCGTCTTGAATTTTTGAACAGGAAAATAAAAAGCATTAATCCAGAAAGATCTTTTCCAATGCATCAGCATTAACCCTTAAACTAAGCTCTACCGGAATAATTTCCAAGATAAAGCCCATTTTTCCTTCTGAATCTTCTCTTCTTAATTTTTTTTTTTGCTTCTAGCCTTATGGGGCTGGATGCCACAAAGAGAGAGGATTGTTGCTGATTCATTCTCAGTCATGTCTAACTCTTCATGACCCCAGTTGAGGTTTTCTTGGCAAAGATAATGGAGTGGTTTGTCATTTCCTTCTCCAGTTCATTCTACAAATGAGGAAAGGGAGGCAAACAGGTTTAAGTGACTTGCCCAAGGTCACACAGCTAGTAAGTGCCTGAAGCCAGATTTGATTTTGGGAAGATGAGTCTTCCTGACTCCAGGCCTGGTACTCTAGCCACCGTGCCACCTATATACGTATATTGTGCATATATGTATATGTGTATTGTATGTACATATATATGCATATGTGTGTATGTAAAATCTCCTTTGCACCTTTCATCAACCATGTAAGTAGGTACAATTAGCTTTGTTGGAACCTATGCTCTTCTCCCCTCATGACCTCCCCCATTTATGCCCCCCTTCTTGAAGCTGAAGAGATATGCCAATATCAACCTATACAGTAGCTGAGCTTCCACTTCCAGTTTACCAAGAAATTTGTCCTGATGAATCATAGACCAAAATTTCAAACTGTCTCTGATATCTCTATATACACATATACTCATTAGTAGATATAAAAAGCCTATTTATTCTTGCAAATCAAATCATTAGCCTGTATTATTTATCAAAAGACTCCTTTAAATTTATCTCTCATTTGAAGCTATTTCCAAGTGCTTTACAAACACTGTTGATGTTCTGTCCTTTGACGTTAAAGATAATAGTAGTCACCCCTAGATGCTTGAGGGTTTTCTCCCCCCACTGGTACTAAGAAATTTGCATTGAGCTGCACACATTTTATCACGATCCCCTTACTAACAAGGGCAAATACATTTTCAAATTGACCACGTCCATAGGCTTGAGAAAAACTGATGGGTCACCAACAGTATCCAATTCTTGTCTCTGACCTTATTCTTTTGTGTTTCAAGAAACTCAGCTAAGCAGTCAGAGATAACTAGATGAAATCTAAAATCTTAACACAAGGATAAGATCCATTTCTGAAACACAGAATTACGCAGGATGAATCTTAGAGTTTGTTTTGTCCAACTTCAATTTCTAATCCTTCATTTTTTTTCCAGATGAGGAAACTGGAGTCCAGACAAGTTAAGCAACTTGCCCAAGGTCACACAAAACAAGGAATCAAACACAGGTTCTCTGACTCTAAATCTTTTCTCTGACCCTTTGAAAGGTTTGCCCAAATTCAATTCAATATCTATTCAAATACATAGCTCAGGAACCTGTATCTTGTGTTCCCCTTTACCAGACCAAGTCAAATGACATAGAAATTCAAGGCAAAAAGCATTTAATAAAATAGATCCCTGGTCTATTTGATTCCCCTTGGTGAGAGTTCCAATAATAAAGCAGAAAAATATCATTGAGTGGGGGAATTTTTTAAAAGGCAAATGCAAATACAAAATTTCTACCCTTTCTTTTGGTTGACTCTTGTGTCATCTACATTTGTCTCAAGTAGTAAAATAAACTTAATTTGATTATCCAGTGTCTCTGCCACTGACTACATGTAAAAGTTTGGGCATATCCAGTGTCTCTGCCACTTACTACATGTAAAAGTTTGGCCATATCAATTAACTACTCTAGGCCTCAATTTCTTCGCCTGAAAAATGAGGGTGTTAAGAAAGCAAAAAAGAAAAATCTATGTAATGATTTCTGTGTATATTTGAAGAGAACAGCAAGTTGTGCATAGTAGATTTGTAGTTTCATGTACAAGCATCTTTTAAAATTGTACTATGGTATAGACATGCTTGTTTTATTCCATAAATTAAAAATTAAAGTTTTCAAAGAGAGCATTGAACGCATTGCCTCTAAGTAAGTTCTCTTCTATGAATATATTAATCTCCATACAACTGACCTGAATCATGCAATGTATTTCCAATAGCATAACCATATTTAATATTGCTAAAACCAGGCAGCTCCCTATCTAAATTATGGCTATCCAGTCTTCCAGTTTCTGGGTAAAAATGAGAAGCAATACATGAAGGCAACAGAAAGGAATGATAGCTGTGATCCTGAGATTCCATTCTGTCATCCTAATGTATTGCTTTCTCATTTTCATGAGACACAATATGGTTATACTTTAAATATGGTTACACTATTAGAAATATGTCATAGCCCTGAGGCCATTTGCATGAACATTGATATGTTCCAGGATTCTGGGGGAGAAAAACACATAGACCACTTGTGGTTAGTAGAAATGAAGTTTTATTGCTAAGCTAGCACTGGTATTTAGCAGAGATCACAGATTTAGAGCTGGAAGGAGCCTTAGGGATCATCTCCAGGGTTTCTTAACCTAGGGTTCATAAACTTTAAAAAAATCTATTAATGCTATTTCAGTTTAATAAGCTTTCTTTGTACTCCTATGCATTTTATTTTATGAATTTTAAAAGGTTATTTTGAGAAGGGTGCCATACGATTCAACAGACTGCCAAAAGGGTACATGCCAGACAAAGGCTAAGAATTCCTAAAGTAGTCCAATCTCTTCACTTTGCGATTGAAGAAATAAAAGTTAAGTAATTTGCCCAAACTCACATGAGCAGCAACTTTCAGAGCTTTGATGTGAATCCATATCAATAGGTTCCAACTGAGTGTTCTTTCCACTATACCATGGTGCCTCAATATTTGTTGAATGAGTAAAGAATGAGATGCTATTAACCTTCATCTAACAAGGAGAAACTGAGGCACAGGAAGATATATTGTGGTTTTCTACATTTCTTGTTCTAATCCATTAGAGGTTTTGGAAACACAAACCACCATCTATGTCTTTTTCCCATAACTCTTAAAAGTTCTATGACCATAACAGGGCAAAATATCATAGAAATATTGGTATAGTATGTGTTAGGAGCACATCAGGGGCTATGATTTCTCTGTTGCATTCTGAATGTCTCTGTTTAAATTAGTTGAGTGAAATTATTGTCCATGGGTATAAGTAGCTTGGTCACAATTTCTGGTTAAGTCTAATAATCTTACATTACCCTTTCTCCTGTTTGGCATTTTCCAAACTCCTGGTAAGTCTAGAGGCACTCATTGAGACCAGACATGAAAAGTTAGACCCACGATGATTGAACAGGGCTAGGTGAAGGAGAAAAAAGTAATCAATGCTTCCAAGTATTTAACTTTCCCACCCCTCTTTCTCAGCCTGAACCCCCAATCTCTCTCCCTTCTATTGGTAATCTAACTCTCTGGCCCTATTCTGTTTAAGACTTTGAGACTGAATTGCCTTGTTTTCCTCTGATTCTGACCTCTAGTATTTCTGACTTTTCTTTGGTGTCCTGGTTCTGTTCCCCACTGTTGGGTGCTTGAGTATGCCTATTAAGTGCTGTGTTTGCTTCAGTCCAGATCCTGAGTTCTGTTTGTGACCCATCTAAGTAATAAGACCCTGATCCTGGCTGACTTGTCTTAATGACTCCCAGAGAAGGTCCAGCTAAGGTCCTTCACCTAACAAAATGAATGAGAAAGAAACACTGTGAAAAGAGAATAATCCAAATTCTCTTAAGGAATGGGAAAAATAAACTTTACACTTTGTTACCCAAGAAGTCTTAAGTGTCTTTTCAGGTACAGAATTGAGTAGATTTTTAGATTTAGAGTTGGAAGGGAATTTAGAAGTCATCTTGTCCAATACCTTTATTTTATGGATGAGGGATCTGAGGCCTACAGAGAGTGAGTGATTGGCTTGGAGTCATCTAGGGAGCAAGTGACAAAGATGGTACCTGAGCACATATTCTCTGATTTCCAATCCAACATCTATTTCACTCCACCAGAATTGACTCCCTAGAGAAAACAGAGTCTGTCCTTCTCCCTCCTCAGACTGGACCACAACTACCTAAACCATCCTAGACAAATGACAATCTATCTCATTTTAAAAGACTTCCTGAGAAGCAGATTCCACAATTTCTTCTAGTCCCTCATTTCAGTACATTAATAACCTGCACTGTCAGGAAATCCTTCCTCATGTCTAACCTAAATCCTTCCTACTACAATTTCTGTCCATTTCCTTTTGTTTGAAGCTCAGAGGAGATGGAAAACAGCTGGTCACCATTCTGGGTGTAAAAATCCTTTCTATCCTGAGGACTGTTATACAATTGGCCTTCAGTTTGCTCTTCTAGTCTCCATGTGCCAACCATATGCAAATCATCTGCCAATTGGTATGCAAATGCCAAAATGTTCCTTCTTACTATTTTACACACCTGGATGGTGGCCCTGGGGGAGATGGAGTTTTGCTTCTCTCAAGGGTCCTAGAGAAAATGAACAGGTCAGAAGTATTTCCCTTTTGTGTGTGTGTATACTTTGAAAAATCTGTAAGACTAACTTTTGAGTGTTTTCTTCATGCCAAGTGGAAGTTAAAAAGTAGCCTACTGTTGAGCAAATACTTCTGAGTCCAGCATCCAACAAGAGAGGATAAGAACACTACTTTAAAAAAAAAGAAAAGAAAAAAACAGAATTATTGTCGCAGCTGTGGGGCTTTTAATAGGGCTTTGCTCACAGTAAAGTCACTTGTAACTTTACTATTAAAAAGCTAGAACAAGCATTAAACAGCATCCAATTAAGAGGTATATTATCACCTCAATGCACAGGGAATGATGCAGTTAAATCTTTACGTGTAAAGAGAGAGAAAAATGCCGGCTTTTAAAAAAAAGTACAAATGTTAAAAGTACCAGGTAGTAGGTGAAGAACTACTGAATTTCTTCATTTAAACGTGGGGAAATGAGAAAAAAGATTTGCCAGAGATAGAGGGGGAGTGGAAAAGAAGGAGGCAGGTGTGTGGGAGGGGGCATTAGGTGGGTGGTTGTATGTCTGTATTTCAATCAGTCTTTCTCTGTTGAATATCCAGAAAGGTGATTATTTTGGATGGAGATAAAGCAGAGAAAGTTAAAGCATCATCTTATAAAGCTATTCTGAAGATATATCTTCATACACTCCCGCAGCACCTTCTTTGCCCATATGGAGCTCTTTACATACACTTTGGAGAGAAGACAATACAAAGCTGTTACCGCTCTGGGAAATGCATTTGTTTTATCTGGTGCCCTACGGAAACAGCTCATTTATATCTCAACTGGTCAGAAAAGATTTTTGAATATACTAAATTCTTGGTCTGGATTTTGAAAATTTCAAAAAGTCTGTACCAAGGACAGTCTTCAGAAATAAAAATTGAAATGCCACTCACATCAGTGGTTTCTCTTCAAGTAATTTGGCATTTGCCACAAAAATGGTCTAGGTTTTAGAGAGACAGCCATCAGGGAAGAATATATATCCCCTGGTAGAACAATACTAGCTAATAAAACACTCCGTATGCAAAGCACCTTAAACACATTATCTCTTTTCCAGCAATTCTGTAGATGGATGCTATCAGAATCCTGTTTTGCAGATGACCTGAGAGATGTTAAATGACTAATTCAGAATTACACAGCTAGCAAATATCTGCAGTAAGATTTGAACTCAGATCTTCCAGATTCTAAGTCAAACATTCAATCCAATAGATCAGGCTGCCTCCCAAAGTTTCCATTCATCTGGTACTTCTCCATTGACTGACTCTGTCTTGTCTATATCCATATTCTTCTTTCTTCCAACTTTAATAATAAGACTGTGTAAATAAGCCACCCACCCCCTTTCCCAACTGCTCCTAATTTCTGAATTTCTCTGGTTGCCAAGTCATGGTTATCATTGCCAAACTCCCTGTGTGGCCTCTGCATTTCCTGACCTCAGCATTTCCTTCAGTCTTCACCCTCTCTTCCAATGAAAGAATACTGAATCTTGTGAAACATCTTTAATATTGAAATGATTCTAACATTTTCTATTTTTAAGTATGGGGCTTTTAAAGAAAAGAACTACATTTAAAATTTGAGAACTATTATTCCTAAATTCTAGAAGCAGCCTGGGATAGTGGATGAATGTTGAATCAGAGTCGGGGAGACCTAGATGCAAATCCTATCTCTGATATTTAATATCTGTGTAAATTCAGGCAACTCCCCGGGACTGATAATAGTCATAACAGAATTTCAGTCTGTTTTGGTAAAGTGAGTTCCCACAGCAGGAATTCCCCATGTTAATGCAATCACAAATTTCTCCTTTTTTTCTATGTATTCTAAGAACTATTTATATTTCTAAAATGCTCAGAGAGATGGATGACCACATAGTGCCATAATAATAATATAATAATGACTAATGGGTCAAACTCACCTTCAGAGTGAAGAACAAAAAAGAATGTCTAAAAGCTGGAGAAGAACTTTTAAAAGAATGATTAATTTGGATGATTTTACACCAATTAAATTTTTATTATATGTCTGGTGCCTAAAAATATTTATAAACTATTATAATGAGTGTCAAATGACACCACATTCACTGAAACTGATCAAGTGAACCAGGAGGGGTTTGCCTGCCAGTACTGTCATGATAGAATGGCCATTTAATGTCATTACTAAAAGATCTGGGAAAATGATTTCTCCTCTAACAATGGCCCCCACCCCAAGTTTATCAAAAATGGAACTTAAGAATGCTCTCTCTCTCTCTCTCTCTCTTTCTCTCTTTCTCTCTCTCTCTCTCTGTCTCTGTTTCTCTGTCTCTTTCTCTCTTTCTCTCTGTCTCTCTCATTTTCTTTCTTTGTCTCTGTCTCTCTCTCTCTTTCCCTCTCTCTCTGTCTCTCTCTCTCTCTCTCTCTCTCTCTCTCTCTCTCTCTCTCTCCCACCACCCCTCTCTCTCCCCCTCTTTCATATTCTGTTTCTTTAATAAGAGAACACTGGAAATGCCCCTTGAGCTGAGGTCGGCCTGTTGGTAAACCTGTTATCCATCACAGTAATTCATAGAATCTGGCACGTACCAGATGGACAATATCCCATTGTTTAAAGGATGCTTTCTCCATCTTGGTTATTGATATTAAACAAAAGTCAGGCTCATGTCTATATAACCTCATGTGCTTGTAAAGTTCTCTTTTAGAAAATGTGTCTACTACTACTGAATGTCCCTGAAAACAGGGAAAACAGGCTGAGACACAGAGAAAACCCGGGATGTTGAAAGGAAGGCTACATGAAACTGGCATCCATTTAAAAACGGAACATTACTGCACCTTCTTAAAAGGCAAAGAAACTTAGCTCCCCTCTCTCCCGCTCCCCTCCCTACCACCTCAACCCCTCCCCCTCTTATTGCCAGTTAAAATGAACTGTCAGAGCCTGGATAAAGATACAAACAGGATTGCATACCTTACCAAGCCTACAGTGACTTGGAGACTTTGATCTAATTCTATTTGCTACTTTATGATGCATGAAGCTGTCAGATAAAGAGGTGTTCAAAAAAAATCCACTCGAGCTGTCAGGGCTGACAAACCCTGTGATGGATTACAGAGAAAACAAAAGGGCTCCCACCTTAACCACAAACATTTATATCTTTTTTTCATAAGGGCGCTTCAATCAACATGTAGTTACCAGGGTGCAGGTTGTTGCGAAGCCTGTAGGAACACAGAACTAGTGACATATGTTGAAATAGCATTTTTAAAAGTACAACACACTTGCACTGAGCCTGAATATGCTCCTGACATGGTATTGTAATCTTCTTCTGATCAAAGGTAAGACTCCCACAGTTTCCCACATAAATGTAAAGATTATCTTTTCTGATAAGCAGCCTTTGCTTTTTTAAAACCCCTTTGCAGTACTATGTAAAGGTTCATGCTGAAAAGCACTTAAAAGGGAGTAGGGAGGTTTTTATACACATACACACACATACATATACATATGTGTGTGTTTATATGTGTATGTTTGTGTCATGCTCATACCTGCATATGTTAAAATTCGCTTAGAGAATTGTAGACAACAGCAAAGCTGTGTGTGAAGAAAATTCAAAGGGTACAAAAACTTATAACTGAAGCAAAAAAAGTCATCTGGTGCAACGTGTAGCTGACCAAGAACTCCTCCTAGACCACCCCCAAAAAGTAGTTGTCGACTCTACCTCCAGTGAAGGGAATATCGTTACCATCTGAGGCAGGCTAGTGCACTTTCGACAGCCTTTAATTGTTAGGGAGTTCCTTCATGCAGCTGCTTATCAGCAATTTCCACCCTTGCTCCTACTACTGTCTTCTGGGGCCAAGCAGAAAAAGTCTAGTCCCATTTCCATATGACAATCCATCAAAGACCTGATGACAGTTTTCATATCCCTCCCACTTCTTATCTTCTCTAGGCTGAAATTCCCTAGTTCCTTCAATCTATCCTGTTGTAGCACATTCTCTAGAAAATGCAAGTATAGATAATTATAGCTTCATATGTTTCTTTTCTTTTAGAACTAGTTGTCTCATTGTTGAGTGACAAAAAGAAATCTAAGAAGCTGGCAGCTTGGTGGTGCAGTGAATCGAGTGCCACTCCTGGAGTCAGGAAGATCTGAGTTGAATTCCAGCCTCAGATATGTACTGGCTGTGTGACCCTGGAAGAGAAGGAGAGAGGGAGGGAAGAAGGAAGGAAGGAAGGAAGGAAGGAAGGAAGGAAGGAAGGGGAAAAGAACCAGAAAGAAGTGTTAACTTCAAAGAACCACAGCAATATGAAATATTTTGAGTAAATGTTTCCTATAGGTTCTTCCAAAACTGAAAGTTAATACTCATTAATTCAGATGAGGAAATAGGCCAAGAATCATATGTGATTTTCCCATGGTCACAGTGAGTCCTGAGCTGGAATTTGAACTAAGGTCTGCCTGACTCCAAGTCTGTTCACTAAATCATGCTGTCTCTCAAAATGAAATAGTTTGAGTTTCATTTCATTCCTGGATTTTGGTACTCTTTGGTAAAATGAGAATGTGCAGTGAAATGACCAAAAGAAAGCAGAAGAATTTCTAAGATCTTCCATATTGTTTTCTGTGACTTTTTAATCTTCTACAATGTCTTCTATGTAGTAGGTATTAAGTAAATATTTTTTAAATTCATGGATGAGTAATGGAAAAAGAAGGCCAAGGTAACAATTGAAACCTAGAATATTCAAATGGGGAGGGACCTTTGGGGTCCACTTCACTTATAAATGAAGGAACTCAGAACTGAGGAGGGAAAGTAACTTGCTTAAGGTCAGAAGGCCAGTAAGTTGTTGAGGCAGAACTTAATTTGAGGTCCCTTCACTCCAGTTCCAATTCTCTACATGAACCATATGATTACTGAAACTAGATAATTAGCTTTGTGAGTTGGAGATTTCCAGTTCACTTCAAAGGACACATTGAACACCCCTTTACTCATTAAAATATCCAATAACCAGACACAGGGGATGTGGCCTGGCTCTGGTCTGTGACAAATTTTGGTTGGCCCACAAAGCTTGTAATACCAAGGTTCCTTCCTTCTTAAAACTTATAAAAAGGGGGAGGGAAGAGAATATTCTTCTTTTCCTTTTTCTCCTTGAATTCTGCTCTTTCTACTCACTCTGAGTTCCCTCCTATGCCCTAGCCTCTGTTCTCTTTCTTGAACTACTAACAGCGACAGTGAGAAGGTGAAGAGTGGAGTCACCTGTGGCAGAAAACTTAAATATTTTACCAGGCAATATTTAGGCTCCTTAAAGGAAGGAAGTATGAGGTTTATAGTTTTGTAGGTGTCATAGGCAGTTAAGTGACTTACCCAGGGTCACACTACTAGTAAGTGTCTGAGGCTGCATTTAATTTTGGGTCCTTCTGACTCTAGGACTAGTACTGTATCCACTGTACCAACTAATGCCTATCTAACTCTTTAAAACAAAATTAATTGGACAACTAAAAGTTTCTCCCAGCGTGGAGAGACTCTGCTGCAATTTATAGTCTGAGAGAATTGCCTGGGGAATCTTCAGAGTTAAATAACTTTCTCAAGATCTTACAACCAGTTATCTCAGAGAAGCTTTACACACAAATCATCATGGTTCTGGAGCTACTATACTTCATTGCCTCTCAACTGACTTTTTTTTAATAAACATACATAAACAAGCAACAAAGATATGACTCCTTAGAAGTTTAAAGGAGATTTGAAGAAGATCTGGTAGTTTATTTGTTTTTCTTCTTAGTAAAGAGCTACTGATTTATAAAAGGAAGTTTTTCTTCATCTTAATAAGTAGGAAATTTAGCAGGGTTATTGAGACTTCCTTCCCCTGTGAGACAGCTAGGTGGTACATGGATAAAATGCCCATCCTGGAGTCAGGAAAACCTGACCTCAAATCCATCCTTAGATGCTCCCTAATTGTGTGACCTTGACCTCTGTCTACCTCAGTTCCTCAACTGCAAAGGGTGTGTGGGTGTGTGGGTGTGTGGGTGTGGGAGGGGCCATAATAATACTTGCTTTCCATGGTTGAGTATCAGATGATACCTGGTATCATTTGTATGATACTCACATCATGAGTATCATATGATATGTCACTATCATCCAATAGATAGGCCCAGATGAACTCTGAGGTTTGTTCCAGTTTTGACATTTAATATGATATAAGAATGTGGATTGGATCTGTGATTTCACTGGCAATAGGAATTCCCAGGTGAAGAGACTCCTCCACTGTACCTCGGCACTTTCTAGAAGTTCGGCTTTTATTATTAGAGTTGCCAGAAGCAAGAAGTTAAGTTCAAGGTTAACTGAGTTGCTTAGGGTCACAAGGGGAGCATATCTCTAACCAGGTCTTCTTTTAGTGGCTACAGAACAGGGCCTGGAGTCAGGATGCTCTGACTTTAGCTACTTCCCAGCTGAGTGACCTTGGACAAGACACTTAATCTGTTCGCTTCCATTTCCCCAACTGTAAAATGGGGATTGTGAAGGGAATTTTAACAATGTATAATCATAACAACACCTATGTCCCAGGGTAGTTGTGAGAATCTAATGGGAGAATATTCTTAAGTGCTTAGCACAGGATCCAGAACACTGTAGGCACTTAATAAATGCTTATTCTCTTTCCCCTTCCTGGTTTTGAGACCAATTCTCTAACCACTTACTGTGCAAAACTTCCTCAGATTCCATAATTCTATAAAATACTTCCTGAGAGCTGGTGAAATTCTTAGCAGCTCTAAAGATTGTTCCTAAAGAAATCTACTCCCTAGGGCAGCCCTGGAGTCAGGAAGACCTGAGTTCAAATTCATCCTCAGACACTTGACACCCTTACTAGCTGTATGACCTTGGGCAAGTCACTTAACCCCAACTGACTTGCCTTCCTCCTTTCTCCACCCAAAAGAAAAAGAAATATACTCCCTCTACCACTTATTTGTCAATCAATTAACAAGTAACCATTGAGCACCTGCTGTATGTCTGACTCTGTGCCCAGTGCAAGGGGGCGGGTGGGAGATAGAATAGAAATAGAATGGTGGAGAGAGTTCTAAGAGCCAACATTTATAATGGCCTATACAATTTGTAAATCACTACACATGTTATTACCTCACCCCTATGATGCAGCTAAAATAATTATGGGTAACACCGATAGAGCATTTTAAGATCTGCAAAGCCCTTTACACGTGGGAACTTGTTTGATCCTTCTAACAACTCTGTGAAATGGTGCTATTATTATGCCCATTTTATAGATGAGGAAACTGAATAGGATCTTGAACTTGGGTCTTGATTCCAAATTTACTTGCTGTACCACCTAAGTGACTAATGTAAGAAAGATAAGTCGCTGAATGGTGAGCATCAGGGTATTATATGCAGCGTGAGACTGGAAGGAAGGAAAGAAGCATTTATAAGTTGTTAATATGCTCCAGGAGCTTTGCAACTATTATGTCTTTTGATGCTGCCAATAACTTTGGAAGGCAGGTGATCCCAGTTTACAGCTGATGATTGTCATTCAGTGACTTCCCCTGAATGGACAACCAGGCATCGGGGGAGAGACTACGGCCCAGAACAGCATAGACCAGTGCTCAATGAGCAGTGATGAAAAGCGAGACAATCATGTTTTGACATTTAGAGTTTATCTGAATTTTGTGTGACTTGAGCTCACTTTTAGAGGTGAGATCCTCTTTTGGAAAGAAGGCACCTGGGGGGCACTAATTCAGCGGATAAAAGCTGTACTATGTTAGTTACTGCGGTGGATCGATAAAAGAATTAAACAAGGGCCCTGCCTTCAAGCTGGTTTGTAATCTGTTTGGGGGGTACGCAAGAAATCAATACAATTCAATAAACCTGAATCAAGAGCTCATTAGGTTCAAGGCACAGGAGCAAAAGGGACAAGTGAAATGGCTGAGCTATATACTTACTGAAGAAGGGATCGGCAACTGGAAACGAATTTAGTGTGAAGGGAGCAGATGAAGAATGAAGGGGTACAAGGGCCTAGAATGCTTACCTAGGGCAGCTAATCTTAGAAGACTTCTTGAAGGAGGTGAAATGTGGCCTAGTTTTTGAGGGGCTCAAGGGCTGTTGAAGTTATTCTAATCCTTTGCCTGACTTTCTGTAAAATCTATGCTTCTCCTTCTATCCCACCACTTATTTCCTTAGGTGACTACACTTTAATTTTTGATCAAGTTGGGCTGTTGGTCAGCTGTTTTTCAGTCATGTTCAACTCTTTGTGACCATATTTGAGGTTTTCTTGCCTGAGATACTGATTTCCTTCTCCAGCTCATTTTACAGGGGAAGAAATGGAGGTAAACAGGATTGAGTGACTTGCCCAGGGTCACACAGCTTGGGTTGGAGGCCATACTTGAACTTGGGAAGATTGACCTGCATGGCTCCAGACCTGGCACTCTATCCACTGACCCATCTACCTGCCCTTCAGTCAACAAGACTTAGATTTTAAACTATTTGGCATTGGGAAAGCTGTATACAGTGACAATGAGGCTCAAATTAATTCTCAGAAACACTGAACCATCATCGATTATAAAAAGACTGCAAGGAAGACCTTTGCCTTCCTTAAATACCCAAAGTAGTCTGACACTGACACAGCAGGATGCAGTGAACAGCTTTGAACTTCAAATCACAGTTTTCTTCTCTGTAAACTGCAAGGTAGGACTAGGACAGCTAGGTGGATAGTGAATAGAGTACCAGACCTGGAATCTGGCAAGCTTATCTTTCCAAGTTGAAATCTGGCCTTAGACACTAGCTGTGTGACCCTGGGCAAGTCACTTAACCCTCTTTGCCTCAGTTTCCTCATCTGTAAAATGAGCTAGAGAAAGGAAATGGCAAATAACTTGAGTATTTTTGCCAAGAGAGTCCCAAATGGGGTCAAAAAGAACCACACATGACTGAAATGACAATAGCAAAAACAAGGTTGGGCTAGATGACCTCTCATGTCCATGCAAGCTTGAAAGTCAAGACCGTTCTTTGAGAAAGGTTAGCACTGGGATACTGTGGTACTCTTTTCCTTTTCTTTCATCTTAACAAATGTTTATTTGTATACTAAATATTTATTTACTAAATATTGTATAATAAATATTTACTAAATATTGTATACTAAACATTTGTATGACTAAATATTTATTAGCTACCTACTAAACTGTAAGACTTTGTTTCACAGGTTGAATTAAAGTCATGAATTGCCCAAAGCACAATGAAGCATGACAAGTATAGCTGGAGACTGCAGCATGTTACCGATGAAGATCGGAAGCAGAGGCGTCAAGCATGTGCTCTACAACACTCCTGAATGTGACCCACATAAGCTTACAGTACAAATGTATGTGGTTTTCTAGGCACTGTGTGGCATGAGGGTTTCCAAAAGTATGGTTTAGTGACTCCCGTTTCTATTTTATTTTGATGTCATTGATCTGAAGGATGGCATTAGAGACATGAATGTCCAGAAAAGAAAGTGGACTAGTCACGTAACTAAAGGAACAAGTGAAAGTCAGCTCTGGAGCTTCATTAGTATTCATGCAACATCAAGACATCTAGAAAGAGGCCACCAACATGGTAGTCGGGCCTATTATGAAGGATTTGCTGGAGGACAAAGACAAGATTCACACAGAAGGGATAGACAAAGACAGGTTGTGATCTACATTATATTGGGCTGCCACTGGGGCAAAATGGTTGAGTGTTAGATTTGGAATTAGAAGGACCTGCCTTTGACTCTTAGCATCTGTGTGACCATGGGAAAGTCATTTAACCTCTCTCAATCTCAGTTTCCATATAGCAGGTATAATAATAATGAATCAACTGGCACAATATGTGTAAATAACTTTGCACAACTTAAAATACTATATACATATTATCTACTACTATTATTGTTATGTCATTGAACATAATACATAGATGAGAATGTTGGGCAATTGACATTCAGGACCTTGTTCTAAATACTGGCATTACAAACAGAGAAAAGAAAATATAGCACCAGAACTCAATGTGATTGTTCCTGTTGATTAAACAAAAGATATATTTACAAATTTCATTTAAAATTGATTTTTATTAGCATCTTTTATTTTTACATCAACTTCATTTCCCAATGTAACTTTTCTCTTTCCTTTTCCCCTATAACTGGTCAAGCAGAATTTAAGAATGAAGATGGTAACTAAAAAAAAAACAAAGCAGAAAGAGAAATAACTTAAATCCAAATGGTTTCTTTTGGGGATAGCAGGTGGAGAAAGAAATTCAATAAAGTGGATATAATAAAACCAGAGTGAAAAATAACCTGATTTGAATAACTCTTATTCTCCTCATGGTAAAAGAACTAAAGAAAAACACTATCAGCATTGGGGAAAATCTAACTTAGTGCTGAGGACCTCCTAATACTTACCATAAATCATCTCCATGTTAAGATAAGTACAATTGCTGAGAAGTCAAAGTTGTTGATGGATTTCCCTTTAATATCTACAGCTTCAAATACAACAAAAGGTCTGTACATTGCTCATAAAGAAATAGAATTCCTCACAAACCCACCAGTTCATAAGCATCCCTCACCCACCCCAAAAATCCTTTGTGAAAGAATAAGCTTGTTTTAAAAGTTGCAGAAGGCTTATCTTTTCAGTTTTGTATTTCTGGCACATGTTGGCCAACATAATAAAAACAAAATCCTGGCACCCAACATTACCACCATGTGTTAAAATATAGTTTCTGTGTCCTAGATATCCAAAAAGGCCAATACAATTACATTTCAAAAAGTTGAAAGGCGATCTGGTTCAGATATGCAAATATTAGTATGCACGGAACGTTCATTCACAGGCAGAAATAGAGCCGGAATTCAGCTATCTGGAGCATAGGCTGATGGGAAGCATATGATATTACTTATGTAGGCATGAAAGCAATCTGCTTTAATATCAGACACTTTAGTGCAAAGAATGTCAGGGTTACCAGAGGTTAAAGACAGGCCAGAGTTTAGGGGAGAAAGTGGGGGGAAAAAGTAAGCGAGAAAATGTGGGGCAACTCGTTCAGTTTTCCTTTTATTTTCTTCCTGGTTTCTATACCACATGACAATAAATGTCTAGGAATTGACATTCTAAATATGATCTGCTGTCATAGTATGATTCAGGTTTTTACCTGGTAAAACAAAAAAGGAAAAGCTCTTAATTTCTCTGATGCCACCAAAGGTGTGTGTGTATAGCTGTGAGTTGTCATCACACACACACACACACATACACACACACTCACTACAGATTCTTTTGTTGCGTCTTGACTTCTTTCTTGGACTATATGTTTAAAAAGACCTAACTCCCTCTCCCCATCCATTTGGAAGCAAATTTGGAACCCATCATTTTCAAGAAACCATTATTTGGGGAAAGGCAATTAGAATCTTTTGATTTTCATAGGATCATAGATTTCAGAACTGGAAGACACAACAGAAGGTACCTTGATATACTCCTACCAAAGAAGAATCCTTTCTCCTATGGCTCCAACAAGTAGGCATTGACTTTTTGTGTGAAAACCTCCTTTGACAGATAAGTCACTACCTCCCTTGGTGACCAATTCAGTTTTCATTATGCTGAGTTAATTTCCTGGAGAGAAGTGTTCCTCCAAGGTTGAGTATGGTTGCCAGGAAGAAATCATTTGATCATTTGATTAATATTGGTATTCTTCAAGCAAATGTTGACCACCATCAATTGCCATTGATGAAGCCTCATGGCAACTTGCTGGAGAAGTATGATGCAACATGAGTCAAGTGGGTCAAAACACTGCCACCATTTCAACCACTATCTCCTCTTTTGGATCATGGTGGAGAAAGCCCAAAGCCATGGCTCAGAACCCAGAAGGCCCAGGAATAGGAATGGCAGTGTTCCCAAACCACTGGTCCTGCCTCAAGCCCGACCCTACCTCACTCATAGCCATAAGATAGAGGAAACAACCCTTATAGAAATGAAGCCAGTTAACTGCCTTTGTAGGTTCTCCAGTTACCCCTTCCTCAGCAGTCACAGCTGCTAAAGACCTGGAAAAGAAAGTTATCTCCACCATAGTCCTTGGCTCTGTCAAATGATTTCTACCTCATAAACTGATATTGATATCAATGGAAATAACATTAAATATAATGTGTTATCATCTGTTTCATTCCTCTACCTCAAGGTACACTGAGCCTTTCCATCTGACTTGCAGCTAAAATTTCCCATGTATGTTGTCTTCCTTTGTTAGAATGTGAACTTTTTAAAAATAAAATCTGTTTTACATTTCTACATGTATCTTTAGCGTTTAGCACAGAGCTTTGCACACAGTAAGAGCTTAATAAATATTTTTTCACCTTTCCACTCATATTAAGACTCTTAAAAGGAAGAGTCTGAAGTTAAGAGAAACAGGTTGAGGATACTAGGGTAGACTCAGGAGAGCAATTTGGAACTATGCCCAAAGGACTATAAAACTGTGCGTACCCTTTCACCCAGAAATATCATTACCAGCTCTATATCCCCCAAAAGAAAAGGACCTAGAGGTGTAAAAATATTTTAGCAGCTTTTTGTGGTGGCAAAGAACTGGAAATTGAGGAGATTCCTATCAACTGAGGAATGTCTGAACAAGATGTGGTATGAGTGTGATAGAATATTATTGCACTATAAGAAATGACAAACAGAATGGCTTCAGAAAAAACTGGGAAGACATATATAAACTGATACAAAGTGAAGTGAGCAGAACCAAGGAGCACTGTATACAGTAGCGGCAAAATTGAAGGATGATCAACTGTGAAAGACTTAGATATTCTGATTGATATGATGATCTAAGAAAATTCTGATGAACTTGTGATGAAAAGTACTATCCACCTTTAGAGAGAACTGGAGAACTGAGTACAGATTGAAGTATATTTTTTCCATTTTCCTCATTTTTCTTACTTTTTGATAACATGATTAATATGCAAATATGTTTACATGATTTCACATATATAATTGGTGTCATGTTTTGTCTTCACATTCTAGGGGGAGGGACTAAAGAGAGGAAGAGAATTCAGAACTCACAAAAAATTTTAAATGAATGTTACATATAACCTATATCAGATTGCTTACCATCTCAGCAAGGTGGAAGGAAAAGGAAGGAGGGATAGAATTTGGAGCTCTAAACTTTAAAAAAAAATGTTAAAATTGTTTTAACAGATAGTTGGGGTAAAATAAAATATTATTTTAAAAATTAAAAAAATAAATGTTAAAATATATAATAAATTTATTAAGAAAAAGAAAAAAATTTATTGTTTTCTCAAGATTGCAAAAAAATTAATCTATAATTGAATGAGAAATAGTACCAAGGCATTCATGAACCCAACGTCTTCTAAATACTAATCTTGGATTCCTAAATACAGTCCAAAAATGATTGGATATCCTTTATAATTGACAGAGAAATGTATGTCAAAAGGGTCAAAGAATCAGCCTACAGGCTAGAATGAATGATGGAAAAGAGGAAACTTGGTGGCTTTATTATTTGGAATAACATATAATTTTTCACATTTCAATTATCCCTTATTATTTGCAAACTACTTAGCACAGTGCTTAACAGATGTGAGGTAGTAGTTCTATCATTTTGATTTGTTTGTTTTGGGTTTTGTTTTGCTTTTTGGCCTAGCCCTACAATTCCATTCACTTGAGGAACTCCCTGTATGGAAATCCCTTCCACTGATGTGTATTAGTAAGTCATCTATAACTTAGAGAATTTCCTGCGGTCATTCAATTAGCATGGGTCTGACAAGACTTGAAATAGTCTAGTCTTTCTAATTTTAAGGTATGCTCTTTCTCCACTGTACCATACTGCTTTCCTTGGAGTTTTTTTACCAGCTGTTTGATGAATGTACCTCTGTGGTAAATGTTGTTGCCCCCATACTACAGATGAGAAAACAAAGACTTAGGTTAATTGGATTGCCCAATATCCCACATCAAGTGAACAGGAGACTCTGGTCATGGGACTGCAAATCAGGGTTCTAGCAGCCACACTGTTGGATACTTTATTTGGCATAGAATGTTAGGGAGAAAGAACAAGCTGTAAAAGCAAGCTGTGTACCAGGAGAGAAAATTAAAATCTGAAAAATTAGTCCAGTGGCCAAAACCACTTTGGAACCAATGCCCTGAGCTAAAATGCTTTCTTGCTGAACTGTGGTAAGAGCAAGAATGAGGAACCTTTTGGTACACAGACAGTCAGAGGTGACAGATTTAAGACTAGAAGTAGCTTTGGAGATTATTTTACACAATCCCTTCCTCTTTTTTGTACAAATAAGGAAACTGAGGATCATGGTGGGTAAATGACTTGCTCAATGTCACACAGAAATGTTGCAGCATAACGGTGCACTCCAGAAACAAGTAAAATGAAAGAGACTTGATTTTCTCTACTTCATCAATAGCTTTGAGGAGGTAGAAAATGTTCAGAAGGAGGAAGGATGCTTACTTAGAGGTAGTACCACTCAGTAGGCAGTCATATCCAAGAAAGGACTCAACCAACCATGAGGATTGAAAAAGGAGGAGCAAAAAGGACCATATTTTTTCTGTTAAAATGCATACACATACAGAGTGTAGTGTCTCTAGTACTACACACAGAGTACTATAGAAAATAAAAATCATAAACCAGAGGAAAACCTAATAAAGGCAACTTGCCCTTTGCTCTTATGGTCTATTACGATGTCACAAAAACTCCTTCTCCTATTTATGGTCTTGTAATTCCCAGTTATTTGTATATTATCCCACATATATGACTGTGATTGTTTGCATAATGGACCGTTTGTGACAAATGCAGGAGAAGAGCAGAAGCGGCTGAAAGGAAGACAGATGGGCCTCTCAGTTATGTATATTGTGACCCACCTGCCAGTCAGAGGCTCCTGGGAATCTGGCATAAAGACAGGAAAAATGGAAAATGGGAATCGAACTTTAAAAAAAACACCAGTATATATTGAGCAAAATAAATTGTTTAGAAGTGAACAGAGCAATAAGTATTTGGGGGGAGCATATAAATCAAAATTTCAAAAGAGATTAACCCAAAAAAAGGAGCTCACCTCCTTGGCAGTTACTTGCTGTATAAGAAAGAAAATGGAGATGGGAGATGGGAGTGAGGGAGAAAGTATTGGTATAAGGGGAAATGACAGAATGCAAATGCATGATATTGTATGATAGACATGCTAATCATCCCCATCATCCTCATTTCCTCTCCCTATTCCCAGTCATTCATTCATTCAATCAATCATTTATTTCTTCACCAAGCTACTGGATTCAAAAATACATGGTGGGGAGTAAGGTGTGAGAAGACTCAGGAGGTAGGAGGTGGCTAGGTATGCAGTCTTTGAATGCCAAACAAAGCATTTTGTATTGATCTCAGAGGCAATAGGGAGCCACTGGAGTTTATTGAGTGGGTGAGGGGAGGAAAAGTTGACATGATCATACCTGCTCTAAAATTTAACAAGCAAGTAAGCATGAATACAAGCAAAAACCATCTGGTTTTTGCTTTGGGGGTGGGGGGGAAGTCCTAGTTGCAGCTCAGAGTGAAACTTGGTGCCTACCTTCCAGAACCATATAATCTAGCTGATTAAACAAGAACTGCAAATATAAAACAGTTAAGTAATAATGAAAGATAATATGTGGTTAAGGAGTAAAATGAGGGAGGCAGACAATGGGGGTAAGGATGAGAGGACTGGAGACAAGGAGAGCACTAAGGAAGCTGTTGCATCAATCCAGACACAAAATGATGAAGACCCGGATTAGGGTAGTGAGAAGGAAGACGTGGAAGAAGGCTAGAAGAGAAACCTGTCTCTCTCCCAAATCGATTAGCTTCTAGCCCATAGTGTAGCACTTTTTCCCCCATCACCCATTTGTCCCTATCTCCCTCTTGGTTCATGGGTTTACTTTTCTTGCCCGAGGCTGGAAGGCTAGGCTCCTTCAGCTCTTGCCTCATAACTACATTTTGTGCTGAGCAGTCATGCACCAGGCTCATGAGTTTACTGACTGATCCTGGCCATCAGGGATTTCTTTTCTCTGGATCTCCGTGTGCTATGGGTGCCTGGGCTCAGTAAAAACATAGTTTGGTGCTTCTGCCTCTACACTCACTCCTGGTTCTATCATGTTCTATCCCCCATTTATTCCAGAATTCATTCCCACCTCCCATTCTACCTCTAGTAATCAAATCACTGAAGGTTGGAATTGAAAAGAATATTTACGATTACCTAATATTTCGTACTACACTACTGGGTGTAGTAATAATTCATTACCACACCTAGCCTCCCTCTTAACAGAGAAGGAAGTTACGCAGGTGCCAAAATCTTTCCTTCAGTTTTTTTTCTTGTACATCTTTGAGCTATTATCCCTGTTTTCTGACTCACACCCCTCCCCCACACAAATTCTAGCTTCCCAGATATATGAAAATTGGGCTGTGGTTTACAAAGTTACCCCAAACAGTCTGGATCATAATATACTTCACTCCTAGTGAGTTTCTCTCCTAGAATAGACTGGTTACCCAGGAAAGAATTCTCTCCAGATGCCCAGAAGATATCCCTTCTTACACTGGGAAATCCAGACCTCAGACCTTCCAGCCAGGAACTCAGCCACAATAGCATCTAATCATGGCTTGGTGCCCCCCTGGGCCTCATTACCCCCAGTAGCTGCTTGGCTTCATTAGCAAGTTTAAAGCCCTCATCAAGGTCAATGGTGTGTGAAAGCAGAATATTTAATTCCTTGGGTTAGAGGCTAATACTAAGTAAAAGGGGGGGGGAGGTAGAGGAGGAAGAGAAACAGGATAGCTTTTCTAACAGTGCCTGAAGCCCCTACAATGAGGAAGACAATTTATTGATGATTCCTTTGGTCATTTGGTATCTTTCCCCAGCATCAGATTTATCTGATTACCAGCTGTTCTATCCTGTTACCCTGGGGGATGGGGCAGTCTGAGTATCTTGTTACATTCATTTCAAAGTGGAAGTGAACTTAAACCTGAATTAGTCAAACTTCCTCATTTTATTGATGAGGCAACTGAAGGCCAGAGAGAAGTGACATGTCCACAGTCATAACAACATTTAGAGGCAGAATTGGGAATAAAAGCCAGATGTCAATAGATGTCTTGATTCCAAGTCCAGTATGGTGCCTGATTTAGCCACATTTACTCGGTCAGTCAATTCTAGTGCTTTTGTCACATTTAATCCAAAAAAAAATTTTTTTAATTATTCCCTATTGCCTGAGTAGTAAGTTACCCATCCTAAGGAAAGACTTATTCATCCAATTAGTTACCTAAGGGTCTTTATCTTAACCTTTCCTCCTCTTCAGCGAATGAGCTATGGGAAGAAAAGCAGAGAAAGATTTGAAGACTTGGATTTTCTCCACCATCCACTTCTCTCAACCCCCAGCCTTACTTTTCATTAGACTCAAAATGGGTAGAAAAGACAGAGACAAACCCATCTGGATAAGTAAGAATGGGACACATAATTGGAGATTAACATCTAGCCTAGGTTTTCTTAAGGACCTCTTTGTCATTCTGATGAAACCAGTGGACCCCTTCACAGAATAATGTTTTAAAATAATTGAAAGACATGCTAAATTTCAATTAGAGAATGAAAATAAAGATTTAATTTTTCCTATCCAGGTAAATTTTTGTGGTTGTTGTTCAGTCCTGTCCAACTAACTCTTCACGACCCTATTTGGGGTTTTCTTGGCAAAGATACTACAGGAATGGTTTACTATTTCCTTCTCCAGCTCATTTTATAGGTGAGAAAACTGAGGCAAACAGGGTTAAGTTACTTGCTTGGGGTCAGGAAGTGAGTTAAGTGTCTGTCTAGATTTGAGCTCAGGTAGATGAGTCTTCCTGACTCCAGACCCAGCACTCTATCCACTGCACCACCTAGCGTCCCCAGTCCAAGTTCATGGATCCCCAAAACCATGGAGCCAGGTGTGGAAGCCCTTGCATAGAGGATGTATTTACAAATATGTATTTTGATTGGCATGATCATAGACACCTATGTTTTCATATTTCCATTCTGAACTGTTCATTTGAATTGTCTGGGCTGTAAATTTCCAGGTAAGGTTATTTTCTTCTAACTTGTTTGACAGATGAGGGTAGAGGTTGTTGTAAAGAACAAATCATTCAGAGGGAGTGTGAAGGACACAGATTGGAGGGACTCAAGAAGTGATCGTTATATTCTTAGTGTGGGCATTTATCCTTCTGAAATAAACAGAATAAATAAGGGCTTGGTTTATTATCCAATCTTAAGAGAGTAATGGAGAAAATGTTAACAATGTAGATTCAACTTAAAAGTGAGAGCCCCTTGTCAAACATTCTCTCTCCGGAAGGGAGGGGGGAACATAGGTTGTTTGTGAGAGTGAAAAAACAGTCTTCCATTAATTACTTAAGTCACCTTGAAGAAGTCACTTAATTTCTCTAAATCTGCTTCCTCAAGTGCAAAATGGGGATCATAATAGGGCCTATCTCCCAGGATTGTGGTAAAAGGTAAGTTTTTTTTAAACTTCAGTACAATGCCAGACAGAAAGTAGGTGTTTAATAAATGTTTATTTCCAGCCTTCCCTCTGAGATTATAATGAAGATTCAATGAATTCTAAGTGGCATCTTTGGGGGTGGAGGCAGTTAGGAAATTTGAGGGGTAAGGAGAGACATTGTTTTGGGTAATAGATAGAGCACTGGACTCGGAATAAGACTGATCTGGATTCAACACTTGCATTGGGCATTTGCTAGCTGGATGGCAGCAAGTTACATAAGTCACAACCTCTTCATTTGTGAAATGGAGATGGTGATGATGATGGTGGTGGTGGTAATGGTGGTGGTGATGGTGATGATGGTGGTGATGATGATGATGATGATGTTATGATGATAATGATGGTAATGAGGATGGTGATGATGGTGGTGATGGTGATGGTGATGGTGATGATGATGATGATGATGATGATGATGATGGGAATGATCATGGTGATGATGATGGTGGTGATGATGGTGATGATGGTGGTGATGGTGGTGGTGATGGTGGTGGTGGTGATGGTGATGGTGATGATGATGATGATGATGATGATGATGATGATGGTAATGATCATGGTGATGATGATGGTGGTGATGATGGTGATGATGGTGGTGGTGGTGATGGTGATGATGGTGGTGGTGGTGATGATGATGATGACAACTAGTACCTACCTCAAGTGCTTGCTCTGAGGCTCAAATGATAAATGTATGTAAAGCCTTTTGTAAACCTTAAAGCATAAGCTAAATCTACTTTTCTCACCCACATTTGGTTCAGTGATTTTTAGCCTTTCAACCTTTGTCTTTCAACATCTGGTAGAGTTTCCAATTATTTCAAGGAATATGCTATTTCACTATAAAGATCTTTATACTATAATAATAATAAATATATATAAGCATATATAAATAATAAGCATGTATACATGTATATATTTAAACAATACATAGACTAATGTAATTGGACATTCATACTCAAAAGTTTCCCCTAGGCTGGTATAAACTGCCATTTCAGTCAAAGTCATGCAATGACCTTTTTTAAAAAAATGCTTAATAAATGTTTATCAAATTGGATAGTCATATGTATAATTAGAAAAATGATGTCATCTCACTCAGTAGATGGGCCAGAGTATGGTTGGCAAAATGTAATGTTTCACATTATATAAACATTCTGTGATGCCTACTAAGCTGACTGACAAGTGCAGTGAATATGTAAAGTCAGTGAACAAGGGAGAGTAAACCCTCCAAATCAACTAAAACTTTTTATTAATAGGAACACTGCAATCTTGCAGAACTGGGAACACACTCTAGGTTTTAGAATCCTGGGTTGAAAAGATGGCACAGTTTGAATACCTTATTACATCCGTTTCAAAGTTGAAGTGACCTTAGACATCTTGGAGTTGAACTTCCTTCTTTTACAGCTGAGGAAACTGGAACTCAGAGAAATGAAGTGCCTTATCCAAGGTCATACAAATGTTAGAGACAGGACTGAAAATAAAACCCAAGTTTCCTGCTTCCAAGTGTAGTGTTTGCCTAGGCCACCTTTGGGGGTTTTTTTAGGGTTTTTTTTTCAAATTCTAATATTTTCTTTATGTTTCCTCCAGAGATCTTCTTTAAAATACTTTACTCCATGAGTGTGCTAGTTAGGGGAGGTGGCAGAATCCAGAAGAACTATTTCTAAAAAAATTCAAAACTATTTCTAAAAACTGTAAAGCCCTCAGATTGTACAAGGAGCCCTAATAGAAAGTATCTATCAATCACATTCTCCCTATTCTTTTGGTGAGTCCAGATATGGACCATGGGGGTGGACTCAAGATGGCAGTGCAGATATGGACCATGTTCCAGCAGGAGCTTCTTGTTTGTTTCTTTTTTGTTTCATTCTTTCCTCTCTTTTTTTGCCTTTTCATTTTTTCAAGTGAATTCTTCATTCTCTTCCCAATATTAGCCTCCCCTCCCAACATTCTTATATCTCCTCATACTTTTCTCCTTCCTGTCCCCACTCCAATCATATCACAGGCTCAGAACTTCAGAGTCATCTTTGGCATTTCCCTTTCCAGGTATTCCATAGTCAATTAGTACCTAAATATTGTAAATAATTACTTCAAAATTCTTTAATCCATTCTTCATCCTATTTTCCCTGACACAAACCTAGTTCAGAAGGTCCTTAATCACTTCATGCCTGGGCTACCAAAAGACCCTAGTCCATGATCTCCCTGCTTCCAGACTGTCCTCCCTCTCCAATTTATTCTGAATACTGCATACAAATTAATTAATTGAATTAATTAATTCCCCTAAAGCAGCACTTTGGTCATCAGAGCAAGAGCTGTAACAAGGAATTTTTATACCCAGGACACCACCTTAGTTCAAGCCCTCATCACCTCCCACCTAGATTATTTCAACGGCCTCCTAATTGGTCTTCTTGCCTAGAGTCCCTCATCCTTCAGTCCATCTTTCACACTGATACCAAAATGATTTCCTCAAGCCTACCACCTTTGCAGCCTGGCCCCAAACTATCCTTCCAGTTTCCATCCACACATACACACATATTGCAGAGAATTTATTTGTGCACTTGTCTTTCTCCAACCCCTCTAACATTTACTATTCCAATCTATTTTCAGCTTTGTTGATTTTCCATGTGTGAAGTGAAACTCCAAAGTTATTTTGATTTTCATTGCTGTTATTAACATTGACTTTGAATAGTCTTTCAAATGGGTGTTAATGGCTGACAATTCCTTCTTTGGTTCGTGTCTTTTCATTACTTTTCCATTTCATGCTTTTCTTTCTCGCTTATGTAGTCTTGACTTCTTTTTCCTCTTCCTTACTATAGCTTAAAGTCTGTTAATGCTTTGCTCCCTTAATCACATTTTTTTCCTTGAGACTCTAGAAATTTTATTCCTCAAAATGAATTTCAATTGCCTTTGTCTCATTCTACAAAGAATACTGTGTTAATTTCATTGGTATTACATTTTATCTGTAGATTAATTTAGCAAATACAATTATTTTCCTTATATTTGCATAACCTAGCCATGAGCAATGAATACCTCTCAAAATATTTAAGCCATCCTTTATTCCCACAGTGCTTCCTAGTTGTATTCATGCAAATTGTGTTTGTGTGTTGGTAAGTTAACTCCTAGATATTTAATTTCATTTTGCAGACATTTTAAATATAACTTATCTTAATGTCATTTCTTTTTGACTTTACTTGTATGGATTCAAAATATTAATGATTGTGGATTTGCTTTGTATCTGTCTACTTCCCTGAAGCCATAAGTCATCTTAATACATTTCTTCATGGATTCTCTGTAGTTATCTAACCACATTTTCAAATCATCTGCAAATATGAATAAAACTGTTCCCTTTTTCCCCATGTTTATAATTTTAATGTGATCCTCTATTATTTCTAAAGCTAACATTTCTGTAGCTATGTCAGCTACTGAGGGTTGTTTATACTGAGGTCATTTATGATTTTGTCTCCATTCCAAATAATACTGATGTTATTTAGTATGTGTATGTGTACATGCATACACGTTTGCAATATAGATGCGTATGTACATATGTACATGTACATATGTGTATGTGCATACCTACCAATACACATATACACATGCATACAAATGTATTTTATCAAAAACATTTATCTGCATCTATTAAAATAATGGTTTTGTTGCTTCTTTTCCATCCTTTGAAACCTTGGTATGAATGTCACATGATCATAGAGAATTATTATAATTTTTTTGCTAGGATCTTATTTAAAATGTGTATATCAATTTTCACTAGTTAAATTGGCATATAGTTCTGTTTCTCCATTTTATCTCTCCTTGATTTGATGGTCAGGATCATATTTCTCTTACAAAAGGAATTTATTAGAATATTTCATCTCAATTTTTAAGAATAATTCTTTTAACAAAGGGATTTGTTGCTCTTTAAATGTTTGATACACTTCACTTGTAAATCCACACATTCAGGAGTTTTTCTTTGGCTGTTCATTTATGGTTTTCACTATTTCAGTTTCTGAAATTGACTCATTTAAGATTTCTATGTTTGTTTTGTCAATTTGAGTATTTTTGAAGCTATATATTCACTTCCTTTGAATTCTGTTTTCCTGGTATATATGTATATATACAAGTTTTTGATTATTGTCTTTATTTCTTCTCCATTAAATTTTTCTTGTTCATTTTTATCTGGCAATTTGATGTTCCTCTTTCTTTTTCTTGATGAGATTAGTTAAGAATTCATCCGCGCTTTTAGTTTTAAAATACTGGCTCAGTCTTATTTCTTCACAATGTCACTTTTTTTTAACTTTCAGGTTTCTCTCTTTCTCCTCTAATTCTTAAGACGTTTAAAATTTTTGTACTTATTTTAAAGTTGCTAATTTCTTTATTTTCTAGTTCTTTAAATTTCATGCTTAGTTCATCAATCTCTTCATTTTGATTTTGTTAATATAAATTTTCTTCTGAGGACTGATTCAGCTGTATCCCTTGTTCTGTTAAATTGTCCCATCATTATCACTACCTTTCACATATTTATTGTTTCTATGATTTGATCTATCATTCTCTTATTTATAATCTGTATCTTCTGCTCATTTCCTTTATTTTTTTTGTGCTATGGCCAATAAAGGATGTGTTTAGTATTACTACCTTTTCGTATTTGCTTATGATTTTTTGTGTCCTAACATCCAACTATATTTTGTAAAGGTGCTAAGAGATATGTATAGTACTTAATATTTACCCTTAAATTTACCATTCAAAAGTACCCTTTGGTCGGGTTAATATGAGGGAAGAAGAATTGGGAAGAACACTCTGAGATCAGATTATGGTAAGCAAAACAAACCACAGAGAATAAAGACTGATAAAAAATATAAAAAAGAATGTGCATTGTAGTATTTGATGGGGGAAAAAAATCCACAACCCCTGCTTCTCACTGTCCTTTCTAAGACTACCAAGGTTGGATAAGATCTGCCACTTTGTATGAGTAAAAATGACCCATTGGTATATTGCCATAGGAAGATGTTGAAAGGGAATTGTAATTGTATCATTGTCTCTCCTTCCTACTCAAACTTTTGGACTTCAATCTCCTTTTTCTAAATGACTTTCTTCTGTCCCTAGGTTTTTCCCGGGGAATCATCATGAAGGATTTAGGATACTTTCCTCTTAATTCCCTCAGGGAAAATGGAAACTTATGCAATGAGTCTCTTTCCCTCCTTTCTCATATTCCTTCTGCTGTTTCCTCCTGTTCTTCTCATTCAGTATTAAATAATTATAACCAACAGTGACTGGTTAGTGTCCTTTTAGTGTCTTCCACATATTACTATTACTTCTACTATATTACTTTCAGCATTTCTTAAACTGTGGGTCATAATCCCATATGGGGTCATGCAAAATTTGATAACAGTAAAAGGTTTCTGAACACACAAAACCAAAAAAAACTTAAAAATCAAACATATAATGAATCTGAGGTGTTTCTGGCAGCACTTGCCCATGTTGCACCATGAACTTCACTGTAGACTTGTTTCTGAACACAAAGCATGGGCATATTGCACTGCACATGCCATCACACCATGCAACCAATGCTTGGAAAGGGGTCATGAGTGTGAAAAGTTTTAGAAGCCCTGTAGCAGAACTACTCCCTTTCTTTCTTCTTGAGCCTTGAAGCTAATCCAATTAACAGCCCTCAGACAGTCTTTGAGTCCACAGGATACTGCTGAGAACTCCAAATATGTGACAAAATACAGCTAACACAAGGTACACCTGGCTGTCCCAGACCAGTGGAACTACCTTGGGCTAGCAAGACCATCATCTGTGGTTGTAAATGGAACTGCACATGACCTGTAGTTAATGGTTTTTATTGCATTTTATTTTATTTCATTTTATTTTTTTATTTATTCATTCACTTTATTTTATGTTGTGGTGGGTTCTTTTCATTTTCTTTTCCTCATTTTCATTTCATTTTATTTTCATTTTCTTGTCACTGTTAGTGTAAGCCAGATAGACTATATATATGTATATATCTTCAGAGATCTCTCCCTGAAAAGACTCTGGATCCATATATCTGTTCTCTCAAATCTGGAAACCATAAGAAGTAGTATTTCTCCTTCCCTAAGTTCTCACCAACTCTGTCCCTCATGAAGGCAACTAGCATTGAATAATTATAATTATATTACACCAATGAGAAGATGTTTATGCAGATGAACTTGAGCCCAAAGTTACCTTTGATTCACCAAATTTTGGAGAATCATTCTTGCTTATTTGGGGTGAGGGAGATGTTCCCTATGTTACCTCTCACTCTTCTTTCTTTCTCAGAGTTAGCTTTCTATTTTAACTAGTTATTCTAAATAATATTTACTGGGGTTTCCTGTTCCTCTCCTGCTGAGGGACTTTAAAAGCTTTCCATGCCCTCTATACCCAGAGTCAGTATCCTCCATGTTTGATTCTCTATGGCAAAGTCTCATTTGCTCTGACAGTTTCAGCCCTGATCAGAGCACTTCACTTGAAATCAAAATCTCCATGCTCCCATCCTGGCTCCATCACTTCCTAAGTGTGTGATGCTGAACAAATCAGCAAACACTCTGAGCCTTAACTTCTCCATCTATAAAATGTGGGCAATATTGTCTGTTGGACGTACCACAAAGAGTTGCTGCTGAGGCTCAGATGAGATAATATATGTAAAGCAATTTAAAGTATTATATAAATAAAAGGTGTTCCTTTGCCCTTTAAGATTACCTGCCTTGTTCTCTGTGTGTATCTCATATTTACCTTATTTTTGTTTCTCCAAAAATACTCCATATATATATATATATATATATATATATGTATGTATTAAGTCTTGATGTTATTTGTCTATGGTGCCTTTAAACATAATGCAATTTTCCTGTTCTCTATTTTAACTATGTCTGCATTCATTGTTGCCTCCTTGTATGAGATCATGATTGGTAATCTTTTTATGGTTTTTTTATACCAACCTGAAGCATAGTAAATCTTGCAGTTCCTTGTATTAATTTTGTTTGAATTATTGTGTCTTCCATACACACATGCCTGCAACTACCTGGTTAGAGTATTAACTTCTAAATTCCTTGGGCCTATCTGTTCAGGGGACTATACATGTCTAGCAAACCTGGGTGATCACCAGTCAGGGCACTGTTTCCAACCCCTTTGGGGCATCAATGGTGAGAGTACTGCATTCAAGCCTGTCATTTCTTGTTTATTTTCCCTTGGGATATTAAAATTTTCTGCTATCAATGTCTAAATAGCAATATCTTTGTTTTCAGTTCAATGAATTTTTCCCTTGAGTATCTAATTGCTTTTATTTAGTCCATATATATTAAATATTTACTTATTTCTATTACTTTAGATGCTAGATTTTCCTTTCTCCCTCTTACTGAATTTATTAAACCTGTGAATGATGTCTTTTAGTAAAGCCAATTTTACTTGGGCATTGAGGGGAGGGATAAGAATCACGCTATTGCTGTTGTATCCTTTTCCTTTAGATTTTTCTCCTTTTTTATTCTTTATTTCTTCATTATTTGAGGGCTTTCTTTTTTGTTTGCATATTTCTTCAGTTCTTTATTTTTTTCTTTGTTTTGAAGTGATGAAAGAGGGCTGACATCCATCTAGCAAGAGTTTCTCAATATGTTTTTTTTTTTTTACTATACTATGAAATATCTTGTAGGTTAAATGTATCCTGGCTAAGGTGATTTCTGTGTCTTTGGTCTCCTAGTTGTGGCAACTGAACTGTATCAACTAAACTTATTTTAAGAAAAGTTAATGAACAAAATTGCTTTAACTTTGTCTGTGTCCTTCTCTTTTTTTCTTAGCATAAAAAGCTTATTTAAATTGGCCAACTTGTAAGTACCGCCATCATATGAAATGACTTCTCAACCTATTTTTTCTAATTTGGTATTTCTCAAAACTTTGCTACAACTAGTTAAAGTTGTAAAAATAACTGATTCTAAGCTGACTAAGTCTTTAATAAGCCATATCATTTTTCTAGATGTAATTTTTAAAATTTTTGTGATAATTATATCCATTACCTTCCTAACATTAAACATCCAAGAATATTATATATTAATAAATAAATAGAATAAAATCTAGCATGTAGTGATTTATCCTGGCAGCAATTTCTATATGTGCTAAATCAACCAAAGATTAGAAGAACAAAATAATGATAATTCTATAAAACTTGGTAATTTAATAAATCAAATTACAAGAATATAGTAACCACCTACTATGGCCTACTAGGTGCCAGATATGGTTAGACAAAACCAAAATGATCCCTGCCTCAATGAGCTTTCAGTCTATTGGAGGAATATATAGATGAGTAACTAAAATTAAATTAAATATTAATTTAAAATTAATTTAATTTAATAAATTTAAATTAAATTAAAAATTAAAATCTATGTACAGAGTAGTGGAGGGTACTATAAAAGAGAAAAGGGAGGAGGAAGGGGAAGAGGAGGAAAAGGTTTTTTTTAAAGCACCTACTATTTGTTAGGCACTGTACTAAGCTTTTTACAAATTTCTCATTTGATCTTCAAAACAACCTTGAGAGATGGTGCTATTATTATCCTCATTTAAAAAATGAAACAGAGTTTAAGTGGTTTGCTCAGAGTCATGCAGATCAATTCTAAGACCAAATTTGAACTCATGTCTTCTTGAGACCACACCCAGCTGGGTGGCATAGTGGATAGAGGGTTGGGCCTGGACTCAGGAAGTGTGTATGTGTGTGTGTGTGTGTGTGTGTGTGTGTGTATTGACAAGTGCTGCTTATATAGCACCTTTAAGGACACTAGGAAGTAGAAAAAAGAGGAAGGAGAGCATTCTTAGGATGGTAGATGGTAATACATCTGTGGTGTAAGATGTAACAATGCTATTATCCTTATTTTATAGATGAGAATATTGATCTCCATAGGTTAAGTTACTTGCCCAAGGTCCCTTAGCTAGTTAAATGACAATAAGATATCCAACTCCAGGTTTTCCAACTATATTTATAGCTGTACAAAGCTACCTCCTATTTGTCAGACGACACATCTCCCACAATGCATTTTCAACCCCATAGCAAATTAGAACTATAGATGAAGTAAATGATTGAACCTTCTTCCCTTTGGAATAAAGGTGCTAGAGATTAATTTTTTAAAGCTAAACATTACCCTACAGGACAAAGTCCAGGCCTGGTGTCTCTCAAAGGCAGAATGAGCTCAATTATTGCTTTAATGCCAGTCTTACCAGTATCATTCAGATGTCTGCATTTGAACCAAGGGAGAAAAAGTCACTCCACACTAACAGATCAAATAAGCTGTTTATTAGGTAAAAGGTATGTATAGATGTCATTCACATAGTCATCCTCAAGTAGAATAGCAGCTGGGAGGTGCAGTGAATAGAGCATTGCCTCTGGAGCAGGTTCCAGATTTTTTTTTTCTAGCTGTGTAACCCTGTAAAATTGAGTAAATAATAATACCTACCTCCCAGGGCTATTGTAAAGATCAGACGAGACAGTATTAGTACAGTGTCCGGCACTTAATAAATGTTTATTTAGTTCCTTCCTTCCCTGGTTCCCATGATTCCCAGACTTTGTGATATATAACAGTAAAAAATGCTATTCACCAAGAAGGATTGTCAGAAACAGTCTGAGGGCTGGCAGTCGAGTCTGACAGTCAAGGACGCGGCTCTGGTATAGCCTTTTTGTAGTTTCAAACAATGTGAGTCAGCAAGAAAACACACGCACGCACGCACACACACACACACACACACACACCTTACAACAATTGGTTTATAGAATTAAAGAATGATAAGCAGTTATTAAGTATGCTTAATTATGGGCAAGCACTAAGTCTTGGTCAATCTTTCAGGGAAATCCAGAACTATCTAGTCAGATTCAGTGTGGGGACATCTGAGTTACTCAAGCAGAGAAAGAAATCATTCTAAGAATACAAAATAGAGTAGAGAAATAAAGACAATGTAAGAAATATGAGTCACAAAACCAGAACCAGTCTTCTGAAAGCAAGTCTCATAGAGCTCTGGAGCATACCTTATCCAAGCCCCCTGAACCACTACACTATTGTAGCACGATAAATAAAAATTGCCTAAATGAATAGGCAATAAGTGCCTCTATCTTTTCAGTATCATAGGAGGGAAAAATTCTTAGAGGACAATTGTTAGTTATTTTTACTTTTCTTTCAAAGGGCTATCTTAGATTTTTTTTCCTGAATTTATATCCCACTTATCCTACAACCCCACCCTGTTCCCCTAAATATAAGATTTCACCAGCAAAATCTGTCTCAACTCCCCAGAAAAACCAATGGGATGGTGTATTGTTTTTTTCTTTAATAAGCTAAGTTTCAGCCATGTCTTCATTTAAATGAATTTGTTTATAAAGCAGTTGGTATAATGGTTCCGGGGAAACATGATTTTCATCTTTATTTTTTCTTATAATCCAGATTCTTTCTCACTAAGACTAAAGGAAAAGCTCCAGCAAGATCAGTTACCTCTCTGAAGTTCTGTTTTAACCTTGGCAAACTGATTGACAGCAAGCAACAAACAAGGGGCTAATTGAAGTTTCTCTCAGCCTTTGGTTACCTCTACTGGTTGAAGCAGCATCTTTCAGTAACTTTTTAAAATATAGTACAAAAGTTTTATCTATGAGAGAAAACCTTATGGAATTGTTTCTGTAAATACTCTGGGTTGCTGTGTGGGTGACAACTCTGGACAACAACGCATTACTTGAAATACTTGGGGAAGCAGATAGTGTAACAATAAAAGAGATGATGATGATGATGATGATGATGATGATGATGATGATGATGATGATGGTGATGATGATGATGATGATGATGATGATGATGATGATGATGGTTGTAGTCCTGGTTGTCTGATCTCTCTAAACCTCAATTTTCTTGTCTGTGAAATGGGTATAATTATAAGAGTATTTTAACTCTTTATCTTATAGATGTGTTGCAAAGAAAACAGAATCTTGGAACAGGAAAGAACCGTAGAGATTATACAGTATAATTGCCTGATTTGTTAGATGAAGTACAGAGAAATGAAGTGACTTGCCCAAGACCCACAAGTGTTAAGTGAAGAAGCGAGGATTTGAACCCAGATCTCCTGATTTTAACTCTTGCCGCTACTTTCCTGAATCACGAATATAAAGTATTTTGTAATCATAAAGTGCAATATAAATGTGAGCTGTTGTTGTTATTGGATCACTTCTGAATGAATGAATGAATTAAATGAGCATGTGTCCATGAGAAGGATTGTTTGGCACACTGCACAGGGACAAGTCTGTAACAGAGGTGTTTATTATTCTAGAATCCTGAGATTATTTATTTTTAATTTATTCTTTTGCTAAAGGCAATCCCAGCCAAAGATTTTGTTGTTGTGTTTCATTGTGTTGACTTTTAATTACAAAGTAATTATCCTCTGTTTCAATCACAACTTCAGAATAAGTATTGTTCAGCAGGAAATCCATCAAATCCTCCACAAAACCAAAGGATGGAAAGAGGAACAGGGGAAATTAAAAGAGACTTTGTATGGCAATATTTAATTCAAGAGTACTGCAAGGCCAACAAAATAAATTTGACTGTGGTCAGCGTTTTAGGCTTTCAAAGACCATATGTATGGAATTATTATTGATATTTTAATTATTTTACAACTATATAATTTATGGATGACAATAAAACACTATCATTATTTTCATATTATTGACTATGCCCTGAGAGTTGAGCACATTTAGAATGCTAAGCATACTGCAAAACTGAGACAGAAGCAAGCTGTTCCTCCTAGTACTTTCTCCAATGTTCCTTCTATAGTTCCTGATCTCTTAGAGCAGGGAGAGCAGAGTGTTGCCTTAGGGCGCTGAAATTTATAGGGTGCTGACAGAACTTTTAATCCTTCAGAACCATGGAACTGACTGAGTTTAGCAGAAATGTTAGAAAGGTTTTAGTTAGAAAGGTTAATTAGGTAAAATAGGAAGCTACCAGGTGGTGATCTTCTCCTTCATGGGATCACATTCTGAATGATCTCCAACCTGGGCCAGCCTCACACAACCCATGGTCTTTGCCCACAGGATGTCTCTCCCACTCCCCAGCTGAATTTGTCTTAATATTAATTAAGGGTCCATCCCATACCATTTTTCCCATGTAGATTTTGTATTGCTTTCCCCAAGTTTGAAAGATCACTACTTAAAACTCTAGCCACCATTGTTAAGCAAACTTGATTGAACATAAAGCCATGCTCTTAAGGTCTTTATATTCATGTCCATTGTAGGTGCAGAAACAACAACACTACCATCAACTATGTGTTATTCTTTATATATAAAATGATATTACTTACTGCTCACAAGTAGGCTAGTCATTTTCAATAGGGTTTTTTTTTCAATATTGGTGTCAGACTTATTATTTCAAATTGCTTTACCCAATTCTCTTTGTCTCATCCTTAATTAGGCACATGGTCTGTGGCCATGTAATAAAGTAAAGCTTTCTGTTCCCAAAGGCACAGACGAACACACGACCTTAACTTTAATAGCACCACTTCCTAACTAAGCTAACCTAGACAGCTCTAGGAAATATCTCCTAACCTAAGTAGTTAACAGAGGCCTCTTCCTAACTCACTCAGACACCACTTATTTTACCCATAAAATAAGCTTTAAAGCTTCCAAAGAAAACCTTAGACATGTCAAGTAGTGAAAAAAAAAGAGTTCTAATCAGGGTCACAAGCTGAAAGGTCATCTAATGCAACCCCCTGCCTTTAAGCATTAGTCATTCCAAGTAAATGAGTATTTGTTGTCTTCAAACACCAAAGAAGACTCCACAATGCATTCTCATATCCATCCCAATGTCTACCACTGCCCATGGTTACTTTTAGAGTAATTCTCTTTACTTTAGGTTAAGACAATGGAAGCATAAGAATGAGCTTAATGTTTTCCTTCTATCGATGTTTTTCTTATCAATGTATCTGAATATTTAAATAGAATTTACACAGGCAAGGAAAGATGTGTATATGGGGAATTTGATGGATATAGACAGTCAACCCAAATAATGTGCATTTTTGTTCGATTGATAAACTCTCCCAAATCATCTTTCTCCTTAACAATAATCGGGGAAGGGAGCCTTATAACTGCCTCAACTCTCCCTCTTCTATGTCCATTGAAACACAAACTATAATCTTCCTCAGTAAAGCATTATTTTCAGATTGAATGAAGGTACGTCTTGGTTTTTGAAATAGTTGGATTGCTGAAAAGGTTCGGTGATTTTTTTGTAAATTGAATCATACTTTAAATTCAATTAGGGATTTGATTATTTTAAAGAATCCTATAGAAGCCAAATACAGGAGCCAACAATGTCATTGTTCCAACCCATCTGTCATTATTCTTCTTCAAATATTCAATATTCAAATATTCTCAGTTGCAGAGTCTCCATAGACCTTTGACTAAAGGTCTTTGCTTTCCAAGAACACAGTAATGGTCCAATAGTAGAGGAGGAAATGCACATGTGCTATCTCTTTGGAGAATTAGTCTTAGTTGTCATTTCATTAGTCATGGCCAAATATAAATTTCTAGTTCAGAGAAATAAATGCTTCATAAGTTGAGTAGGGGAAACTCAGGAGTTTGGAGCTTTGCTATATTTGTAGCACTAATTATTGTTGGCTTTGGCTTTGTTAGGATTGTTATCCTGATGACAACATTTGTAAAAACCATCTTTCGCGTACTCTTCATCTCCAGAAAAGTTTCCTGGTATTTGAGCTCTTATTTTTCCAAAAGAATTTGTCAAAATAAATGAAGTAGTTATTTTTTTCCAGCTAGTTAGAGGCCTCTAATAGTAAGTACTAGAATAATAAAAATCTTATTTTTGAAAATAATTTCTTCTTGGCCTTTAAAACAACATGAGCCAGTAGGAGGTGGAAACTAGAAAGGAAATTATCAGGAAACACCCCCACATTATCTGTTCCAAGTTCTCGCCTTTTGTTAGGTTTCATGCTTTGGGAGGGAGTTAGCCAGTTGCCTCTCTCAGAACATTAACATGTCTTCTAAAAAGGCCCCTTGAACTCCAGGGATATCTGAGCACTCTGTGGCAATATATTTTGATAAACTGAATGTAAACAAATCAAAAGCATTTGAATCAGTTTCTCATAGAATAAATAGGAGAAGACACTTAACAATCAAGAATCCTTGAAAGTTGTTAAATATCCAAAGAAGAATTCAATCAGTTCAGACCAGTTCCAGATACAGTTCATCTGTCTCATTTTTAACTGGTTGGTTTTTTTTAAACAACGTTTAAAACTTTTTATATAAACAGAACAACTAAATTTTGGTTTATCTTTTTGTGGTATCAGTCAATCCATTGCCCTTTTGCAGCAATTTTGAACTGGATTGATTTTTTTTAGCATTTATTATTTATCTTTTCTATGTCTATGGTATCTTTCTTCCAAAGGTCTCCCAGAGCTATAGAGTTCTCAGATATGGGATGTTTCTCAAACCGGTATCATGAATGAAGAATTGCAGTTAGAATACAGATATTGGGAGGGAAAAGCCACAACCCAAGAGGAAACCATCAAATAAGGAGAAGCTTGAACCAATAAAATCATATCAATCCTAGCAGTTTTTGCCACTTCAATTCACCTCCCAGATGTGTGGTTGGATCTTCATTCCCTTTGTCTGTAACTGAAAATGTTTCCTAGAAATTAAAAGAACCTTGACTTCTTTCATTTTGTATTATTGTTATACAACAGTAATTATTGTGTACAATGATATAGTATTACTTTTATTATCAAAAAAGGAAAGATGGGATGGCTAGGTGGCGCAGTGAATAGAGCACAACCCTGGAGTTAGGAGAACCTGAGTTCAAATTCAACTTCAGACACTTAACACTTACTAGCTGTGTGACCTTGGGCAAATCACTTAACCTCAATTTCCCTTCCCTCTTCCCTAGGAAAAAAAAGGGAAAGACATCTTCCCTTTTTGATGATAAAATGTAGTGTCGGAGGCAGTTATGGCAATATTTTCCAAGCATGCTCAAGTTTCAGTGGGAGACTCCCATGATGCGACTAGTACCCTTTGGAGTTCAATTCTTGTGCAAGCCTTATTTTTGTTTTTTGGTGGGGGTTTTTTTAAGATGCAATATAAGTTAATCTAGTCATTTTAAAAATCACATTATTAAACAGGTTGCTAAACATTGAAGATATTCCAATGTATTTATTTGGTACTTGAGTTGTTGGTTCAACCACACACACATACACACACACACACACACACAAAACAATACTGCATAATTTATTCTTATTACTAATTTATATAGCACCTCTCTTTTGAGGCACTCATAATGCCTTTCCAACTTTAGTATCTCATTAAATATTCATAATCACCCTCCAAGGAAGAGAAGAGGCAAGTATTATATTATCAAACAATTCCTCCATAAAAATCTACCACTGGGGAGAAAAATAAATTCAAATTGCAAAATAATGCCAGGAAAGAAAGAGACACCAAACAAATGTGACTCACATGCATTTATAATATTCAGTAAGAGTTAAGTGCCAAATTATCCTTGACTAACACAAATACTAGCCTGCTTTGTATTAAGTGACCGCAAAGGCCAGAAGTGCTCACTGAATTCCCTAGTGGGGAGCCACAATGCCTCCATCCTCAGAGCAGGAAAAGAAGAGATATACTTTCTTGTGCATCCTACCTACTTTTAAAAGGTCACAAGAGCAGACTGGGGGTGGGACATAATCACTAATGTAAATCACAAACAGAGAAATGCTAATCAATCAAAATAGGGCCCTGTCAATGCCTAAGAGTTTCTGCTCCTATCTCAAGATGCAATGTTTTGTGTCCTGGAGTCATCTGAAATTGGAATATAAAGCCTACTGGTCCCAAGAAGCCATGAATACTATTCTTACAAAAACAGCCTCAGTGGAAGAATAGTCTCCATTCTCTAGGAAGGGATATAAAATGCCAGATCACTAGCTCTGTGATCTCTTATCCTTAAACACCATGTCACTGTGACACCTGTTCCGTGAAAGTAACAGGTAAGGCAATAGAAATGATGATGGAAGCAAAAGAAAGAAAAAGGGAAGAGCGGGCGGCTTAAAGTACTTTCCTTCCTCAACAATTCATCTCTGATGACAAGTGCTGGAACTTTAGAGTAAAAAAGAAAGCTCATATAGCTTCTGATTCTTTCTTGGACTTCATTGAAGAATAAGACCTCGAATATCCCTAAGAGATGGAATATGTGGTTTCCTTATTTTTAATGATTTCTAATCAATTCCTTTTCTTTCTGTTCTTTTCTATTCTGACTGTGGATGGAGGCAATGAATGGTCCACAGTGATGTTCAATATGAAATAGCTTAGGTTATGCAAAAAAGCATATGGTACAACCTGGTCTTTCAGCTTATCTATTCATTTTCTTGCTGTAAATATGGACCCTCTGAAGACATTTTCTCTGTCTAGGAAGTACTGAAATTTAGAGATCTGAATTTAGGTAATCTTAGAGTTCAAAAAGATAATAAAGATTATATAGACCAAATAATACATTTTATAAATAAGGAAACTGAGCCTCAAAAAGAAGTTTCTTATTCAAAATCACATTACTATTTAGTTACAAATCTAATCCTAAGTCTTTCACAACTTTCTAAAATTATCCCTTGTTAAGTTTACAGAACCAAATGGGCACTGTAAAAGACTCCTATGATTGCCAAATGTGTCTTTGAACTATTGGTTAGACAACAACAGGTAGTCCTATGTCAGGATCCTTGCCCCATTCAGGGTCTCAAATGGAGTCACAGCTGGCATGTTGATTAAATTTAAAGAAGACATAAAATTCATAGGCATAACTAACCTTCTGAATGACAGACTGAGGTTTCAAAAAGATCTAGGCACTACAGAAGAAAAGACTGAATCTAAGGCAAAATTTGATATATAGATATAGATAGTGGTGGGAGTCGGTGGTAGCAACAGAAGTAGCAGCAGCTTCAGGAGATCTCAATCCAGAGGCAGTAAAGACACTAACAATTGGTGGGAAAAAGCTTACAGGGGACCCTGTGCTAGCACTGGATGCAAAATCAGATGCTATTTTGCAACTCTACAACCTATACTCACTTCTGGGTCATAGTTTAAGAGTGAAGAGGAAAACGTTCTGTCAAGAGGGAGGGGGAACCTTAAAAATCAGCACCACTTTTGGTCACAAGGAATAGAGGACCCTGAGGAACAGTATTACTTTCAATCCTAAGGGAGTAGAGGCTCTAAGGAACAGCGTTTCTTGCAATGGCAAAGGATTGGGGTTTTTTCCTAGGTAATGACTTAGAGGACTACATATTGACTTTGAAAACAACAAATAAACATTACATATGATAAATTGTATTTTTATCCATTTTGTTAAATATTTCTCAATTATACTTTAATCTGATTCCCACCACAGTAGCAGTTTTGTGGGCCATAATGAACCACAGACCATGTTTGATACATCTGAACTGCATGGCCTCTGTCATTCCTTCCCACTCTTAACCTGAGCAAATCACTTAATCTCTCAAAGTTCTAGACAATTCTAAATGAAGAGCTGGAGAGAATTTACTGATCTGCAATGACAGTTTCCTCACCTTATGGCAGCTCCCTCAGGTGAGTGCATGCATGAGATATACATACATACACACACATACACACATACACGCATACACGCATACATACATGAACTTACACATACTGAGTTGGTGGCTCAGTAGATAGAGAATTGGCCTTGGACTCAGGAACATTCAAATTCAAATCCAGCCTCAGACACTTACTCTGTGTGTTGGACAAGATACTTAACTTTTATATAAAATGGGCATCCTAATAATAGCATCTCTCTGCCAGAATTGTGAGAATCTAATGAGGTAATATTTTTTAAGTACTTAGCACAGTGCTTGGCACAAAATACGTGTTATTTAAATGTAGTTATGTTTGTTTGTGTGTGTGTATATAATATATATGTGCATACATATACACGTACATTAAATATATATGTATGATATATACAATATAGCCACACATACATAAGCATATTATGTACAATGTTTTACACAACTTATATAAAATTAATCAAATTTTTATCTTCAAATTTTGTTACTGATAAAAGAATACTAAAATCTACGCATACACTTTTATAATGTATATATGCATATGTTTCTATAGCTGATACATATAGAGGTATACATACATATGCATATACACTTGTATTCCCATGCATATTCATGCATACATACATATATAATTAGTGTATTATATACACCAATACAATTTGACACTTTTTCTGCAAATTATCATCTTAGAGAGTTGCCTAGAGCCCTGAGAAATTAAGTAACTTGCCTAGAGTCACAGCTAATACATGTCAGAATTGAGACTTGATTCTAAGTCTTGCTGACTCTGAGGCCAGATCTCGATCCACTACACTTTATTAAATATGTATATGTATATATTATATATATGTATATATACACATATGCATATATATACACATACATGCATGCATACCCACAGAGATAGATAGATAGACAGATAGATAGATAGATAGATAGATAGAGGTATAGATATAGATAAATATAATACATATATGTATATATAAAAGTTTGTGACAGTTTTTTGAGGGGGAGGGATTATAATCACCTAGCACTTGTGATTTACATCAATGTAAGCAGTATGTACACAAATGAAACTATGGATCACTGAGATAGAAGTGTGATTGTATGTGCTTACATACTTTATTATGAAATATACTTAATGTAATAAATATTTTACCTTTTATTAAGGTTCTTGAATTTTTACATGCTAACATAGTTTTGATATAACCTGCCTTTGTTTCTCTATCACAAAGTAAACAATTTACAGCGAAAGTAGTCTTTATAGTCACAAAGATATCAAGTTGCCATTTTCAAGTCGAATGCAGAAAGTGATCATATTGCTTAAAAATGACAATGAAAAGCAAAGTTTGGCTTATGGAAACTAATCATTTAAAAATCTTTAGCACCTGAAAATTAATCAAATTATGTCCTCAAAATTGATTTTGCTACTAGCCAATAAGGGAATATTAAAACTGTCTGTACACCTATTTCTTTTGCATTAGATTTCCAAGTTGTCTGTGTGTTTATCTTCAGTAAGATGAGGCAAGTCCTCCTCTGAGCTCACAAGTAGAAGCTGGAATCACCACAGTTTAAAAAAAAATCTCAATTGTCCGGAGTTTGTTTGTGGTAGCAAATATCATTATGAATTTCCCATTGTTGGAGTAAGAAAATTAGGTGCAGTTCTTTTAAATGAACATGACGTATGGATGCCAATTGACCCAGTGAAAACACAAAAAAGGGTCAGAGAAAGGAAAGTGAAAGAGGAAACAATGAGCATTTATATTTTGTATTTTAGGAAACATGGAAAAATACCAAGAATCTGGGGATAGAAGATGAGGAGAAGGATCTTGGGAAATGAAATATATTTCATTGTGGTCTCTTTGTGGTCACTTTCAGTGAAAAAAAAGGCTCTGTACACAAGTTTCCACATAATTCACAAAATCGTAGTCTTCTAGACATCTCAGTTCTTGGGAATTTGTAATCTTCTCTTCTGTCATAAGAACAAAAGCTATCAGTCTATAAAACATTCACAAAATCATTAAGCCAAGAATGTATCCATCCATATGACCAGTTCATGCCAAATTTACAACTTAAGTGCCTTTTAAATACACAGTTCTATTACAAATAAATCCCAGGCCTGGTGGAATTTGTTGTCTTAGTTGTATCAGACATTAGTATGAGATGAAGGGGGAAAAAACTTTGGCGCTTGGTCTTGAAACACTATTATCCAAAAAACCGTACAGAAACTCTCCACAGAATACCAGAATCTCACAGGCCTCTGGGGAAGGGATTTCAGAGGCTATCTATATATTCCAACCCATACCTGAGCAGGATTTCCTTCTATAACAGATCATTCTGGTTTTGCTTGAAAATCTACAATTATAGTGAACCTTCTATATTCTAATATCATTCTACTTTTAGGCCATTTTAATTGCTAGGAAATTCTTCCCTATATTATTATAAATGATAAATTAGACATTCTTCTCTATATGATTGTTCTACCTCTGAAGCCAAGTCCCCCCAAAAAGTTTGACATGTCTTTCATATAACTATCCAAAAATGTAAAGATAATTGTCTCTTTCTCCCACCCCCAGTCTTCTCTTCTCCAAATTCTATCATTTAATGCTCATACAAAAGCATTTCAAATTCTCTCACCAGGTATGGATGTGGTCCAGCTTGTCTGTTTCCTTCCTTAAATAGAATTGAACTTAATAAATCAACAAGTATTTATTAAATATACACATTATGTATCAGGCACTTCACTGACACTGGAGATACAAAGACAAAAATAAAACACTCCCTGTCTTCAAGGTGTTTAGGTTCTAATGGAAGATAATTTGTAGATCTTGGAGCCCAGATAGCAGAGTAGGAGAAGAGACTTGCCTGTACTTTCCCCAAAACTCCTCCGCATACCTGTGAAAAACGACTCTAAACAAAATCTAGAGCTACAGAACTCACAAAATTACAGAGTGAAACACATCTCCAGCTCAAGAAAACCTGGAACACTGAAGGAAGGGTCTATCACAGTGGGCTGGGAGCAGTCCACAGTTTGGCATGGGCTGTGCCAGTGCAGATACACTGAGAGCAGACCTCACAGGACTGAATCACTGGCAGGTGTGGTGGTTTCCAGCCTTCTCAACCCCAAAATGCCAAGGACAGTGTGGAAGGTCAATGGCAGAACTCTGTGGGACCTGGGTGAAAGAGGAGTGTGTCCTGGCTGAGGTCCAGACCCAGACCCAGAGAGAATGGTGGCAGCAACAGCTTCCAGAACTCTATGCCTGGAGAGGGTGGGGGATCAAGCAGCTTATACAAGACCCCTGAAGCCTGGGACAGTACACCCACACCACACCCACTGGAAGCAGAGTTGTACCTTAAAATGAGTTAGAAAGTCAAGGTTTTAACTGGAAATATGAGCAAACAGCATAAAAAACTCTAACTATAGAATATTACTTGGGGACAAAGAAGATCAAGGCATACAACCAGAAGAAGACAAAAAAAGTTAAAGCTCCTGCATCAAAAGCCTCCAAGAAAAATATGAATTGATCACAGGCCATGGAGGAGCTCAAAATGGACTTTGAAAATCAAGTAAGAGAATTAGAAGAAAAATTGGGAAGAGAAATGAGAATGATGCAAAAAAAATCATGAAAAACAAGTCAATAGCTTGTTAAAGGCGACCCAAAAAATATTGAAGAAAATAACACTTCAAAAAATAGACTAACCCAAATGGCAAAAGAGGTCCAAAAAGCCAGTGAGGAGAAAAATGCCTTAAAAAGCAGAATTGGCCAAATGGAAAAGACGGTACAAAAGCTCATTGAAGAAAACAATTCTTTCAGAATCAGGATGGAGCAAATGACTTTATGAGAAATCAAGAAATTATAAAACAAAACCAAAAGAATGAAAAAATACAAGACTGTGAAATATTTTGTTGGAAAAACCACTGACCTGGAAAATATATCCAGAAGAGATCATTTAAAAATTATTGGACTACTTGAAATCCATAATCAACAAAAAGATCCTCCACATCATCTTTCAAGAAATTATCAAGGAAAATTGCCTGATATTCCAGAACCAGAGGGTAAAATAGAAATGGAAAGAATCCACTGATTGCCTCTTGAAATAGATACCAAAAGGAAAACTCCTAGAAATATAGTAGTCAAATTCCAGAGTTCTCAGATCAAGGAGAAAATGTTGCAAACAGCCAGAAAGAAACAATTCAAGAATTGTGTAAATACAATTAGGATGACACAAGATCTAGCAGCTTCTACATCAAGAGATCAAAGGGTTTGGAATATGGTATTCTGGAGGTCAGAGGAACTAGAATTAAAACCAAGAATCACCTAGTCAGCAAAACTGAGTAAAATACTTCAGGGGGAAAAATGGACACTCAATGAAATAAAGAACTTTCAAGCATTCTTGATGAAAAGATGAGAGCTGAATAGAAAATTTTACTTTCAAATACAATAATCAGGAGAACCATGAAAAGGTAAACAAGAAAGAGAAATAATAAGGGACAGATTAAAGTGAGACTGTTTATATTTTTACCTGGAAAGATGATATTTGAAACTCATGAGATCTATCTCAGATTTAAGGTAGTTGGAGGAAATATAAATATAAATATATATATATATATATATATTTGGGGGTGTATGGATAGATAGGTAGATAGATGGCATTTTATGAGTTGAATATGAAGGGATGATATCTAAAAAATAAAATTAAGGTGTAAAAGAGTAATATATTGGGAGAAGGAGAAAGGGAGAGATAGAATGGGGTAAATTATCTCACATAAAAGAGGCAAGAAAGTAAGAAGGAAGAGGACTGGGGATAGTGGATGTTAAAAAGGAAGGCAGACTAGAGGAAGGGGTCATCAGTGGCAAATGCTAGGAGCAAAGCATAGGCCACACCTTGGGAACAGCTACGTTGGCTGCAGTAGGAACTTCAAGAACTCTTAGCCCAGGGACTTTAAGAGGTCAGACAACTGTTTGGAAAGAGATTTCAGGGGACCCAATGCTGGTGCTGGGTTGTGGACTCTGTCATATTGCCCATACACAGTTCTTGGTCACAGTATCATGGCCAAAAGGAGAAAAGTACTTGCAGTGCAGGGAAGCAGGGGACCAAGTCTCAGTTCCACTAGGAAAGGAGTGCTTGTGGTTGCTCACAAGTGGTCATGGGGGAGTAGGGACCTTGTTCTCAATTCTGAGACAGAGGTAAGTTTTAACAATTATAGTTGGGGGGGGGGGGAACCTGACCACCATTAAAAAAACAAGAAGAGCACTAGCACAGGGGAGCAAGGGTTCTTCCTGGGAGAAAAACAGAGCACAGACCAGGAGTGAAGTGACCTCACCTCTCCTTTGATCATACCACTTTGGAAGCACCAAAAACCTATAGGATCACACAACTACTTCTGAAAACAGTAGCAAGAAAGGCTTGGAACAGTGCCACCTTTACTCTGAGAGCAAAGCCAGCTTTAATATGTGGTCAACAAATGGGCTAGAAAAATGAGCAAACAATCATAGTAAAAAAAAGAACTTGACTATGGCAAGTGAAAATGATGACTTGAGACACAAATATAGAAGAAAACAACCAGGTAAGCAGCTATAAGTAAAGCCTCAAAGAAGAATGTAAATTAGACACAAACACAACAAGAAAATGTGGAAGAGCTCAAAAATTATTTCAAAAATCAAATAAAGGAAGCAGAAGAAAAATTGAGAAAATAAATGAGAGCAATGCAAGAAAATTGTAAAGATGAGAGTCAACAGTTTGGTAAAAGAAGCAGGAAAATTCACTAAAGAGACCTTAAAATGCAGAATTGGCCAAATGGAAAAAATATAGAAAATCACTGAAGAAAATAATTTCTTAGAAAATAGAATTGGGGAAGTGGAAACTAATGACTCCATGGGACATTAAGAAACAATAAGATAAGATTAAAAGAATGGAAAGATAATAGCAAATGTGAAATATCTCATTGGGAAAAGAAATAAACTGGAAAATAGATTGAGGATTAATTTAAGAATTATTGCACTACCTGAAAGTCATGATCAGTAAAAAAGCCAAGGCACTGTATTTCAAGAAATTACCATGGAAAATTTCTCTGATATCCTAGAACCACAGAGTAAAGTAAAAATTGAAAAAATTTACCAAGTTCCTGAAAGAAATCTCAAAATGGGATGGCGGTGTAGAAGCAGCAAGGTTCTGCAGCTCCCACACAACCACCCTATATACTCATAAAATATGACCCCAGACAAATTCTAGGACTCTCAAACTCACAAAAATAAAGAAAATACATCTCTTGCTGATGACAGCTCAGCAGCAGGGGTTCATTGTGGCAGGCCAGGAGCCGAGGCCAACCCAGCCTGAAACAGAAATGTAGCCAGGCCAGGCCCCAGGGCGGTCGGGAGGAGCTGCGCCAAGCCACAGCCGGTCTACAGGAGGGAAGTTCTATGGCATCCCGAGCTACTACCAAGGTGTGAAAAACAAGAATTAGAGAAAGGCAGCCAGGCAGGAGGAGATCCTCCAGCAGGCTGGCAGGCCCAAGGGTGATCAGGAGGAGCTGAGCCTTCCAAGCCACAGCTGAGTCTACTTCAGAGAAGATCTGTTTCACCTGGAGGAAATTTCACACCTAGCAAACCAGGATTAGAGATGGTCAGTGAAAGTGAAACTTTGAAACTTAATTTGGGGGAGGAAAAGCAATTCAGCCAATCTGCCCCCAGGGCAAGGAATCAGGGGGGTAAGGGCAGGAACTGCTGTAACTGGTGGCTGCCTCCTCTAGGCTGCTTCAGAGCCCCTGACCTGCGGACCCCACAGGGGGGCTGAGTCGATCGATCAGGGCCAAGTGCTCTTGTGTTGAGTGGCCTGGATCCAGATTGTGGTTTTAGGTGGTGGTCCTGGGGTGTGCTTTCAGCAAGTCAAAGCTGGTGGGGGCTGCAACACCCCCCTAATAGCTACAGCAGCTGGGAAAACCCCAGAGATTTGGAACGGAGCTTCCCCCCTCCCGGAAACAGAGTTCCACAAAGCTTAAAAACCAACCAATTAATTGACTGGCCAACATGAGGAAAAGGAAGCAAAATAAGAACAGCAATAAAACTCAAGAATCCTTTTTTGTGGACAAAAAGGATCAAAGCATGGAAGGGAAGGAAGGCAACACTGTCAGAACTCCCACACCAAATGCTTCCGAGACACTTGACGCATGCCTAGCAACTATAGATAAACTGAAAAAGGACTTTGAAAAACAAATAAGAGAAGTGGAGGAAAAATTGGGAAGAGAAATGAGAATGATGCAAGAAAATCATGAAAAGAGAGTCAACAACCTGACTGAAGAAAATAACACTTTCAGGAATAGATTAACTCAAATGGCAAAAGAGACCCAGAAAGCCAATGAGAAGAAGAATACCTTAAAAAGTTGAATTTCCCTGATGGAAAAAGAATCTCAAAAGCATTCTGAAGGGAATAATTTCTTTAGAATTAGAGTGGAGCAAGTAGAAGCTAATGACTTTATGAGAAACCAAGATACTATTAAACAGTTACAAAGAAATGAAAATATAGAAAGCAGTGTGAAATATCTCCTTGAAAAAACACTGACCTGGAACATAGATCCAGGAGACAGAATCTGAAAAGTATTGGTCTACCTGAAACCCATGACCAAAAGAAGAACTTGGAAAGTATCCTTCAAGAAATCCTCAAAGAACATTACCCTGATGTTTTAGAATCAGAGGGCAAAATAGAACTTGAAAGAATTCACCAATCACCTCTTCAAAAAGATCCCCAAAAGAAAACTCCTAGAAATGTTATTGCCAGGTTCCAGAATACCCAGGTAAAGGAGAAAATATTACAGGCTTCCAAGAGAAAACCATTTGAATACTGCAGAAGCACTCTCAGGATAACCCAGGATCTGGCAGCTTCTATAGTGAGAGATCAAAGGGCCTGGAATATGATATTTCAAAGATTAAGGGAGCTGGGATTAAAACCAAGAATCAACTGCCCAGCAAAATTGAGCA